>JAUMHL010000016.1:9161281-9176001 GCA_032362345.1 Sandelia bainsii | reverse complement strand
TAAAAATATAGATGGATAAATGCCGTCCTTTAGTTTCATTAAAATGTTTCAGCCACTTAAAAAACAAACTGTAACACAAGTGGACAACTTGACTCAGAGGGAGCAGCTTACACTTGAGCTACTCTTTGTGTGTGTGTGTGTGTTGACAATGCAGGGTGGCCATGCGGTAGTCATTATGGTCAAGTGCTGTGTGTGTGTGTGTATGCTTTTCTGCATGTGTGTGCACTCAAAATATGACCCTGTGGTATTTGTTATGGTGTCTGCGCTTTCTGCATTCACAACGCCTGCACGTGTGTGCGTGTGTGTGTGTGTTTTGGGCCTTTCTTGGGCAAGTGGTTCAGGGCTATGGAGTGATGTCATTGGGGCAGCAGGGTGGGGTGACATGGGGTTAGAGCTTGGCAGAGGTCCTGACTCCAGCAGGCCTCAAAATGAGACTGACCAGTAAGTATGTAACTGTCCGTGCTTGCCTGTGAGTGTGCATGTATGGTCAGTGGTAGCGGTCACAAGCTGTATGCTAGCAATGTCCCACACTAATAGTAAAGTGGTTTATTGGACACTTTATAGAGCCTAAAACCGCTGTTAATACAAGTCAGCAGGCTGGTACAAGGGGACAGTCACAGACCAAACAGCCAAAAGCCACACCGCACCAAACCAGAGGAGCTGCAGTTACTGAAAACTTGCTTTAGACCATAGAGGAAAAGGAGACATCCCTCCTCTGACCACTGACTTTATTAACATGAAATCCAGTATATTGATTCAACATTATGATCATTTTGGAAAATAAGCACTCGCTGGTGTCTTCGATTTTATAGTTACAGTGGTTGGTTCATATACTGGGAACAATAAATAAAATGTCGATGTACTATACATACGTACATACATAGAAACTGTTCAGCGCTTTGGCCAGAAGGTTGACACAGTTTGTGGTAATCTAACTGCTTGATAGCACATACTTAGTAATTTAGAGTAAATCTGCCCTTGCATACGTTTGGCCTGAATATTTGAGGGAAACATCGCGTGGAGAACACACATCTGTCTTCTGGTTGTATTCCATATCATAAAGATGTCTGAAGAAAGCAAGAAAAAAATACAGTTACTATCTCCTCTCCTTTCTTCCTTCCTTCTCCCTTCTTGCTTCCCTTCTCCTCTCATGTAGCCCTTTCTTTTCTCTCCTCCCTTCTCTCGTCTCCTCTCAGTAGCCCTGATCCAGTGCTGATAAAACTATCAACAGCACACCTGCACTGGGTTGAAAAGTTGTCTCACTCACACACACACACACACACACACACACGCAGGGTATAGACTATAGATGAGACTGTAGACCCAAACAGATGTGGACAAGAATCTTATTTAGCACGTCCTCACTACAATAAGTCTATTCTGCTCTGTTTTGACTTTGTTTCTCTGTCTTTCTCAGTTTCCATCACTCCTCGTGCCTCTTTCTGTCTCTCTTTACCTTATCTTTACCTTTACACTGAGAGAAAAATAACAAGTGTATTAATCTGACTGAGTTTTTGTTGCTGGTTTCAATAGATCAAACATGGATGTTAAAAATAAATATTACATGTTATTAGACATACTATTATAAGTCAGACCTTTCTAGTTTCTTGAACGGATATGAATTCTAACATTTAGTTTATGTGCATCAACTGGATTTTCATTATTAGGAGAACTTTCTGTGATCAGTCTCTGACGGAAACTTTGTTGTTGTGACTTCCACAACCCTGAGATTAAGAGTCTCATGCTATACCGACTGAGCTAGCTGGGCTTATGGACACAGTGCCTTTATACACTCAGAAAACCAAGGCTAGGGTCATGATCACACACTCAGACTTACTGTAGATAATTTACATGTTACAAGGGCATAACACAAACTGACAGGAACTAGACTACACAGCCCTAATATCTGCATCCCCACTGTAGCGCTGAAGGATATTTAAACAGAGCTGGTCTAGCAGTGGCCAAACTCCACACTCTGTGCTGTATCAGTGCAGGAGAAGGGTTTTATGAATGGGAGCCTTGAATATGTTAATTCAGAATTCTCAAACACTGTTTATGTAAACACGTTTTTATGTAACACTGTTGCTTTTATTTATAGAGTAAAAGTATATGATTTATCATCGTTTTATTAATTAGTCATCACTTAGTTTTAATTGTGGAAAAGCAAATGTTCATCCAACAAGATTGTCCATCAAATAGTGACCTAGTAATTTCTGCTGTATCTCTTTTAAGCAGCAGCAGAGGTTGGAGGACAATGAAGTACAACAGTCATCCATCAGTATATTCTGTCTTTGCCGCCACTATAAGGATAACTTTAGAAAGGCTCAACAGACATGCAACATCCAACATGGTCATCCCACTGCACAAACCCACAACCACGACATTAGGAACTTTCTGCATCACATGATCGTTCAGGAGAAAGACTTGTTTTTTGGGACATTTGAAACACCCCTGACTACAAGCAGATGACACTGGTGTGAGAATCACTTTCTCAAAACACTATCACATGTGGGGCTTGAATCCACAACCCTGAGATTAAGAGTGTCATGTGCTGCTGACTGAACTAGCACGGCTGCATCATACAATCAAAGATATTGATGGTGCATGTCAACCTCTCTTATTCTTCATTTGATTGGGGTCATTGAAACTGTTGTACTACACTGGCCCTTCACACATGCAGACTCACAAAGCCAGGCCGGTGACATTCGCCATTCATTGTAAATGAGACCTGGCTTTACAGACCTGCACTGGCCGCTGAGAAATGATCAACTTTATGCAAATATTATGCAAGAAACAGCCATGCCAACACATTCTTCATGGGAGGGACTCCATTTGTGGCAGACTTCATCTCAGAGGCTGCAGGTAGAGGCTGTAGATGTCGGTGTGTAAATTGCACTCTCAAAACATCATGGCTGAACCCACAACCCTGAGATTAAGAGTCTCATGCTCTACTGACTGAGTTAGTCGGGCTTGACAGAGTCTGGTTCATATCACACCATCAACCATATGCCTGGCATACTTGGGAAGACACTTGAGCTATTACAGTCTTTATTTTTGGTTCAGCTCTGTTATGAAAAAAAACTCCTGAACCCAATGCAAAAACTGTGGGCAATGGTCGGCCTCAAACCCTGATTGATATCTGATTGGTGTGTGGCACCACATTCATGTCCTCAGATGTATCCTGTTAAGTTCAGGCACTAACACTCGGTAAATTACATCATGGATTTGAACCTATGACCTTGAGGATTAAAAGGTTCATGCTCTGCTGACTGCAATAACCAACACGCCTGCAATTGCACGTATCCAGAGAGTCTCAAAATTGAGACTAGAAAAATGAGACTATCCAGAGAGTCTCAAATTCTACCTAGCATATTGTTTGCATCTTGTGAAGAGGCCCGGTCCATGGTAGTTTATATGCTTGGACCAGTTCTCTAAAACAGAATTGCATTCAGTGGGGCTCAAACCCACACTACAGACAGAGGTAGCCAGGCTGTGAGCATTTCACTACCTTAGTAACTGTAGCCTGGGACCACAGCAATCTGTAGCAACCCTCATGCACCACTGGGTTGTGTCACCACAGAAAATTGGACTTCTTGTGTATCAGATGTAGCAGTAACTGTGGTTTAGTTTGAACTTCAAACCTCGGCTATATCATGAAGGTGTTAATATGACATGTTTTTACAGTAAGCAACTTCCTCCCACATGACCTTAGATGGCCTGACAGGGTTTGGGTGTTGACTGTGTGTCCAGTGCCCTCCTGCTGTGTTGACCCATTGTAAATCATTTCACCCTGTCACTGTCAGCCAGTCAAAACATGGCAATGAATGAAGCTGTTCAAATAAGCAGGGTGGTCCTCTATATATATACACACACACACACACACACACACACACACACACACACACACACACACACACACACACACACACATATACATATACACACAAATCTGTACAGTCGCTGACTAACACGTTTGCACAGGGTGAGCATATTCAATGCAGAGGCAACACAATTTAACAAAAACAGATAAAAGTGACCCTGTTGAAAGATGTAGAGAAAGAAAGAGTGAAGATAATAAAAGTCACAAAACTAGTCAGATGAGAGGAAACGCTGCCTCTTACTGGTCATTGTCTGCTACTACATCAGATCAAAGTGTATAGATGGTGAGGAGAGAAGTTGACTTGATTTGTGGCCATGTTTATGAGTCATACCAGATCATATACTGTATTGTCTTAGTTTTAAGTAAAGCTAGTAAAGCAGCTCTCTTGTTGCCTCCCTGTGGTTTAGATCTTCTTGAATTTTTGTATTTTTTATTGTCATCTTTTGTTTCCTTTCTCAGCCATATTCCTTTTTTGTGTGTGCAGGAGGGGTGCTTATAATATGAGATTCCCAGTGCCCAGGTGCTCTTTCTAGATAATTACTGGGTTTATTTTTCTGTAGCCAATCTCCGAACTGAGGCAATAACAAATCTGTCAGCACACACACAAACTGAGAGCGAGAGGGAGAGAGAGGATCAAATTAAATTTATTCCCACTATCTTGTTTATGATTGCAAGCGCACCACTCTTCTATCCTTTCTTGCTCTCACTCTTAGGGTTTTTGTTGTCAATCCTGTTTTTGTCTGTCATCCTCTCTGATACTTTTTCTCCTCCGTTTTATTCTGTGATCCCAGTTTGTGTTCCTGTAATGTCCACTTTCTATTTTCTCATCCCCGCGTCTATGCGTCCCATATCTTGGCTGCAGTGTGTGTGCAACAGAATGATCGACAAAACATTAGTCAGTTGTCTGGAAAAAAAATCACGGAGGTTGCAGATAACATTGATTTACACACAAACCAAAATCCACACTCACATTTTTTGTTCTTCAAAACCCATCCATCATTATATGAATAAAATGATTTATTAGGAAGTGTAATGGCTGTAGCTGAGGTTGCTTGTAGACCGGACTGACAGTGGTAAAGCTCTGCATTGCGCTGACTCTTTGCCAAATGAGCTTTTAGGATAACGTTGTAGACTGTTGCAGTTTCATCTCAGTTTGTTCAATTTCTTTGTGGTTTTATAATGCTGAGCTATTTCACACTGTCCACTGAACGTCCACAGAGTATCTGAACTGCAGTTGATTAAATACATTGTTTAAGGTAAAATCTTTGCCCATGTTCTAAAGTTAAACATTATTCTGCTTTAATTTAGAGAATTTTAATGAAATGTTACTCAATGTCTTGTAGAAAAGGACAACCTGAGAGTGTACTGTCCAGTTACTCTGTGGTTTTCCCAAAATGCTTCAGTGTACTAACTAGATATTTCATATGCTGAAGTAATTGACTTTAATGCCAAAATGTTCATGTTTTATTACTAGGCTTGAAAATTCTCTGCCCAGCTGTGATTTCTGCGTGTGCCGCAAGCGTGTTGTGCTGGAATAACTAATTAAAAAATGTTGGCATTGGACAAAAGCCTCGATTTGAATGGTCCAATATTGACATTTTCTTCCTGTCAGCGGGTTTCTGTTGTGAGACAGAATTGAGTTTGTATGAATCTCACTTCTATCATGTTCAAGGAAAAACATTGCTTTGGAGAGCTTCACTGAATTGGGTAACGGTAATTCTACCAGAGGATCTTGCAGTACTAGTTCCACCCTTTAAAAATACCAGATTTTTTTTGTCTCTTCAACAGAGAGCACTTGGTAGTTCTCTGAGCTACAAACAAACATGCGTTTCCTAAAGCTGTTGATTCTTTGTGTACAAAATCTGAACAGTGAGTCAGCAATACTCTCCAATCCCTCCTGAAACTCTCAGACTTATGGGCAGCTGCTCAAAAAGCTTTCACATCCTGCTAGTCTCTGGATATAAAGGGGTTAAAAACACTTCTGTGGCGCCATATCTTCTAAATTTCACCCTGCATATTTTAACACATGCAGCGGAATATATTTCACGTCAGCATCTGCCTATGCCATGCTGCTGCGTTGTCTGTCAAAATGTGCACGCCGTCTGAATCGAGATCACAATTGTGTTATTCATTACATTTAATAAATGTACAGATCTGTCTTGTTGGCATTGGTACAAGGACGTTCTGTATACATGCTGTACTGGAAGACGTGACAGCAGCAGCCAAACCTCATGGACAATCAGCCTTAAAAATGAAATTATCATCTTAATTTGAGGATTTAAAAAATAGTGGTATAGTAAATGGACCTATTCTCAGAGTTTTGATGCTCCTTAAGGGCATATTGTTTCCTATTTGTATTTAAATGGGATAGTGAATGCAATTTTAGGAACTTAAACTTATATTATGTTGCTGTTGGTAATTTGTCTCCTGTTTTTCTGAGCTGTTTTGTGTTTCCAATGCCAAACCTCTGGACCCTCCCACATGAGTTTGCAAGACATTGCTTAACTTGAGATATCATATTTTTATTTGCATAAATTGTGCATGGCTGAAGAAGAAAGAGAGAAACATTTTTTGCTAAAACTAACTTTTATTCAGACACAAACTTTTATCCTATCCTCTAGGCTAGGATGTTATCTGTCAAAAGCTGACTTTGGCTCAGAGGGGCTGACGTTTTAAAATGTGATGTTGCAGTAACACTGGACACCGACAGAGGGCGCTATATCACTGGCACTCACTACTGATAGTGGACAGGAGGAGAGGGATGAAAGCAAAGGAGGACAAAGGTGAAAGCTTAGATGGGGAGATGGAGTAATAGAAATGGAGAGAAGTGAACAGAAAGAGAGAGGGGAACTGAGGGAGAGTGAATGTTTGGAAAAGAGGGTGAAATCAAAAGTTAGCAGTTAACAGTTGACATTTTGAACACTGGTGTGAATTCTTCACCAACCTCTCTTCCTTTCTCCTAAAAACTGAACTTTCTTTCTGTCTTGCCTACTTTCACCAAATTAATTTCAGAAAGCACGGCACTACTCCTCCCACCCTTGCTTAATCTCACATTTTTCTCTCTCTCCCCCCTCCCGCCTCTGTTTGACCACTACCTCTCTCCACCCTCCCCTCTCCCATCATGCATGGTTGGGTCCAGGCCATTTGCTTCCACTCCAGCAGGGCTCTACCATTAGTGACCAGCAGGGGAATTGTTGTTCTCTGCATGCAGCTGGGTACAGGTGTGCTGACGCTCGGTGTGTGTGTGTGTGTGTGTGTGTGTGTGCGTGTGTCAGCTGTCAGCATCTGATACTCTCATTACTTATGCTCATAATTCAGGAATTTTAAAGGATAGCTGTGGCTTATTTCAGTTTAGATCTTATTTTATAGTTTTGATTTGAGTAACCCCAAAAACACGGTAAGCAGTCAGATGATTATACACATATAGGTTAGACTGGTTTGTAGATTAGACAGTAAATGGATAATTAATCAGGAACTATTTTAATAATCTATTATTTTTTTCTCCAACTTCTGAGTGTCAATATTTTCCATTTTTCTTTGTCTTCCATGATAGTAAACTGAGCTAGGTTTTGGACAGTAGGTCAGATGAAACAAGATGCTTATTATTAAGGGTTATTATTATATACATTTTGCTATTTATTTCCACATTAATCCATTTCTCTTTGGGGGAATACTTTGTACATTAATTGATAATAGATATTGTTGTTAGTTGCAGTCTTTATCATAACAAAGAGAAATGATTGCTAAAGCTGCAAATATAATATCCTAGTTGAACACACACACACACACACACACTGGTGCTGCTGTAGCTACAGTAACACTCGAGCCAGCAAAGAGTGACTCAACAGAAATCAGTGCTTCTTCATTGTTCCTTTCTATCAACGTCTCTCTGTCTCTGTCAACAAACCCCTTCCTCCTTTTATTTTATTTCTCCCCTTTCTTCTCTCTTCTTTTTCAAACCCCCTATTTCCCCTTCACTGGACACAGACAAACACACACACACATGCATACAAACCCCTACAGCTCTCCTTCAGCCTTGCCCACCCTCTGTGGGCATTGTGCCCAGGAAAAGGCAGCATGAGCTAGGCAAGGAGCCCCAGGCAGAGTCCTGCAGCGGCACCAGCCTCCTGGAAGCCTAGAAAGAAAGAGGAAAGGCGAGGAGGAGAAGAGGACAGGTGTAGGAGAAGGGTTAAAAAGGAGAAGACATTCGAGAAGAGGCGATGAAAGGATGAGAAGTGAAGAATTGAGTGTGGAGAGAATGAAGAAATAAGAGGATGCAAGAGCAGGGGAGACATGCAGCATAGGAGAGGATAAGAGGGGGGAGACAAAAGGAGATTAGAAAAATAGATTGATCGATAAATGGAGAGATACAGAGAGAAGAAGAAAGACAGAGCGAAAGGAGAAAGTGTGAGGCGGAGAGAAAACGAGAGAGCTGGGCAGACAGCCAGCCTTCCGATGAGAGAGAGAGAGGTCAGAGCAACAGACACATCTCTGGAGAGACTGTGTGTGTGTCTGTGTGTGTGTGTGTGTGTGTGTGTGTGTGTGTGTTTGTCTGAAGACAACTGCAATGGCTGTAAGGAGGAGGAGAGAAGAACGCATGCAGATGAATGTGTCTGTGTGTGCAAGCTTTTTTTGCACATTTACAGGACAAGGCTGGCATTACTTTATTTTATCTTCTAGTCAACAAATCTCATAAAAAGATCAAACCAACAGTGTGGCAGTTCTCCTCTCTGTACTTTTTTATGATTTCCTTACGCTGTCTGCAGCTTTTACCAGCATGCCTCCTGGTTTCTTGAAATTAAACTGACTAAAAATATGTCACAAATGTGTAGTTTCAGGTTTAAAATCCTAACACTGCCAGGCCTGTAGGCTTTTACAAACAGGGGTAAATGAAAAAGTGCATGTGGGACTATTTTCTGCCACAAAATTACATTAATACATATATGTGAGTGTTTACGGCAGCAGGGGCCTCGTAATGAGACTAAATTGACATTTGACGGTTTCATTTCACTCCAGGCATTAAGCTAGATGTGTGAGGGATTGAGTCAAAATAATCTACAGTGTCAATGTTTATCATAATGAAGAAATGCTGTATATCAGCCAGCTCATCGTGTGGCTCACTGATGTGTTTTTAATGTGTTTTGGGCAACAATGAAGCTCTGTGACACTGACAAATAAGCTATATCAGGGTTTGTCTATACAGTCAATGCTGTGAATCAATTCATTGTTAATGTTGATCTTTTTGTATGGCTTGCTAACAAAAGGACAAAGATTTACAACATATCGGGCAAGTTTTCACCAGAACATATTTGTGTTACTGTTTATATTCTTTATAACACTGCAGCATTGTGGGTTAGAGCATGACAAGCACGTGTGTGCATGTTCATGCACGTTCTGTGAGGGCAAGGGCAGAACAGGTCATAGAGCACTCTGTACGTGTCAATAACAGTATCTGGAGGCCACGGGATTACATGACCTTGCATTGCATGTGTGCTGTCTTCAACTCACAAACACACACACACACACACACACACACACACACACACACACAGTCAAACACAAACACAAACACAAAGCCCCATGAAATCCTTTGACTCCTGATCGTCTTTACGAGGCTCTTGAATTCGTCATAGATAGCACAGGAGGACAAAGAGGAAAAAGGGGGAAGAGGAGATGTTGATTTGAGTAGAAACAGACAAGAGTAGGGGAAAGAGAGAAGAGATGGAAAGGAAGGTAGAGAACAGAGAAAGGCAGGTATGCTGCCTATTTTCTTTGCCAGATATGATGTGTCTGACCCAGGAAGTGTGGTCAAGGGGATGGTTTGACATGTGGAGAACAGGACTTGGACACCAGAGACTGGGGTGTACATCGATAGACAGATGTCTTTCTGTGGTCTTAACCAAGTGCTGTTAGTTGCTTTAACCTTAAATATGAATACTGTGGAAAAACCAACACAACATACTGACAGTGAACACTGCACAACTCCATGCTTCCTTTAATTAATAACGTACTTCAACAATCCTTTCAACATTCCCAGTTAGGCAACAGAACTCCAGTATCAGATGTAATCATTTTATTTCCCTCTCTTCCTCAACTACAGCATATAGAAGAACTGTAAAAACAGAGCAGGAGGTGAATTTTAACAGATGATTGTATAAAGCTGGAGCCCTGAGGGTTAGGGACATTATTTCAGCTGTGTGCGCGCGCGTATGCAGAGACAGGTGGGCATCTTTGTGTTATCTTTGCCTCCTCCTCCTCTTTTCATGTGTGACTGTCAAAGAACAAAATATGTTTGCATGGGTGTTTGCCTGTGCATCATATCCATTTTTATCAGTAGAGTAGAGACTCTGCAGTACTGTGTGTGTGTGTTTGCATCTGTTTGGGCATGTGTGATCTCTGAGACTTTATGTGCGTGTCTGTGCCTCTGTATGGACTCACACTACTGCTATCCCTTGCCCTGTGTGTGTGTGTGTGAGTGTGTGAGTGTGCACGCGAGCGTGTGTGTGTATGTCTCTGCCACGAGCCCCAGTGAGATCCAGCGAGCATGACGGAGAATGACAGGTTGATTTATGGCGAGACTATAAGTAGAATGACTAGTGTGTGAGTGAGGGAGAAGAACACAACATAGAGGGAACGAAACGAAGAGGGTTGTCACGAGAGGTGGGAAAGGAAAGATGGTGGAGAGAAAGGGAGCGATGAGGATGAAGAGAGAAGAAGGGATGCAGAGAAAGAGAGCAGAATGACAGGGCTAAAAGGGCGCTATTGGAGAAGAGAGGAAAAGGGTCATGGGGAAATACAGAACACAGGGAGAAAAAAGATAAAGAAGGAAGGGGGTCAGAGAGGGACCGACTGGGATTGTGGGAGTGGGATTAAGTTGCCTATTTGCATATTGCAAAAACGGCAGCTAGAACTAGAAAAAAATCTGACAGATCTGCAAGCTTCAACTGACATGAAAAGATGAATTGAAATAAAAGAGGCAGAAAGAAAGTTTAGTTCTTCTTTGCTAAGGAGCCTCTGTGAGTTGATTTAATGACAAAACAGGCTTGATGCACGTAATGCAGCACTTGTGAGTCTCAGTAGGACAATAACATTACCCCCACAATTACATTTACATTTTTAGATATTTAGCTGATGTTGTTATGCAGAACGACGTACACAGAGTGCAAATGAGCTTCAATTCCCAGATCAGTAACAGTGCAGAGCGAACAATATCCAAGAGAGCATTCAAGAGATCTGAGGAGTCCTGTGACCGTCATGGATGAGAGAGGAGATAAAGGCGCTATTTTGTAACATAGAGACTATTTCTATTTATGTTTTTCATTAAATAGCATATAAATAAATTATGTAGCAGCAGTCGTCATGTGCAGTGACTTCACAAAGTATTAAAACACCCTCACTTTTTGCACATGGATTTGTATAGTTTATCCCATTCTTCCTGGCAGATCGTCGCAAGCTCCATCAGATTGAATAGGAAGCATCTCTGAACTGCCTTCAGGTCTGCTGCTACCATCATGCCTCACTGTAGCGATGGTTTTAGCCAGGTGGTGAACAGTATCTGTGCTTGAAGTTCTTTTGCCTCATGCTATGAAAGTCCTTTAAATGAAATTAGCTCTTATTTTGTCACCAATTGAGGAACCTTATTGTTAAATTTGCCACAGGTGGATTTAAATCAAGTTCTAGACACATCTTAAGGAAAATTAAAGGAAACAGGATGCAGGTATCATGTCACGTCTCTAAATGCTCAGACTTTGTGATTATTTACATGAAAATTGTCACTTTGTCGTTACGGGTTACTGAGTTAGATTAGTGACCAAAAATGGTAACTTTATCAATTAAAAATTAAATTTTCAACACATTTAGAAAAGACTGTGTGAAAGTGATGTGAAAGTACATTTTTTTATCAAATATTTCAGTGTTGATATGTTTGTGTTACATTTGGCCAGTACTTTAAAAAGCAACCTTTACTCGGGTTTTTGAATGATGAGGGGGTGAGAGAGAGTATTTCATTGTACATCATTGAACAACATGGATTTAAAGAGCAGGTTATTACATTAAAGGGGCATTCCACCTATTTTTCATGTCATGATCAATTTACTTGTCATGTGGCCAAGTACGCATCGTGGTAAAGCAGTAGCGTAATGTGTTCTGTGGTTAAGAAAGGGAGCTTTCTAAAGTGTGCCAAAATAGCACTAATGTGATGGAGGTTATCGCAGCCTAGGCTTGGAGAGTACAAATTCATAATGGACAGTCTGTGTGATGAACTGGGGTCAGTGAGTTTTTAAGGACAGGTCTAGTGAAAAGACACTCGTGAGTAAGTGTCCCTGTCAGAGATAAGAAAACAGATTCTTACAGGAGACTTTTATTAATTTTTTATTTAGGACCTACAGTCCTATTAAACATTTTCTAATAGACTAATTCCTTATGCGCTTTCAGTATGCACTGTGTGTCTTAAATGTAAAGGTTGTCACGAAATTCATCCAGTTTAAAGGGAAACAAGAACAGTGTTGAGGTCTGACACACACACACACACACACACCTGCCAGAACAATTGCTCCCATGACAACCTGGCAACCAAGAAGGCTTTGAAACACAGGTCATTCAGAGTCAGAGTTGTGTGTGTTTGTACATGGGTGGTTGAGTGTGTGTTTCTACGCACACATACTGTAAGTGCCACCAAAATGTTTTTATTTTCTTTCCACTTCTTTCATTACTTGCTGCTAACTAACTGCTATTGTCATTTAATTTTTTTTCAAAACTTTTTTTTGCATATTAAACTATTCTGCTCTTGGTTTTTTTTTTAAAGTGAGAGAAAGTTGAATAAATCAAGAAAAGCAATAATGAGTGTTTTCAAGAGAGAAAGAAGAGAAGGAGAGTGTGAGAAATATGAGCAAGAGAGGTTGATGCAGATAGAGAGAAGAGGCAAGAGAGCGAGCGGAGTCTTTGATCTGTCTCCTGGTGGGAGCTGGTCTTGGCATGCAGCCAGAAAACCCCATGGCGCACGCACACACACACACACAGACACACAGCAAACAGGCGCATACACATATTTAGGTCTAGCTGGCCTGCTCCAGGGCTTTGTTGATTATTTCTGCTGGGCGGATCAAAGACGTCACCCCCACCCACCCAACACTCCATTCTCCATCCATCCATCCATCCTTCATCTGTCCAGCCATTCATCAGCGAGTGCATCCTTTCTTCTGTCAGACAGAAAGATAGATGGGGAGATGTTCCAATGAACCTGGAAACCTGTTGTGTTTAATGCACCTAAATTACGATATGATTCAGCTTCATGGTTCTTAGAGTAACTAAACAGCAGGAAAAATGACACAGGCCTTTTGTTGGGTCACTGTGACCACTATGCATTGTGCATTGGTTTGGCATTTTAACACTTAATACAAATGTATGTAATACCTTTTCCTTAACATGACATGAACTTGGTTGGTTCTATGATCAAATTGCTCTTAGTTGTTGCAGCAAATCCAGCGTTTTTTCCTGATAAGGCAGCGGTGATGCCAAGTGTGAGGATTGCCACAAATTGAGTTTCTTCTCAAGCACAACATGAAGCTCAGTGCATTTACATGCACTTAAGTAATCTGGTTTCTAACTCACATATACATAAAGCAGTTATCACATTTCTTTTCTTCTCAAGACCTATTTTGGATGCATCGCTCACAGATTTTAATTGTGTAGGCAGAGAGAACAGAGATCAGTGTGAACTATCTGTCTGAATTTAACAAATAGTGGAAACTGACTTATTTAGACTTCTACAGCAACATAAGAGGAGGCAGTGCTTTACCTAATGATCTGAATATCACCTACATCATGCTAGAGGTTATTTCAGTGACCTGGCTGGGTTGAATAACCTGGGTGATAGCCATTTATTAGAAATGTGTAAAATAACAACTCTATCTTTGAGCAAATATAAAGTAAGGATATAATGGTAGTGATATGTCATTGTACATTAAAGGTCATAAAGGTCTGTGTGGATGAAGAGGTGGTTGGGTAACTGGTCAAAAAAGAATTTTTGGATTAGGACGCCTCTTTAATTTACACAGATCACACAGGTCAAAAGAAAGAAATGCTATGCAGCAATGAATGCACTTTAATACTATAAGTGATATGAGAGGGTTTTTTAGGCTTTGGGCAGGATTTATGAAGACCTCTGTGTGTTGTTTATGTAATCCTGTTCATCCAGTGTGTGTCTGTGTGCACCGTGTTCAGTTTTTAGCTCTGGATGCAACACAGAGTGATGTCAACAGCTGCCATCAGCAATGTCAGAGCCCTGTGTGTGTGTGTGAGAGAGACAGTCTGGAGACACAGTGACATCTTCAACTGTTGCTCGAGTTGTAAAGGAATCACTCACTCTGTATTTTCTGTCTTTATTTTCTTTTTGTCTATCATATCACAAATCCTTTTCCATTAAACTACCACATTTTGCACCCTCTGCTCTCCTGTCTTTTGTTTTTGTTCTTCTTGAATTCATCCATGTTTCTGCAACTTTCCCCTTCCTTTTTCTCCTATGTCTGCAGTAATCACACCAGTCAGTGGCACGCTGAATCAGCTGCTTACAAATTCTCTCTCTCTCTCTGTCTCTCTCTTTGAGCTGTGGAGCCTCAAGGTCTAACCTCCAGTTGAACTCCCATAGCTTTGTGCATGTGTGTGTGTGTGTGTGTGTGTGTGTCAGACTCGGGGGCATGAACTCTCACCTTTTACCCTCAGTGCATACCTGTGTGAATGCACAGCTCAACTTTAACTTCTATCTATCCTATCTATCTATCTATCTATCTATCTATCTATCTATCTATCTATCTATCTATCTATCTATCTATCTATCTATCTA
>JAUMHL010000016.1:9136237-9161103 GCA_032362345.1 Sandelia bainsii | reverse complement strand
GGTTATAGTGCATTTTAGGTTCATCCTGAAATTTCACCCGAAAGCCGAATATCCCTAACTTTTTGTGAGCAGTGTATATATGATGGATCATTTCAAACATTTACAAACAGTGTTGCACAAAGGTGAGTCACAAATGGATGGAAAAAGCAACATAAAGAACCTTAAGAGTTGGATTGTATTAGAAAAGTTCACCCAATGTGCTACCCAAGTTGTACTGCAGTGCATTATATTAAAAGGTGTTTCTAATGTTTTGTTCCCCCTATTTACATAAATGAGGTAGCAAAAACTGTATAAGAGTTTAATATAATGCCTACCATAGCCTAAACACTGCAACCTAACCTTGGGCTCAAACCCACAACCTGCTGTATGGCAAACTGAATGTGTAAGAAATGGCTGTAGCTGTTTGTTATTCCTGTATGATGAGAGAAAATCAGTAACAAATCATCTACAAAGTGAGGTGCATATGGAAAAGGAAGTAAAAATCAAACTCATATGACTTCTCTTATGATCTTTATTCTTGTTTATTATGTCTCCATGTGTGTGTATGTGTCCCTGTTTGCATGTGTGTGTGCGTGCTGGAGGTGTGCCAGGGAGCCTGCCAGCCAGCCAGGCTGAACTGCAGCGCTCCTGCTGTGGGTGGAGGGTTCAGGCGAGCCCCCTGCCTCCACCGGCCTACTGGAGCATGCTGGGAAAGAGAGAGGGAGGAGGGGAGGGGTGGTATGGAGAGCGGGAGAGAGAGACCCCGAGAGAGAGGGGGGGGGTGCGCAGAGAAAGAGGTGGAGACAGATAGCCATGGGCGAGAGAGGAGGAGGCAGTGATGTTGATGCAGGAGGAGAGGTAGAGAAGGTAAACCCTAGGTTGGAATGTGAGAGGAATGAAGGGAATGGAGGAGTTTTCCTCTGGCTGGGAAGAGACAAGGAGAGAAAGAGAGAGGAGGTGGAGGATTGGGAGGGAGGGCGGTTCAAGACCTAAGGCACTGCAACGCACTCCTCTAATGTATTCCCTCCCTCTCTTCTTCCTTCACTTTCACTCCTCCTCTGTAGATGCTCCACTGATCCAGATGTCTTAAGTGACTTTAATACCACACATTCAGATCTGATCAGATATTAATTTAACTTATTTTATCATTATCCTTTTCTCTTAAATCACATACCTACATAAATTATGTCCCACTACCCACCAGTCATGCTTAGAGCTGGTATCTATCACACTACTGACTCCACACAACATCTTATTTTTAAATGACACATGTTTACAGACCACATTTTTAATATAATTCATTGTATAAATGCGTCTATCACATGCTGCTAAACTGTACATAGTAATATGACAGTATTTATGACTCTTTCACTCGCTGCTAATTGTATATTGTAAAAACATAGTATTTATGACTCCTTCACTTGTTACAACTGTCTGTAGTACTATACTCTGTGCTATACTTTGTATGTATGACTCTTTGTTTTTATATGCTACTAAAATTAGAGTTGCCAAACAGCTTTTCATTGTTCCTGCAATAGTGACAATAAAGATATCTTATCTTATCTTTTATCTTAAATGTAAAACTAAATAAAAAGATTTCATTAATTTCTATGTTTCTCCATTATTTAGGAACACCACTGTGTATGTTCAGTACGTATGTAGCCAGAGTACAGGGCCAATGTCTATGTGTTGCCAGTGCAGACAGTAATATCTTTATGTATAGGTGTTTGTTTTGCTAAGTTATTATGCATAATTGACATATTCAAGTACACAGTGCAAACAGAGTCAAACATTTGAATAAATACCTACCTACAGCACTGTGTTAATTTTGTCAGTGAAAAACATGACGAAAAGTATGTGTTGACAACAAAAATCTTTGCTAAAGAAGTATAACTCTAGCGATCTATCTAATCAGATGCTAAAACCAGTGAACAATATTTTAGTCAAAATGTGAGTCCAGCTTTTGAATCACTGTGTGTGTGTGAAAACAAATAAACAGACAAATAGTGTTGGCCCAGTGAAACAGGAGTGTGTTTGCATGTACGTTACAAAGGTAGAGAGACCCCTTTGTTTGTGTGTGTGTGTCTGTGTGGGTGGGTGGAAAGGGTGGGGGGGGGGGGATATTTCTTCAGCTACCTTCACACCTTCTTCACATTTCCTCACATTCAACCGTAGATCTCTACACACCAACGTCTACAATTTTCTCTCTACCCACTCACATTGTTTGCTCTCTCGCTTCATTTTCTCCTTTGTTTCACTCACAATCGAGATTGACACAACAGTTGAGAAACCGAAGTTCTACAAGGAATGAGTCAGGAAACTTTCACAACCTGCAGATAACTTATTTGTCTTGAACTCTTCTTGTCAGTAACAAAGCCCTTAGTTTTATGCTAAAGAGAACAATGACTGGTATGAAAATTATTATTTGTAATACAGGAGAGGGCAGTGTGATACACTTGGTTTTAAGTGCTTGAGTTATAATAGAACAGCACCACAGTACAGAATGTCATTGTCAAGTATGGATATAAAAGATTACTGAACAATATATTTACCTTGTAAACAGACATTTACTTCTATGCAGAGACTTTATCTTGATTTTGGTCAGAAAGTGAAATTTTGAACATTAAACTTGAAGTGAACAGTTTGCTGTTTGTACTACATTTAAACAATTTGCTGTGAAACCAAGTTCCAAGTTGCAAAGAGTGAAACCATTTGAAGCTTTGATGACAGAATAGCCAGAAAACGAACAAAGTAATATTAAGTATTTGCAAATCATAGAAGATTTATCACATAAAATACAGTGTCATCTGCATAGAAAATGACGTTATACAATGAGATGAGTTGATACGCAATACCAATAATAATGATAATTATAGGACCTTTCTTTCATTTTCAAGGAATTCTTTTGTAAACTACTTTACGGTTTACTTCTCTTGTTATTTACATCTTAGTTCTTACATTTAAAACTATTCAAATGTATATTTAAAGAGTGTACAGTATATTTAACAATGAAAGAAGGAAAATTTTCTTCTTTGGTTGAACCATGAGAAGGAGAGTCACAAGTAGACATAACTTCATCTGATATCATATTGTGATCACTGACTGAAGCTCATATTTAACTCACATTTTAATTTCTCACTAAATACTTGTGTATGCAAATGTAATTTATTCAAAGACAGTTAATTAAGTTCATATTGAATTTATACATATATATATATATAATAGGATACTTGGGATAAATTGGTTGATCTCTTTTGTCAGCATGGCTGCATGTACTAAGTATGTGACCTGGAAAATATGTTACTAGAATATACTCTAAGGCAATACAATCACAACTGAAATAAACATAAATACCTTAGACTGTAAAAAGTCATAATCCAGTAAGCAGAGGGTTTCTAATCAATCTTTAAGGTTTTTGGAGCATGTTTTTCTAAGTTTTTTTCCTCTCTTTGTACCTTTATATGTGCGTTTTTATCTTTTTCTCTCTCTTGTTCTTTTCTGTTGTAGTATTGGCATCACTGTGGAGCAGTATTGCCAGAGCTTCTAAACACAGCAGGATATCTGTTTCTTCCTCTACCTCGCTCTCTGGGGGAATGGTGAGACATTCTCTGATTTGTTCTTTCTTATCTGTGTATATAGCTGCTTGTGTGTAACATGTGGGTTTCTGCATGTGTGTGTGTTACTCGTGCAATAGTGCCAAAACAAAAGGGCCCACGTCCCTCCACCTGCATGTCTCCAATCACTGTCTCTCTCATCCCAACAGGAATCCTTTTAGGAGAAAAGAGGAACAGGGATGCAAGGAGGGGAGAAATAGAGGGGAAGAGGTTGAGGGGGTTGCAGAGGAGGCTAGAGAGGAGAGGGAGAAAGAGGGCAAAGATGAAGGAGTGGAGGGAGATGGAGCTGAAATGATCATGGAAGAGAAGAAGGAAGAACATATAGGCAAGGAGGGAAAGGGAGGGAGGTAGGCACAGTAATGAGAGATGGTAGGGGAGAAGGGAGGAGGTGTCAAGTGTCACATTTACACATGTATGGGATGAGTGAAGAGGAGATGGGGGAGGGAAGGGAGGTCACAGAGGTAGACTAGCGCTGTATGTGGTGACAGGACAGTGTTACCACAAAAATCAATAGGCCTGTCTACACTGTGACCATGTGTGTGAGTCGGAGCTTTAATTGAAGTCCTGTGTCAGTGCCATAGCAACACAGACCATGAGATGTTCAGTAGATGCATTAACATACTTTCACCTCTCTAACACAGACCTCACTGTTAGCTTCCTCTCATGTCTTCTTTTCCTCTTTGTTTTTTAAATGTCTTTGTCAGCTCATGTTAAAGAGAAGGAGGGACATAATGAGTGAATGAAAGAGGGAGTGGTAAAAGACCCAGTATATAAGACATGTCATTTTTAACAGTGTCTTCTAGTGACACTCAAATATGAATTAATGTGACTGAACAAAATTAGCACAATGCTCCTGCTTGCATGTGTGTTGTTGTTTTTTTACATGACATGCCTCAAAACTGATGGCATACCAGAACTTTATTAGATCCATCATGCACAGGGTGATGGTCAGGCCATCACCTGACCCAGTCGTAGTCGCTCCTCATTCTCCCCTTAGCCTCTGTTTAAATCAAGTATCTTCTTATTGCTGCAAAATCTATTGGTCCTTAGCAGCACGTTTGATTTGGAAAGTAAGTGATTGACATATCAAGTTAAGTTTTGTTTAAGTTACTCACTTGCTCACACTTTGTTAGCCCCTCTCTCTCTCACCATTCTCTTTTTGAGACTGACTAAGAAGTCTACTACTTAACTTTGTTTAAATGTCTCTTAACAACTTTACAATAAACACCTCTCCCTTGTGTTATCATTGACACTAGCAACAACCAGCCTTTTCAGTCTGAGTACTGTATACGAGCCTTCACAGTCTTGTGTTGACCAGTCAGCCAACTCCAACCCAACATTTCTTGGATCAACTGGAGCGAGGAAGTCTTATGGTGCAGACACCACTACACAATGCAGGAAAAGTATCTACAGCTGTAGGTTTCTCTAGTCAAAGTTAAAAGGTGAAGTTCTCTAAAAACATTTCTGGTCTAAAACAAGCCATAGGCTTTTTGTTGCCTTGACATTTCAGTCTTAGTTGCATCCTGATTGTCTTTACATTTTCTGATTGACCCAGTCCCCACTTGTTGACTGTTCTCTGACAAATGTAAACTTACCCTCTGACAGAGTGAAGTCAGTTTTGTCACACCTGCTTCATCTCCTGACTTTGCTTTTGTATTCAGTTGTTCCAACTCACTTGTTACAGACCAGTTCTATATTGATAGATTTTTTTTCCTGCAAGTCACTTCCCTACTGATGTAACCATTCACCAAGGACACAAAACACAACACACACACACACACACACAAGGACACAGAGGATGAAGAAAGAAGCAAAGGGCTTTGGTTGTTTGTGATGAAGTCTAGAGAAGCTCTCTGTCACATGAAAAGCATATGTATGAATATGTCTGTGTGTGAGGGTGATAGAACTGGTCTATTTGTCAGAAATGCTCTGGAGAGACGGCTCTTGTGACGAAAAGAAAGACGGGGAAGGGCAGAAGAAAGGGATTTGATGTAACTTTCATTCATAACATATGCTGTTCATATTTAACATTCATGCTGTAGCAAAGAACACAGACACATAAATTGGAATAAGACAGAAACAGAAGATTTTTCTTCAAAGTGTCTCTCTCTCTGTTTTGACTTCTTTCTCTGTCTTTCCAGTCACTCGCTCTTCAAAATTTCCTCATAGTTTCCCCCTCCTTCATTCCTCTTTGGCTTCTTCCCTCCCTCACCACTCATCCATCTCTCAGCTTCTCTTTCACTTTGACTCCCCCTCTTTTCTCCCTGCTTGTCACACACACACACACACACGCACACACAAAGGCATGCTGACACTTAAACTAAGTGCACTCACACACACCCTATTCCCTTACTCTCTCTTCTTACCACCCACACAGTAACAAGGACACATACAGGCCACAAAACACACACACAAACTGGATCCCCCCCACACACAGAGTACTTTCAGCACTTTCTTCTTTACCATACTCAGCAAGATCAGATGTCAACTCAACTGACACAATGCACACAGAGGCTGTATTTTTCTTTTCACCACGCTCTGTTTCCTCCTCCTTCTTGTAGAATATATGCATTTTTAAAAACCCTCCTACACACACACACATGCACAGAGTGAGAAATGATGCATGGCAGATTAACATCTATACACAAGAGTCATGAGAAGATGAAGAAGCACAGATATTTAGAGGAGTCAGAGAGAGGAGTTGGGAAAATAAGAAAGGATTGATGGTGAAAAATAGGGTTGGAGAGCTATAAAAGGAAGCAGAAAGACATGAGTAAGGAAAACATAAACAGACAGTTCTGTATTCTACCCTGATAGCCTAACCCTTTGCTACACATGTAACCAAAGAGTGTCTATTAGAGCGTGCATGCAAGACATCAATGGCTCTGTATTCAACACACACACACAGAGTGAGTGAAACATGAATAAATGATTTTCATGCACTGACGAAACAAAACCAAGACACCCTCACACACGTGCGCACAATGTGTGCTCACATCCTGGCAGCAAACACAGTACACAGCACACAAGTACAATTAAATTACATGCATATTTTCATGCAGGCAGCATGCAATGATACGGACATGGACACGCACACAGAAACACACGCTCCCCCTGTTCTTACTGACAGGAGAGATGTTTCAGCATTATACACATATACACGCTTGTCACATTCACATAGACAATACATTTGGACTACATAGGGTGTGTAATGCAGTCAGCCTTTACATGTCTGCATACAGACTGATGCTAAGGCTGCTTCATATTTTTCATATTTATACCATAAATAAATTCACAGTTGCGACATCTGTACCATTACACACATTGCCAGCTAATAAAAACATTAAAAACATGTTACACTATAAATTTTCTTGCACATGTTTGCATGAAGGTGATGCTTGCAAATTTTCAACATCATTTTTTCATAACTTTATAAGTGCAGTCATGTACACCCTTGGTCGTACTAACAGGTTTTAACAATCTCTCAGGTTTGTTATACTTTTTGGAAGATAAAACCAACCAACGACTAAATCATTACCCTGAGTGAGGTCTGGCTGGTTTTCTTGTGTATTGATGAACTATTAAAATTTCAGATTCACTGCACATTCAGCATATGTGGGCTTGCCCTGTCTCACATTCATTGTTGCTGCAAACAATGTTCTTATGTTGTGCTGAAGCAGTATTAGCTTAAGTACCTTGCTCAAGGGCACAGCGTCAGTAGCTGGCAAAGGAAAGGAGAGTGGTTTTCACTCATTCTTTTGGCAGCCTTCCAATGAAAACTGCACAACTTCCACCACTGCCCCTGATTTACTGTATGTTTAAGTGTACGTGGCTTTCAGCTACACACACACACACACACACACACACACACACACACACAAGGCTGCATGGCCACACACCATGTGTATGAGCCAGATTTGGCTCTGTCCTCATGTATGCCATACGGTTGATTCCTTCCCGCTGTGCACGCCCTGCAGGCCAAACACACGGCAGTGTGTCTCTTTGTGTGAGAGTGGGGAGAGCATGGAAAAGAAAGAGAAGCAAGAGACTAGGAGAGAAGACAAAATATGTTTTAAGAAGGAGCATTTCATAGGGAAATGACATATTGGCACTCTTAAATTGTTCTAATGTTACTTTTCATTGCGGGGTATTCACCTGTATATGCTACACAAGCTGTACAATGTTGGGCACAGATTTGTTATAAACCACTCATTTTGAATGCCAGTAGTCAGCCACTCGGTCACATCAGTCTTGTCTTTAATCTTTTATTACTTTTGTTTATGTTGTCTGGCAACTTTCCCAACATTAAATAGTAAGTTGTCTAATTATCTGTGAAGATTCTAAGTTGTCTAATGCACTTGGCACAGAATTTCAGGTACGTCTGTTTGTCTTGGTAAACTGGTTAGTATTTATAAGTATAAGGGGTTTTATACTTCAAACAATCAACTATCTCAACAAGAACAACTAAGTGCAATATACAGGGGAAGAATTTGATCGAACAGTTTTCCAATTTCAGTGTAATTAGAAAACCTTGCAACCTAAAACACTAATTGAATACATGATTTTTACATCTAAGCAGCTATTTCAGATTTAAAGTCAAGTTATACTTTTCCACATCTGTGTAACTGGATCCATGTTTCTTGTTTGCCTACGTCTGAAAGGACATTCTGAATTTAATGAAAAGAATTGTGATTTGGCAAACAACATGTGTGAATCCACTGTCCACCCTGCTGTCCACATCTATGTCTGTACTCAAGGACACCAGGGCCATAAGCCAGCTTAGTGAGAACCTAGTCTGAGACTCAGCAGAGTAACCAGACTGTGGCTGCCCCACTGCTGACCAGATGTTGGCTATGAGGCATAGTTTTCAAAAGAAAGATGTGAAAGAAGATATTAAGCCATTTCATGGGCTGCCTGGGACGGTGGCGCATAGGTAGGGCAGTCAGCAATTGTTAACTGTCAAATCTTAGTGTGGACATGGCCTGTGTGAAGACCTTAACAGGTTGAGAGCTAGTATGTTTTTTCATTTACAAATCTTGAATGCTAAATACATTATAAGAACAATACACAGTCATCTATTTTTTATTATGTATATATATATGAACATTACTTGTGCACTTGTGTTGTGTAGGCTAAAGACAACAAGCTAGAGGAAGCAACATCAAGATGGTAATATACACAAGAGGAGAGTGAGAAGAGGAGGTGGAAAGAAAGACAGAGTGAGGGTGGATAGACAGCAGTTTCTGTGAACCTGCATAGACAAGCTCAGTCAGGCTGCTTTGGTAAGAGAGAGGGAGAGAAAGCAAGGATGTTTTGACAGCTCGGAGCCATCACAGCAGCAGAAGGCAGCCTCTGTGTGTGTGTATGTGTGTGTGTGTGCGCATGTCTGTCTCTGGGTGCAGGTGTTTGTGTGCCTGTGCACGTACTGTATTTGTGTGTGTGTGTGTCTGTGCACGTGTGTGCACAAAAGACTAAAGGCAGAGACAGACGTCTCTTCTGATTCAGAGACAAAGAGGGAAAAAGGAAGTCTAGCATAGAGCCTGGATGAAGGACAAATAAAAAGAGGCTGTATCTGTGTGTGGTGTATAAAAATGTGAGTATACATATTGATGTGTGTCAGAGTACCTGCCACCAGGTCCCATCATGCATCATTCTGGTCATGACAAGTAAAACCTCCTCGTTACAGGGCTTCTGATAAGTAAACAATTTGTCCAGGTTGTTTTTCCTCCTCTCCCTCCCATCATTGTAAACAGAGACAGAGCACCCATATCTACTCTTTATCAGTCTCTGCCTGCTTCACCTTCACACACCTTCACTACAGTCACACTGGGAGCTGCCCTGCATATTTCTTCTGCAGCTGCTACTGAGAAGTTCAGCAGGAGTTGGAGGTACAGGTGTCCTGCTCAAGGGCACCTTGACTTGACAATTTCTTTATTTTTTCTCCTTCAGTGTTACGGAGGGAAGACTCGTTCACCTCAACTGCACTTTCCCAGCCAGTCTAAAGACCAGCATCACTGACCATTGTGGCTGTTACCATTAAGCTACTGCTGCAGCAGTTGATCTCCCTCTCCTTTTTGTTCAAGATGAACTACAGCATGTCTGTGATTAGCACAAGGTTAAGAGACTTTCACATTTATTTTACGGCATAAGATATGTAAATATCTCACTCATGATTTTTTTCAAGCTTTTAGGTGGTCTAAATGAGACTACAGGGGTTGTCATCACACTGAGCCTTGTTGTACTTATACTCGTGTGCTTGCAACTCAGTCTTTTCAGCTTGGATCTTTATCAAGACCAGGTCACAGTAAGAGGAAGACTTTTGTAGAAGAAATAAGCCTGCTAAATCAAATTACAAGTTGGAAGCTTAGACTGTAATGTAATACATTTACAGCCTAACAATAGGTTTTTAGTTTGGGTGATTGTATTTAGCCTTCATAAATCATAAAAATGGTGCTCATTTGCTTGTTATTTGTTTTCTTTCTGAACAAAATGTAGAAGTATCATCCATTTTTATTTGTCATGGACCTTGTTTTCTGCAGTGATCCAAAAAACAGTGGCTTTCGTAATGTAGGATTAGCTTCTACTTAGCTCCAAATTAACCTGGTCTCTGCAACATCTTAAACACACAGTGTATGTGTACATATGGTAGTTTGGGGAAAATCAAACAATTTTCCAAGAAGCAGACTAAAAAAAATTAATCAGGTTTTCACAAGACAGTTTCTGCTGACAGTCTGTCTCATTCATTCTCATTGTTTCTCCTGCCTGTTTGCCAGACAGCAAATGCACATGAGCAAACAGGCAGAGTGAGTGTTTGCTTGACAACCGTGTGTGTGTGTGTGTGTGTGTGTGTGTGTGTGTGTGTGTGTGTGTGTGTGTGTCAGAGTGAAGATGGCTGTCGTTGTCATTGCCGAATGATAGGAGGATTTTGTGTGTGCAGGTGTGTGTGCATGCTTGCATGTGTGTTAACAATGTACCCTCGTGTCCCATGTGTCAAAGCCTGGCTAAATCAAGTGAACCATGCTGTGTGCATGCGTGTGTGTGTGTGTGTGTGTGAGCAAGAGAGAGAGAGAGAGAGTGTGTCCCGGGCCAGATCAATATGAAGTAATCAATAGGAGAAGACAGCTAGAAGGACCTTGGGGACGGCATATACACATCGAGTGCTCACACACATATACACACAGCCCCTCTTTGTATTCCACCCTCAGTTTCTCTCTTTATCTTCTCTCACACCACCTCCCCATGTCTCTTTCTCCAAGACTCTCTCTGTTTCTCTATTAGTTTTTTTTTAAATCTTTCTTGCACAAACACATTCATTATCGTATGGCTCACTTTTGCAGCAAGAAAGGATTTAAAATCATATACGTCACTACCCAATTTAGTTTTCTTCCACCTTGCTTCCTTGCTAATCTCTACATCTAAAGTCATCCGTTTATTTTGTTCTCAAAAATTGTGCAGGCTGGTTGCATCAAAGACTCCTTTCTCTTGTTAAAATGAAGACAAAAAAAAATCTGTTCCACTTTCTGGCCATGACTCTCGTGGCTCAGTATTAGAGCCACACTGTGTTCCAGCAGCAAACAAACCTGATACATCTATCAAAGCTGCAGTGGAAGAGGTCTGTGCCACTCCACAGTGAGGAAAGTTCAGCTGCTGGCACAGATCTGAGTCCAGCCTTTAGCATATGCAGTGCATTTAATGCATACTCAAAATGTTTGTTGGAAAAAATATGAAAGCAACTTGGGGGAGGACACTTATGCAAAATCTGTAAATTCCAGCAATAAAAGAGGATCATTGCAAATTATAAGAGTATTTTCCAACATGAGCTCATGGTTTATTGATATGTTACCTCCTCAAGATGCCACAGACGTCTTACAGATCTATACACATATAAGACAATAAAAAAACTGAATCTTATTTTGATTTAAAGTGTGAATCTAGCTGTTGCCACATCTTGAATTGGCAGGCCGGTTATCAGCATGCACACCACAGCACTGGTAGACACTCTGAGTCTGAGGCACTTTCAGTTCAATTCACTCAACATGCAAATTTAAACTGTAATTCATTTACTGGGAGATAAGAGAACTACTCTGTCTCAATAATGCTGTCATAGATTTAATATGTAATAACCTTTTGATAGGGATTTTCTCATGGTTTCAATGTCCACCTCCTGGGTTAATTGGATTGAACGGGAAGCGACCCATACTCACAGCTCAGTCAAAATTTCAGTTCGGACAAGTTAAGACCTGTTTGAGCCTTTTCAGACTTCCTTTTATCCTGTAGTATATATTAGTTTATTTATATATTTCACCTACATTAAAACATCTGAAGCAAAACTACTTTAACAACTACATCATGCTTTTGTTTGATGGTTTTATTTCCATTCTGTGTATAATTATTCATAATTTAGGCCTATTCATGTCCTTCTGTCATGAATACTGGTCATTTTCATAAGTATCATTTGTTTTAACATTGTTTGTGTATTTTTACATGTAATGAATGAACATGGTCAAGGCTGTCAAAAGAATTGGGTTTGAAAAGGGTATAGGCTGAAGAAATGTTGCAAGTGTGTGAGCTTTGGCCATAAACCACAATCAATGTCACTTTGGGGGCCCAATCAAAATCTGATTTGGCCTAGCACTGATGTTTTTGGCTCCCGAGTGGCTCCAAATATTATTAAAATATTTAGATCCAAACCAGTCAAATGTTGAGGAGTAACACTGAATGTTTAAAGGGCGCTCCACTGACTTAACTTGTCAGTTCTCCAGTCAGGGGTGCCAGTGAAAACAGTTGTTTAACGTCTTCTGTGACTCTGGAGGAACTTTGTCAAGTCTGACAAAATAGCCCCTGTGGTTATCCCAATTCTGGGGTGCAGATTTTGATCAGACAAGGAGAGTTTAGCAAAAATACAGTATGATGTTGTTTTGCATAGTTTGAAGTTGTTGCTCTTTGCCAAGAAATAATCCCAGTGCATTACCCCCTGTACAGCCATGTGAGGTGCTGGTAGGTGGATTTTTGCTGTTGGGTGGAAGCTTGTCAATATGCTAAGATAAGATATCCTGGCTCTACCTTCATATATACTGTACTGACATGAGGTATCAATGTTCTCTCAGCAAGGAAATCAATAAGTAACTTTCCTAAATTGGCAAATTGTTCTTTTAATAGCTTGGTTTTACCAGTGGTCCACAACAAATGTTTATTACTGCTGCTGTATCATCACCAAATTGTTATTTCATCTCAAAATGAAATACGTTCATACACCACATCAATATATATTGTCTTCCCAACACTAAAGGTTTAATCGGGAATTCATCTTGTTCTTCCCTCCTCATTGTTTCCCTCTAAACACTCCTAACATCTGCCCCAAAAAAGCACAAAAAATCGTCCTTGTTAACATGGTGATTGTAACATTCTCCTGTTCGAATGCACAGCATTTCCTGTCAAATGTGATAAAACCCCACTCGACTTTTCCTGCAGTTTTCTGTCTCCCTCTCCGTCCATTTTCCCTGTTTGAGAAAAGCATGACAAATTTTAAACACAGTAAAGTGAAAGAAAAAAAGTTTCTTTTTATTGATGCTTGAATGACAAGCTGAACTGACAGGAAGGTACAGAGAGCCGACAGAGAGAGACAGACGAAAAACTGGGTGTCTATGCATTATGCACATTCACTTCAGATCACATGTGCACAGAAAGACAAGCACACCCAAACGCACCAAACCTCTCACGCTACCAAAACACTGTCTCACCTGACAAATTAGACTGTGTTGAGCCTGCTGTTTTTTTGACATTGCAGATATGTGTCACATTTCTGTCAGAGCTTCACATGGTTTCACTTCGAGACAAAGAAAGCCAAAAAGAACCCACATGTCATCTTGCTTCTCTCTCCCGCACTGTCCGTCTTCTTGTTCCCGTCCTCCTCTACTGGGTACTTTCAAATGAAGCAGGAATAGGGAGCAGAAGTCAACATCACATGCTGAATAATTCTCAGTCTCCTGTTGTAATTGCCGAAACCTTTTTATATAAGATTCAGGAATAAATTCCATGGTTTGATTGTGAATGAAGCGGGGTCTCATAGTATCAAGTTAAAGATTTAGTGTGTTATTTTATCCAGTCTGCTGGATCTAACATTGATTGGCCTAGAATGGTTAATGGTACTTATAAATGGTACTATAAAATGTAAGTATGATGATAATGAAGGATCTTAGTCTCAGGAACTCATACTTTATAGCTATGATCCTAGAATAAGATGATACCTGTATTTGTTGCCTAATGAGCAAAGGGTCACAGCAGTAAATGACCTGATAACTGCATGTTATAAATCAATAAACAGTTGAAATCTGTTGAAAAGTTGTTAAAATTTAGATACACCAAGCCAGTTACAAAAGAACAAAATGATTAGTGATTAAATATTTTAGTCACTTACCATGTAAAAACTGTTTCTGGTTTCTGCTTCTGTAGATATAATTTGGGACTTTTGTAACTTGTGATGATGTTTGGCTTCAATTTGGTGCAGACTGAAATATAAATATAACTATTTGATAGATAGCTAGAAGAGAAAATAGGATTTTGTAGATCTGATATTTTGGCAGACAAAGGTAGTTTTCCTGTGTACATTTCATTCATATGTTAAGTATGAATGTATTTGCGACTTTTCATTCACATTAATTGTGAACATATGTTAGCAAAAAACGTAATACTTAAAATACAAAAATGTATTTTAGTTAGTTAGTTGTATAAGAACATAATTTTTAGGAGACTGGGTTGGATATCCGTGATTCCCAGATGATAAACCTCATTTTTATAGCATCATTTTGACATTTTTTTGCGTTTACTAAAATATCTTGACCAGTCTTGGGTTGAGTATGGTTTGTAATTTCTTGTGTTGCCATCATCAGGTCAAAGTTTTTATTTTGTTTTTTTCAACATTTTTGTTTAAATGACCAAATAACTGTGAAACTCGTGTTTAGTGATAATTACTGTGTTAATATAAGAATCTCACAGCTGCTAGCATGGCTGCTATGTTCTTAAATTTAATGGACTAAAGAACTAAGTGATAAATAGGAATAATTGTTGCAAAATGAAGGTGATAGTCAAAGACTATTCACAGTTCAAACTGCCACTGTCTCAGACCTACAGAGCAATAACTATTTGTAACCCTTTTTTTATCCAGAGAAAAATCATCAATAGTTAATCATTTAGAGGTTGGACGATGTCAGTGTTCCCTCTTTGCTACAAAGTCTAAGTGGAAAGAATTATTTTTGACCTTCACCTAAATTCTTACCTTAGTAGAAAAGCAGCTCATTACTTTCTGTGGAATGTGCAGCAGAGGTGTGTGCGTGTGCGTGCCTGGTGTCCAACTGAAAATAATTAGCTGGTCTGCTGGGCAGCAGAGTATGAGAGAGGTTGTGGTGTGATTTTTGCATAAACTTTTAATACGTACATTGTGCCAACCATTGTTGAAGTTTAGGCAGATTTTTGTATTTTGGAACAGTTTGGTGGGTGTGTGGGTGTATGTATGTGTGCCCAGACAGCATTTTAACATAGCTAGTCGATTTCTAGCAGCTCACAGTTAAACAGTGACTCACAGATTCCTCTCTCACTCTCTCTCCTTGTCCCTCTATTTCTCACCAACCCAACTTTTTTCTCATCTTATTTCTCCCTGATTCTCTTATTCTTTCTCTCCTTTTTACCACTTTTTCTCTTTCATTCTCTGCCTTACTGCCCCTTCGCTCCAGGTTGTGTGGTGACTATTGCAGACTTCAGGACAGAAGTAATTTTGTCTCTGTGTTTCCCCCATATTCTCCAAACACAGCACCAGCCCTAAACCCAGTAAGTTTCAGTGTTATAACCATGCTCCTAATTCTTACTGTATGCCGTAATTGTTTTGTTTTTATTGTCTTATTTTAATTGAACATCATGTGTTTTTATGTCCCCCTAGGGCTCATAGAATCAAATGAAACTCATTTTATTGATACAAAAAATGCTCAGTTTAGTTCCTGAAACCCTAAGGTATCCCTTTTATTGTTTTCTAGCTTTTATTAGTTGATAAAAGTAGAAAGGGTAATACAGATTTAAATTCCCCTGCTATACATAACCAGGAAATGCATGCACACAGAGACACACACACATACAGTACACATACGCACAACACTTAAAATTAGAGACGCCCAAACCAAAGCAATGCCAAATGTTCTCGACTAGAGTTGCTGATAAAAAAAAAAGTTTCCTGACACAAAGACACAGCCCCCGAGGGGCCCCAGGGACTTCAAAGAGCCGTCTACTGTACCTCAGCAACACCTCAACACCAGGTGCCGCCGAGCAGAGGAAAGAGGGAGGGACGGTGGTGGAAAATGGAAATGTGAGAGGAGATGAGGGAGACAACTGAGAGAGACAGGCAGGAAAATTAGGCTTGAAAAGGAAGGAGAAATAAAGTTAGAGGTGGAGGTAGAAAGAGATGAGTGCAGGTAAAAAAAAAAAGAATAAAGTAAGACGAGTTGGAAGTACGCAGGTGGAGATGAAGAGACAGAAAGGAATATAGAAAAAAAGCCAGATAGACAGACAACGTGGCAGACAAGGAGTTGCAGCCAAAGATAGAGACATGTGGGGGAGGGCAGTAACACTCTGCTGCTAATACCCCTGCTGCTTTGTTGTGAAGAACCCCAGTTCCCCTTTTAATGGTGAACTATGCCTTTAATGGTAGCAGTAAAACACACTCACACACTCAGACACACATACTACTGTTCCTCTCTGCCTAACAGGAAATGTTGTTCAGAGCACAACGTGACGAGTCACAGTTCAACTTTTACAACTCACGGCCCAAACGCACTCACTCACTCACACCAAAGTTCAGCTTTTATAGTATCAAATGGTTTTGTCAACGACTTATATGGGACAGAAATGTTTTGTCTAATTTGGGTGTCTGTAAGCTTCTCTATTAAGTTATTTAGAAGCTGTCAATCATGCAGACAGGCAGGATATGTGGGTTTGAAGACTGAGACATGAAGACATTGAGAGAAATATGTATTCTTGACATAAAGCCATTTGGTGCATGCTTTGATCCCAGCTTATAGTGCAGTGACTGCACCTATTTTTGTATGGTGGCCACAATGAAACCTTTGAATTACACAGGAAACATGAACCCCCAAACCTGCCTGTGGCAGTGCCTTGCTCAGTATGCTGTGGCATTCATCCATACAGGGGAGTTAAGAGGGAGAAGTTCAGGACAGCTTTCAGCCTCTTCTTCTAATTATAGATTTCTCTTCATGAGTCATGTGGACAAATCATGTCAGAGCATTTTAATGAATTTGTTGGTGAGTTACTGGTTTATTTTCTGTAGCTGCACTAGAAGGAGATCAGTGCTACAGAGCATTTGATATGAATCGAGAGCCAGGAGATGACTAGCTTAGCATAAGACGAAAGCCAGGCGTAATAACTTGTCTCACTCAACAAATAAAATTCTTCATACCAACACCTAAAGCTCACTAATTAACATGTTGTATCTTGTTTGTGTAGACTAAAGAGTAAAAACGGGTTGTGTGTTTTTTTTCCTTGTCCAGTCACTGTCATCACTGTTATGGTACTAGACAAACAGTCAAAAAATCTAATGTAATGTGTTAATATGGCTAAATTACATACATTTTCTCTGTGTTAAAACAAACCAAAGCCTGTCTTGGTGGAGGTGTGTTGTTTTATGTACAAGAGAGATAATGAAATATGATCTGGGAAGTACAGCTGTGCCAAAACATTTTTTGCTGCATGATGCTACGTCATTTTGGACGACCACCCCTCAATGGTCCCTTTACTACATCATCACACATCCTGCATTGAAACGAATAAGAGGGGCTGCATTTTTCACAAAGTCTGTTTGAACAAGGCAAGTTTACCTGAAATGCACTTCTGCTAAGCTAAGACAATTATCTCCTGGCTCTGCCTGGATTTTCTCTGGATTGGGATGAGATGAATAAACATATTTCGCTAAAATGTTAAACTAGTTCTTGAAGTGGATTTGAAATTTCTGAAATGTTGTGCTTGTGTCTAAAAACTACAATGGAATATCCAAAAACTACAACTACAGAAAGCAGGTACAGCACAGTAGTTATTACCGAGTTGTGCTATTGGTGACTTGTTGATATTTTTGTCTTTTTTGTGCTAAAATATTGAGAGCACCTGTGTTCAGTATTTAGTTCATAGTTCTTTTCATATAATGCAGTTAAACTGCATAGTATACAATACAGTGCTATATCATGCTCTGTAAATACACAATGTTGAACACCCAGCAGTGAAACTCCAGAGCTTAATTCACGCTGAGCTCTATTCAAAATGCTAATTGAGACAGCAACTTATACAATAACAGACAAGTTTACATTCTCCTCAGATAGTTTCAGTTTTTGAAACAGAAAAAATGTAGACGGGTGCCTCACAGGTAGCCTGCACCACCTCCAAGGAGTCTCAAATGAACAGTGAGAGAAAACAGGCAGGCAGGCAGGCAAGGTGACCTAATGTAAAATAATGACAACCCTCCACCATGCTGATGTGTCCTTGAGCAAGACACTGAATCCTAGCTGCAGTAGTGGGGTTCTGAGTTGAGCCTGACCTCTGACCTTTCTGTGGAGGGCAGCAGACAAAAAGAGATTTTCCCTATAGGGATTAATAAAGTATCACATTATCATTTGAATGCAGCTGTTTCTATCTTTTCTGCATGCAGACCTTTTCAGTAGAAATGTGTGGTGCGACCTTGTCACAGCAAGTCTCCTGTATCTGTATCGGCAGACCCAAATGTCAAACGATAAAGAAACAATCAGCTATGTTGTACACCTCTCTAGTCATTTATCAGCATTTAAGCTCCAATTTATTACAATGTCACACCTCTTTCCTTTTGAGTTTGCTTCTATTTCTTTCGTGGCATAGCTGCGGCATTCAGGAGTCAAGCAAACCACATCACATATAAATTAATTATGTCTCTTGATAGTCACTATAACAATAGTGCACAAAATACATAAGCAACCGTTATAGCTTAACTGCCACAAAGTGTTATAAACGTTTTTATGTGGCTTATACAGAGATTTTTATGTTTCTGGGACAAAGCTGCACAAAATGTCACACACAAATCTTTCACATCTTATTGCACAAGACCAAAGGCCAGTTAAAGTAAACTTAAGAAACAGCAAACACTTACATTCTCTCTTTTTCTTTCTGTCTGCCTCTGTCCCTGTGGTCAACAATCTCTCTGCTGGCCTTTATCCCCAAATCCCCATGGACAGAGAGTCAGGAGGGAGAGAATGCTTAAATGCTTTGAATGATGGTGTGGAATGCTAAAAAGAAGTGTGTGTGTGTGTGGTAGAGGGGAACAAGAGGGTGGTCTCCTGCCTGGTCTAGTATCTGGTATGCGTGACTGAGCAAGAGGAGGAGAAAGAGAGGAAAAGAAAAATCCCCCACCAAAACCTGCCTTCCTAACTTCTAAAGACAGACAATGACTACTGACTGGCTTGGCAACCCTCAGTGTGTGTATGTGTGTGTGTGTCACTTCACACACAGGACATGTCCTGATGGAAAGCAAAAAGAGGAAAACCTCCTCTAACCAACTTTAAATCCCATTACTCTGCACATGCACAGACGCTGCTCTGCCACATGAAATAAAACACTGCAAAAATAACCAAATCTAATACCCAAAACCGTCCATTAAAACCACGAAATCCACCAAATATAACCCTAACCTCCTATGTTGAAACATTGAGACTTAAATGTGGAACTCAACTGCTCTCCCCAGTTAAGCTGAACACCTTTTTTTTTGTTGAATGTTGAAGATAGAAAACAGACGTTGATTATTAAAAAAATCAGCAGGGTAGAACAGCTTCCTATAATAAACGCCTTGGTGGTAATTAATTACACAGAGACTGCAGCCAAATCAAGAAGGCAAGCATCCATTTTGAATCTCCTCGTAAATAATAAAACAACACAACAGATTTTTCTTTTTTTCTCCAGCCCCTTTTGAGAAGCAAGACTGGACTGATCAGGGACAATACTCCAAAATGTGTGGGTGGCTATTAGGAGTAATACATTAAAATAAAAGCTTAGTGTATTAAATGCACCTCAGTATAGATAATATCAATGTAGGACGAGACCATAAAGACACTGACTGTTTTGTGGGGATGAAGAGTGTCAAATTACCTTGTGGAACCTGATCATTTTCACATTATTGTTGAAAAAATAGACAGCACGGTGACAACAATGAAGTGTTACACCTACACAAAAGTAGTCCACACGCTTGTTTCGTTCATTATATAAATATCTTTAATTGTTTTAACCGTAAGAATATAAAACAATTTAATTTGGGGATTCATTTTTTCTTCTTTACAAACACATAATATACAGTATCATCTTTTAATTTCCAAACACACACAGCTTTGTCAGCAGGACGCACATCTGTATATTAATTTTCTAGCAGGTCATTGCATTACATTAAAACGCGTGCACACGAGCCTCTGTGCGCACCCATGTGCATGTGTGTGCGTAAATGTGAGAGTGTGTGTGTGTGTGTGTGTGTGAAAGAAAGAGAGAGAGACAGAAAGAGAGACGCATTCCGCTTGCAACCCAAGACGGAGGAGAGAGAAAAGAAAAATAATCGATTGCTCCTTATTCTAAGCATGTCTCAAAATGGATTTCAGGGTATTTTTATTCAGGGAGAAGAAGAGGGAGAGATGGAGAAGAAGAGGAGGAAAAAGCTATCTATCTCTACCCTCCTCTCTCTCTCTCCGCATGAATATGAATGCAACCTGTGTTGGCATTAACGTGGGAAAATAAAATCGTGGAGCAAACCCTGATTCGCTTCGATCAATAAAGGTGCATAAGACATAGAAATCACTTCAATTTGAAGTACGACGCTCTGAACAACATCCACTGACATTTATTTCCACCAGCATCCCTTACAGAAAATACCAATTATTCCTATAATGCACTGTGTTTAATAATGGCCAGATCATGCCTTTTTTATGTGTTAGCTCGCATTACATTGTTATAATCTTCCTCTGTCTCTGTAGTGTTATTATAGGATGACTTCTGGTATTTCTCCTATGGGCAAGTTGATAGTCTATGTCTCTTTTGGCTTGGTGAAAGCTTGAGCACATCGCGTCTCTACAAGGGGTGATAAAGTTGCACTTTAACACTAAAAATTAAAAGGTAGCAAACAATAAAAAGCTCTTGCAAAGAAGCAGGTTAATGTTTTTTGCATAAAGCGTCGTCCTCTTGTAATCTGACCAGATTCTACTATTCACTTTTCCTCTCTTTATCTGTCTCTCTCTGGGAAATTGTTGCTGTTTATGTGGGTAAATTAACAAAGGTAGTTAGATTGTGTCCTGGTCTCCTTTCTCCAGCTCTGCTCATAGAGGGAGGGGATGGAGGGATGGGGGAGGGGGCAGACACAGTCCCTTTAGGCACATTTTCTCCCAGTCTCTCATTCTCGCTTTCCTTCTTTTTAACAGTATACACCCTTTGAAAACAACCACATACGAGGTAGCCAAATGTTTTTAGGCGTGATGGCTGGAGCGGAGATTAGTCTTAGCCAAAATTTCTTAAATCCAAACTCACTGTCAAAATAAAAGTCTCATTCTCAAGTTTTAAAAACTCACTTTGATTCAGATGAAAAAGGAATCTGCCAGTTTCTGTTTCATTTCAAGAATTTTCTGGAAGCAAGTGTCTGTATCCTGAATGGAGCAGATTATTCTAATAGTATGAGAAACATGAGACTTTTTTCTAAAAGCATGTGAAATAATATCATTTGCACTGAAGTTATTCCAGTCCGACGTCAGAATTTATGAGATATTAAAACTCAATACAAGATTAAAATAATTGCTAACAGGGATTTTCATGATAGCTCATAACAAATGTAAGTTTTTAATTGCTTCCTAGCAGGCAGACTATTAAGTCATATCAACACTAATTTAAAATCCTGCAACAGAAATAAAAATAAAACACTTGAAAAGAAAATTCTGGTCACACTGGAGAAGCACACCTCACACAGGAGGGAAAATGAAGGTCTTCTCTCTTTTTTAAATAAGAAAAGAAATCTGTCTCCCTCCTCCTGCTCCTCATGCCCCCTTCTGTCCCCATCCCAAAAAAAAAGAACACACAAAACATTTCCAATCACCTCACTTTCTCACTTTCTGTCATCTGCCAGAGTCCCAGGTTCAACACTTTAAGGCAGGGGAGCTGTGTGATCCTCTCCAGTCCCCTCTTGGTGATCTTGGTACATCCATACAGGTCGATGCCCGCCAGTTGGGTCAGGTGGTCAGCTATGAGCTCCAGCCCTTTGTCCGTAATGCGCACACACTGTCCAATGTTCAGGGTCCTCAGCTCGTGCATCTGCCTCACCATCCGGTTTATCCCATCGTCAGAGATGTGACACGAGCACAGAGACAGGGACTTGAGCTGGTACAGCCCCTGAGCAATGTATGCCAGGGTCTGGTCCCCTATCTTGTCGCAGAAGGAAACATCAAGCCCGGAGAGCCTCAGGGTGCCCATGGCAAGGTGCATGGTCCCTGTGTCACTGATGTTGTCACAGGAGCGTAGATTGAGGCTCCACAGAGAGGCCATGTGGGAGAGGTGGATCATCCCTGCGTCTGAGATCCCCCCACAGAAGCTCAGGTTCAGTACCCGGAGCTTGGTCAGCCCCTTGGAAATGTGTTTGAGTGACAGGTCCGTAAGTTTCTGACAGTCTTGTAGAGTTAGGTACTCCAGGTTCAAGCAGCCCTCCGCTGCACTGCGGGTCATGCCCGCCAAATGTCCGATCCCCACATCTGAGACATGCCTGCAGGACCTCAGATTGAGGCTCTTGAGCCTGTGGAGGCCCCAAGCTATCAACAGAAGCCCCGTGTTGGTGATGTTGCTGCAGCCACCAAGCTCCAGCACCTCCAGGTTCTTCAGATACTGGGCTATCCTGCCTAGACTGGAATCTGTGATCTGTTTGCACAAACTCAGGTTCAAAACCCTCAGCGATGGGATCTCCTGCACAAAAGCATGGCCAAGCCCGTTATCCGTGAGGTTGTAGCAGCCGGACAGGTTGAGGGACTCAATGTTAGGCATTCCCTGGATCACATAGCTCAGGCTGCGGCGTAGGGAGAGGATCTGGACCCTCCGGATGCCCCTGGCCTGGAGGCTGGGGAACAGGGAGGGATTGGCCCGGCGGAGGTGCAGTTTGGCTTCCACCCCCCTCCACACTGACTTGTGGTAGGATGCGTCCCTCCAAGCGATACACACTTGGGCTACCCTGCCTTTGTCCCTCACATCCAGATAGCTAAAAATCATGGCCAAAATTTCCGGGAAGAGGCACGAAATGTGCGTCTCCATTGTTTTTCAAAACCCAGGCATATAAGAATTAATACTCCACACCTCCAAGGCTGAAGAAAGACACATTCAAACACCCCCTTCTCTTGCAGTTATGCAAAACAGTCCAGGTTATCCACAGAAGTAAGAAAAGAAATAAGAGTTGTTTGTTTCTCTCTGTTTTTTCTCACACTGAACTGTGCAAAATCGATCCAACTCTCTCCAACCCCACGTGATCCGGTCTGGTTGCGCAGTAGGATTCAAATACATAAAAAATAAATAAATAAATAAAATAAACAAAAAAAGCGTTTATTCGTGCCTCAACCCCTCTCTCCGCCAAAAAGAGGAGGAGAGGGGGGCGAAAGGAAGGAGGAGGAGAGGAGGAAAAAGCGTCAAACCTTCCCCCTCTCTCTCCCTCTCTCAGACGACGCTTCCTTGTATTATTCCTACTAAAAGCCTTCCTCTCTCGGACGAGCGGGGATCCAAACGGTCGTGCATTTCAGTACGAGAAAGTAAAAATAAAACCAACAGTCTTTGCGCCGCCTATTAAAAACATTTCTAGGGTATAAAAGCGGAAAAGATAGAGCTAGGTTAGCTTTATAGGCAGTGTGAGAGAGAGAGAGAGGGGCGTCCTGGGCTCAAAGCCTTTGTCTGCTCTTTTCAAACCGACTTGGCAGGGACCCCGGCACTGTGGCTGTGCGGGAGGGGTGGGTTCGAGAAATACTATTAATCTCACGAGTTGAAAAGAGGTTCAGTAACAACATCATGATTGCATTTTGATTATTTCACAATAGTGTGAAAGCTATGTGTAAACATTTAATAAGCGATGTGGTGCGAAATTAGTTTTAGTTCTTTTTAGACTCGTTCGTGCCCCCTCCGTGTCAGGCAGTTGGTATGTCCCGCCTCAGCTGGAACGGTGCGAACAGTTTCCCTTGGAAACCAACTTCTTACAATTCAGTTCACTTTGGGCTTTAACCCTTTGAGCGGACCTCACGGGAAACAGGAAAAACAACTGGAGAAGCCCTTTTCAGTGCACTTACTTGGCATAAACATTTAATAGTTTCACAGTGACTTTGTTCTTGTTATTGTTGTTGTGGAAATACTAGTAGAGCGTCCACAGAGCAGACGTCAGTGTCCTGTGTTCTCTCTATCTCCTCTACTCTTTCACTTCCTACCTTGCAAAACCAGAAAACACATTTACATTTCCAGAGACCAGCATTTTCATCTGTGACATGCTGAGAGAGGAATAACTGTGGCTGCAAAAAAAAAAAAAAAATCTCCAGTAAAACAAAATGCATCATTTTAAAAACAATGTGCAACAAATTAAAATAAATATAGTATAAGTATAATTTCAGCATGTTTTAAAGTAGAAAATGGTTGTTTGAAGTAGGTGTGTGGAGGAACATACACTTATATCAGACACAAACCAGCAGCAGTGCAATAAATACTGATCCAACAGTCTGCAATCCTTTTAATTGAAGTGTCACATCTGTATTGTCTTCCTAAATATATTGCGTACAAATTGGTGTATATATATTTTTATTAAGTGGCTTGGAGTGTCCTTAAATGACAGCGGTGATCAAATAACCTGTAAAGAGTTTTAAAAAAACACTTTACAATGCTTCATGTCTCTCATAAAGAACTAGAAAAAATCACTTTGAAGCTGTTTTCTCACATCTGGCATCTGTTTTAATACTTGCAGACATTTTAGTTCTTCTTTAGCTGATGGTACTGAAAGTATTAGTTTAGCTTATTTAGTGTAGTGTAGCCTAAGTTGTGTTTGTGTCGGTGTTTATTTGCATGTGTGTAGGCACAGAAGAACATATGTCTAAATGTGGTCATTGCATATAAACTGTAAATTTCTATATGCTTGCATCTTTGGTTCTGTGTGCGTGTGTGTGTGTGTGTGTGTGTGTGTGTGTGTGTGTGTGTGTGTGTGTGTGTGTGTGTGTGTGTGTGTGT
>JAUMHL010000016.1:9090056-9136137 GCA_032362345.1 Sandelia bainsii | reverse complement strand
GTGTGTGTGTGTGTGTGTGTGTGTGTGTGTGTGTGAGTGAGGGAGGGAGGGAGAGAAAGGAGCCGTTTCCTGAAGACAGTGGAGTGTGTCAGAGTGGTTGAAGAAGAGCAAAGAAGAGAGAGGAAGAGCTGATGAGAAACATTACGCAGAGAGAGAGAGCGATAGGAGGAGAGGAGTTATCAGGTGAGGATAACACAGAGGAAGAGATGTATAAATGACAGCAACCCACCTCACTACTCCCTCCCTCTCATCCTCTATGTTCTTGTTCTCTGCAAAAAGAATAGGTTTGGATGTTTGGTGTATTTGTTGGCTGCGCCTTCCTAAGTCAGCCAATGCAAACTTTTATTCTAATATTTAGCCAAAGTTACAATTTGACAATACAGCAGATGAAGAAAGCCAAATCAAAGTAATATCTTCCAATGTTACAATGTTCTTGCGACAAAAACTCTCTCATTCTCTCTTTCTCAACTCAAACTAGCCTCCTGCGTCACCGTCTCCTGCAAATATTTGCATGATTGATGAGTATGAAATATCTAAAACAGTGAATATGTACATATTTGCAAGAAAAATAAAACATCAGAAGAAAACAAATATCACAGATGTACACCCACATGCACATGCGTATGTGTAGAGAACATTAGGCAGTGTTCTCATGTAATCAGGAGCAGTCCTTTGGGTTCTCCTTTCAGCCATGGTTATAAACATGTGTCTTATAATCAAAATATCCAAATCAAGCTGGAGGGGACTCCCTAAATCTTTTCATAAACACTGCAGGGATTAATATAACACAGCTTAGATGTTAAATGAATATGGTTTTCCTTTACAGAAAACTTAGTAAGTAGTGGAACAGTGTGTGGTCCATGTACATCATAATCATCTTGATCACATATAAAGCTATTATACACTATGGAGATATGCAGGTCATCATAAAAAACAACTCCCATATGTGTCTGGGGCAATATACCTGCATTTAAGATTGATTTGAATGTTTACTACTGTATATAAAAGCTGAATCAAAAATTGATCAAAATCTTCTGGTGACTATTTTTAACGTCCTTCCCTGCTTTTAACTTCTATCCTGCAGCTTAATCAAGGCAAAAACAAACTGCAGTGTCCCCTGTGGCTGCTTACACCTACGTCCTTGTACTCACAGTGTCTCATGCATTTTCAAAATAGACATCCTGACATGAATACCAAGTTTTATAATGATAGTGCAAACACCTTGAGTTATAAACATGCCCGGAGATTAACACCAGCTAACACCTAAATGTGGATAAATTGTGGCCATGGCTGGTCAATTAGCTAGACAAACCTCTCTGAGTTTACCAGGGGTGCAGACAAAAACTAGCTTGGTCGTGATCCATAATGGGATTTGCTTGACCCAAATGTTCTGTTAATAATAATAATTGATACTTTATTGATCCCCTTGGGGAAATTGTTGTTTGGACAGCTGCCAGATCTGTGTCAGCGCTACTACAGGGTTTCGGTGTCTAGTCCACGAACACCGAGACATGTAAATTGCCACTGAGCTATCATGCCGCCCCTAAACCACAGTGTACAGAGGTTATTAGCAAACTTTTCTTTAATACCAGAAGAGCATGTGTGTGTGTCATTAGTCCGTCAATTAGCTGATATAGATAGATAGTTTGCTACAAGAAAGGTAAAAGATAGAATGATGAAGGGGAAATAAATAGAAAAGAAGAGGGAGAATGTAGAACAGAATGAGGTGGATGTATATGCCACAGGCTTTCTCTTCAACAGCAGTAGCTGAGTCTCTCTCTGCATGACCTGCCTCTGTGTGTGTGCGTGTGTGTGTGTGTACTTGCACAGCATGCATTTCTTTCTGTTTTTCTGTCTGCTTCATATCCCAGCTGTGTGTGTGTGTGTGTCTATCTGTGTGTGCATGCCCTGCTGTGGTGTGTCATACCTCTCTTAGAAAACCCGCTGGGCCCTAGCTAGCACTCACATGGAGAGAAGGAGAGGGATGGATGGATGTGGGGTGGGAGGGGAGAAAGGGAAGAAATAAGGAGCAGGTCAGATGCAAACAGAGGAAGAGTATTTTTAGAGGATGTATCAGTAGGGATGAAGGGAGGGAAACAGAGGGGCAGCCACATGCTGTTCTCTGAATATTAAAACGGAGGTTGGAAAACTGGGCTAAAAGGGCAAAACGATAAGATGGAAATGTTGAAACAGAAGAGAGAGAGTCAGAGAGAGTCAGATTTGGCATGAAGATGTGTGTGTTTGTGTGTAATCTCCCCAAAGTGTGTTATGTGACCCATCATGTGCTGGTGTGTGTTTGTGTGCATATGTGGGTGTGTGTCTGTTTGTGTGACTTTATGTGCCCGTGTTTGATGATTCAGGGGAGGGATCTAACCGGATAATTGCTCGACTCAACAACATGCTTCATCTGCACCCGCAGCGATTGCTGGTTGCCAAGGTTACGTGGGTGTCTGTCAACACGTCACCCTGAAAGCCGACACCGTCCTGAATGGGTATCACCATGACTGTGTAGATTTTCTCTTTGTCATATACACACACACACACACATACACAAAACATCTATCAAATATCTATGTACACACCAACATATGAAAGCAAAAGCAGACAGTAACAGTGCCCTGAGTGCACTGATACATCCATGCACATGTGCACATGGCCGCTCACTGTACACTGTAAGTAATGAATATTTTATGTTCCTTCAGGTGTTTCCTTGCTTCACTGGGGCTTCACCTGTACAGTACTGAAACACATTGTGTGTATGTGTACTGTGTACTATCTAACTGCCTTCAGTGCTCCTTCGATCCTGTCTCACTAGAAAAAATGTAAAAAAGGTCAATCAAGTCATTTAAATGGAATCGCCACAATGTGTGGATTTTCTCATGAGTGCAATGCAATCTTCATTACGTTTTTGTTTAGTTGATGCTACAGTATGTGACTTATTTCCCAGTTATTTTTGCAGAAGGATGCTTATGTTAATGTGAGGTGCTGTCGGTGTCACAGCCTGGCAGTGGTGCAGAGATATTTGCTTCTAAAACAGTTTAAGCAAACCTTGTCCTTTTAACCAATAAGGGAATTTCAATTATTTGTGCTTGATTACTATTTTGCAGCATGTTTTAAAAATTTGATAATGACTAATACCTGAAGGGCTGTGCAGAGTGTGGAGGAGTGTAGCAGAGGGTAGAAGAGCATAACAGAGCAGGGCGAGGATTGATTGATTTCAGGTTACATTAAATTGAATATTGTAGCTTTAAGTCTTGGAAGTTTGATTAATCAGCTTCGTACCTCAAATTACTTGCTAAAGGTTCTGCAGAGTTCCACTCCCGGTTCCCCCTAATTCCTGGCCACATGTTGAAGCGTCTCTGGACAAGACGCTGAACCCTGAACCCTTGATGCTTAAAAGGAGCTGCCTGTCGACAAGAATGTCCCCAAGGGGATTAATAAAGTATCAGTTATTATAATTTTTTTCACTCTGTAAATGTTTTAATAATCCTGGTTTCAGAAAATACAAACATTTAAGAGACTGAAATAGTTGGTACAGCTACTGTTGGTAACTGGACGTTAATGAGCTTGTCTTTGTAATTTTGCTTTGTCACTAAGTGGCATGACTGTGCACTTCTCTGATTGCTTCTCTTCCATCTTATTTTCTGTCTAATTCATCTCCACATGACTTCTGCATTTTAACCAACCAGAGAGGGGTGGGAATGACAGAACTATAACATGTGTGATGACAATAACAATGAACAGTGACGTATGTATGAGTTGGCATAAAAGATAGAAAGGGCAAACAATCAGCACAGGAGTAAAAGTTTACGTGGTTAAAAATGGATATGATGGAAGGTAAATGGGAGACAGACAAAAGGTGATGCTTACAGGGGTCACTGACAAGAGATGCACGCCTCCGTTTTACTTTACAACTCTTGCTCTTTTATGCCTCTCCGTCTATCTCTACCTCTGTTTCTCTCTCTTCTCTGTTTCTTCCTTTTTGTTCACTTTCTCTTTCCTCTCTCTGACAGCTCATCTGTGCTCCAGTCTCACCACAATGCCTCACAGGCTGTGTGTGTGTGTGTGTGTGTGTGTGTGTGTGTGTGTGTGTGTGTGTGTGTGATGCACTGCTGCCTTGCTCCAGTTTTTGTACCACACAGGCTGCCTAGGTGTGCGTGTGTGTCCTCAACAAAGCTTTTCTTTTCTGCCAGCTCTGCAGTCTGACATAGGAGATTTTCAGCCGTGTGCTCTCTCTCTCCCTCAGTAGTCAGCATTTTGGCATTTCCTCAATGCACTCTGTCATCTTTTGGCATGAATAGGTTGCATATTGTTGAGTGTGTGTTTATCTGGCGGGTTTTTACACTATCTCCTTGTTTGCTTGTGTTTGTGCAGGAAACCATGGAGGTGGAGAACAGCTAGTTTTCAATGTTAGAACTGTGCCGGGGAAGTTTTTGATGTGGACATACTGTACATGCGCCACTACCTGAGATTTAGGCAAGCCCTCCTAAAGCCCAGACATGCAAAATTGGTTACTTTTGCTATTTGGTTCCCCCTACAGTTCCTGAGTGTAACTTACTTTTACACCATTGTCATACATACCAGCAGCATGGCACCTGCCTTGCATCCTTTTATCTCTTCTAGCTCTCACCAGCAAGTAGAAGCCAGTCCGACATTTACTCTTGTCCGATCTTTTGTTCAGTCAACTCTCCCTTTCTCTCATCCTTGCTTCCGCCAACATCACCGTCTTGAGTCTCTTTCTTCTTATAGCTAGAGGAATGGTCTGACCCACTGTATTTGTGTCTGATGTGGTGTCATAGAGCATTATGCAAAAGTTGCATATAAGAGACTATAAGAGACACACCAGGCACAATGTTACATATTGTATTGTTGCTTTAAATCAGTTTCAAAGCAAGTGTGAGACCATGTAAAGTCATCATTGAGGGAGATGAGTCCCTCCCCCAAGACATAGTATAATTTGAGGATTTGTTGTTACTTTATTGTGTGTGTGTGTGTGTGTGTGTGTGTGTGTGTGTGTGTGTGTGTGTGTTATTTAGGTGTCATCTTTTTCATACACTCATGATTCCCTCAGGATAATACATGGATGTAAGTTTTAGATAAGTACAGATATACTGTACATTTTATTTAAAAATACATCAATAAAAATTGTAATTTAGATAACTTTATGTCCCCTCCACATTCACACGAGAACATGTTAATCGACCACACTACTGGAAAAGAAATCATAAACGTCTAATACAAACTTATGCTGTGAAGCATAATTTTATTTTCAAATTTCAGTGCATCCAAAGATACTAAACGTGTCATTGTAAGATTTGTGTGTAAAAATAATCAAGCTGTCTTGTTGATGGAATAGTGAAACCATAAAATGTATTATTGGGTTTTAATGATTCACAGACATTGTAAGGGAAGTAACGACAAAGTGCACATTAACAGGAGCAAGTGAGTAAAGCATCAAGACACAGATGTCTGAACAGTGACTAAATGTGCTGCCAGAGAATTTTACTTATCAGTTGCACTCCCACATAAGAGAAATTATAAATAATCAAATATTTTAAAGCCAAATGTAGGCTATGTGCATTTTATTGATATCAGATTTGTGAAAGGTGTCATCTTTTAAGTATTCAGGTTTTCTTTTGCTACTCACGGCCATTCGAAGTGCAAGGACCAGCTTTAAGGCAAATCTTGTGTCCACAGAAACATTTGTGTGCACCAGTGTGTGTGTGTGTGTGTGTGTGTTTTCTGACATGACACAATATGACTTCCTGGGGATTTATAGGCTAGATAAATCAATTCAGAAATGAGCAGTAAATCAGGCCAGACCAGCTGAGACTTGCATCACTTCATCCCCTGATGAACATGTGAATCTTGCTCTGATCCATATCATGGGTGTGCATGTGTGTGCATGTGTGTGCATGTGTGAGTCTTAGTATAAGTCTGCACATGCAGATTTCTTTTTGATAGTCATTTAATTGCTTCCCTGTCACAGAAAAATTCAGTTTTATATACCCAGAGGGTCAAGAAGAGTTCCAGTAAGTCATTTGCTTACTGGAAATGTGTGTATGAAAGCAAGTGTATAAGGGTGAGAAAAAATATGTCTGATGTGTGTATTGGTATGCATGTGTCAGACTGTTGTGTTTTTGTTTCTCTGTAGCATGCGTCTGTGTTACTTTCTCCAGGGACAGGATCAGGAGAGCAGTGTAGATTGAGCAGCAGAGCTCCAGCGCACCAGGAGGGAATCATGGATCTGGCCCAGCCTCAATGGCGTCTCCCTGAGCTTCCTGATCATGGATCCAGCCTCTCCCTGGGTTCCAGTCCTGTGCCAAACAAGGCCAGTCACAGCTTTCTCAGTTGTGCCATTTCCACTAAGGTGCCAAGCAGGGCTAGTCTGTGCTTGTCTGGGCTCATTTATTAGTTTAGACTCACACTGTATTCTTCAGTCAAATGGGATTTATTCAACTGAGATCCATTCCAGTTAAATGCCACATGGAACTTCAGCAAGATGGTTTTAATGTTTAATATGTAAGAAAATGTAAACATTTCATATACTGTGTATAACCTGCTGCAGTTAGCTAAAAGCAAAATGTGATATGATAAAACTGGGCACTACAACCACATTACACTTGCTGATACTTCAGCAGCTGATGGTAGTGTTATCTTCTTCAGCACATGGAGTTGTTGTGCAACTGACTGTTTCTTCTTGAGACTGGAAGCAGCAGTTGACAAACAATCTCACCCATTTTCTGAATGTTTTCTGTTTAGACTGTGTAACAAGCCTCTCTGCTAAGGCCTGTCTTTATGCTGAACCCTGATGGGTGGAATTGGGGCATCAGGGAGATTCAGCTTAACTGGACTGGCTGCAGTATTGAAGCTGGTAGCAGTCAGCTAGTGAGTCTCTGGTCCTATTTACGCCTGGTATTAAAACGCCTCTGGAGCAATCCGATCACAGCTGGACAGCTGAGACACATCACTATTTACACCTGTACACATACTGTACATGCATCCCCAAGCTGTCAAGCAGACCACTTGTGTCCAGATTTCATTACTGCTGCGTCATTTCCGCTATGAGGTCAAAGGCAATATGTGCAGTTATTCCGTCAGTGTGTTTATCCTATTTTCCTAGCTTTATCCTCCTAAACACTAGTCATCATGTTGCCTGTGGACAGATTCCTCTGCTCAGAGGGAAATTAGGTATCTTGTTTCACTGGCACTCCGACCACCCATATCAGTCTTTATCTCCAGGCTTCTTTCTTTCTTTCTTTTGTTTTGAGCATTGGTGCTCTCTTACCAAAATAACCAGCACGTCCTCCATCAATGATGTATTACAATTTCCTGTAATGTTGTTGTCAGGGACGCATGAGAATGCATTAGCATTTACGCCACAAAAGATATGTGGTCTAATGTATCCCAGACTACCTATGAAAGTGGTTTGAATGAACGGATCCCAATTTGTCTTGGTGGCTGTTTCCACTTGTATTTGTTTGTTGGGTTAGTTTCTTCTTTTAGTTATGTAAAACAGAAACACTTAGTTACAACTCATGTGCAGGCACCACTCCTTTGTTCACTTGCGACAAATTGGGGAATTGTACAATATATACAAATATTGCTTTACATTGTAGTGCCCATACACAGAATTTTTAGTTTTTTATTACATAATATGACCCTCAAACACATCATCTCCATGGCACAGCAACAATGTTTGCCAAAATACTGCACAATAGAAATGTATGTAAAATTTAATACTTCACACATGAAGCATTTATCAGAATCCGTTTCATGAAATTGGGTCTTAGAAAAGGGTTTACAACAGGTTTATGTAAATATGAACATTTAACAAGCTAAGAAAACAACTATGCAGTGACGACATACAGACCAGATGTGGACAACAAACATGCAGTACACTGACTGAGGTGCCGACATCCTTTAAAGCAAGTTGTACAAGTCCAGGAAGGTCAAAACATCAGCTGTGAGCTTCTCGTCTGTGGTAATGTTCACACATTATAGATAAACAGCACGATGCTACAGTGCTTCATGTTAAACAAGTAGGCTACAAAAGACTCATCTTTCCACCTTCATCCTTGTCCTGACCATCCCCCATTATATGATTGGTCAGTTCCAGGTTGAACTCTATTGGCTGGTGAATTTTGACAGGGTCATCTGAGTTCAATCAACAAAAAGTCCAAACGTGAGAGCAGAGATCCATTAGCAGAAGTTTGTAAGCGCACAGCAGCAGCCTGAGTGCAAGGAGAGAGATTTGAGCTGGAGCACAGGAAATCTGTGCAAGTAACATTAAATCGGACAAAACAAACAGTTTTGAACAAGAGCAGAGCAAACCTGAGTGTGAGCAAGGGCATCTCGAGTGCAAGGGTAGGGAATTTGAGAGAAAGCATAAAGTCTCAACGTGAAATCATGAAATTATAGTCTCAAAGTGAAAAACTATGTTCTTGAATTGAGATAGAAAATAAGATTCATAAAATGGCTGATGAATCTGACTTTCAGACTGACAGAGAGAAACAAAAGCGTGACAGAAATTGAGAGAGGAAGGAGGAACCAGTTTGGTAGTGGGGCGACAGAACAAAGTAGAGAGATGTAGAGAAGTAGCTGGTGGTACAGAGCAGAGAGAAGTGTGAAAAGAGGACAAAGGAGAAAGAGATGTAGAAAGACAGGAGAGGAGAAGTATTGAGAAGATATATTTAGAGAGTGAGGGAGAGAGAGTTTTAGCCTCCCAGCTAGAGGCATGACTCATCTTCTGCCAGCTGACAGAAGGATGGATGGAGAGAAGGAGGGAGGAGATGGACAGAGTTGGGGAACAAGAGACATAGAGGGTGAAGGAGGACAGGTGAGAGCAGGCGTGACCGATGAAAGGAGACACAAAAGGAGAAAGTGGGCCAGGAGAATGTGTGAGGGAGGAAGGGAGGAAAGGAGTGATGAAGAGTGAAAACCAAAGTAAAAGAGGATGCCGCTGTACATGTAGCCACACATATAAACTGGAAACACAAAGAGACACCGCATTTCTCCCAGGTGTGTGTGTGTGTGTGTGTGTGTATGTGTGTGAACAGTATAAACAGGAAATTTCCCAGCAGCCAGTTGCATTGGTTAGTTACTGCACACGTGTGTTTTAATAGAGAAGGGCAGACATGAAGAAAGACAAAAGAAGAAAGAGAGACTGAGATATACAGTAGACATGTTGACTGTACGTGGAGCAGGTTGTTTTATTGTCCCATGTGTTCTCTGTGCTTGCATTTGTAGTTCTGGTTCCAACAAATTGTGTCGATGTGTCTGCACAAAGTTGTTCTACCTTGTTTCCTGTACATTTTCAAATGAAAAACAGTAAGACCTTCAAGTAGTGGCTGTGGGGAAAAAAGAGAGGGCTGGAATGAAAATGTATTAATTGCTCTCATTGAAAACAGAGTAAATAAACTAATTCCACAAAAAAGTATTGTGGAATTAGTTTTCAGTAACCGTTGCTTAAAGAGTACAAATACTGTGTTCAATGGATTTGCCCCGCTAAAGTGTCCTTGCAAAGTCCTTATAGCTATGAGTACTTTTACTTTTGATTCTGTAAGTAGCCTACGTTTTCCTGATAATATGTCTTATACTTGCTTTAGTAAAAGATCTGAATACTTCCACCACCACTGTCTGAGTCCACTTGTAGCTTTGGTCCATGAAAGGGTAAATTCTGTGGAAGATTCTTAGGTTGAACTTTGCCTAACAGTCCACTGAAGATTTGGAGAAATGAGCCCATGAACTAGTTTGTGTGCTTCCTGTAAACTCAGCCAAATGCAGATACATTAAAAGGGTTCAAAGTATCCTAACTAACTCAGGTTATATCTAGTGAATCCTCTCATTTCTATTCTGCCCTGACTCCTTCCATACTCTCAGAGGATTTATTTAACTAGTGACCAATTTTTAAGTTGAAGTCATTTCTGAAAATGGCTATTTAGCATTTTGGCAAGAGCTGCTTTTAGAGGGTCAGCTCAGACTTCATCAGCCGACCACAGCTGGTTTCCCTGCAGGAGAGAGCTGGCTTGTTCTCTCGCTCCAGCTTGGCACTGAAGGCAATAAAAACTGAAGCTGCTGTTAAGCCAGAGAGGAGCTGCCGACTTTCTCGGGCATTGCTCCCTGTTGCATGGCTATTGCTCATATCCTCTAGGGACAAGTCCTCTCTCTAGCTTTCTTTCTCTCTCTCTCTGTCTCCATTACTTGGACACTCCCTCTCTTCTTTATCTCACTTGGTCCAATTTTTATCTCCATGCCCTTACCCCCTCCCTGCTTGTATTTTACCCCCTTTTCTTTTGGCTGCAGTGTTAACTGTAGCTGAACTACTCCTCCTTGTGTCTCAACAGGCACATCACAAGTGAACAGTTAGGCCTGTTTCACTGTCACTGTATGAAATAATCCAATGCTGCTCCTTCAGTTAGATATTTCTAAAGCTCTAGGTCATGTCCCAGAGTAAAGTGTGTCTGTTCCTCTTTTGTTCCCAAATTATGAAACAGTCAATGTGTTTTATAAATAAAGATTTCAGAAGCAGAAACCTGTTTATTTCAATTTGATTCTCAGGTATCTCAATCAAAATACAAATCCTTTAAGTTGTAAGCAAGAGTTTTAAAGTCTAAGAATCATCAGAATCATTTTAATACCAGAAATTCTGCACCCTTTAAAACCTGTCAAGGGTGGACGTGGAAGGGCATCAGTAGATGGCGCTATAACACTGACAGCAGACTGAAAGAGCAGCTGCTGATTGGTCTGTAATTATCCTCAGACATTTCTGTGTCCCATCCCTCCATTATGATGAATTATTGACCTGCTACAATACAAGGTGACGATGAGGGAGGTTAATCATACTTGGAAATACCAGTGTGATACAAGATACAAGGATACAAAGACATTATGTGTGATGAAGTGTGTGGATTCAGCATTTTTTCACAAGATTAATGTTGATTTGCAATGCCACTGATTCTGATGTCTTCAGCATTGGTTTAAGGGAACATAATTAACGTGTGATGCAGAACTTCCTCATACTCATTCTGGTTAAATAAAGTGGAATCAACTTTATTAAAAAAAAAACACATTCTCTAGATGAGCAGGGAAAGCAACACAGAGGGGACAAGTAATAAGGGTCTTGTTCATATTCAGAAAACATATTTGTATTATGTAAAGCAGCAAAGAGAAGGGAAAAGCCCTGATGTTGAAAAAAGAGGGAGACCAGACACCAGCACTCACTCCTATATTTGTGGAAATAATAAGCTTGGAAGGATTGGCCTGCTGAGCCACAGCAGGCACTGTAATGTACAAGACTGACCCCTCAGGTGCACCTAATCCTATAAGGAGTTTCCAGAGCTATCAAATATGGAAAAGTGATACAGCCATGCAGCCATAAAAAAAAAAAAAAAACATGGAGCTGTGGGTGTGGATATTTATGTATACAGGATAACAACAACAGACTGGCACAAACTGATATATCATATTATATGATATCATATACAACCGACTTTATATATAGCCTTATACTGTCTTAAGTCATAATACAGGACCTTGGGTATAAAACCAAACAATTTCCAGTAAGTGGATCCCTGTAATGACTTGCAGGGAAAGCAGGGGATGACTGCGCCCCCACCTGTGGCCTGTGTCTTACCACGTGGGGGCGCTGTTTCCTCCACCGACACTAAAGCACGTCACTCCGGGTCACGGCTATACAAGGTGCAACACCTCATCTGTATGGAGATGGCGAAAGCATAAAGGATATAATTACATTCCTTGTCGTGGTCACTTGCTGATGGGACGGTCGGGCCAGTTTTACAGTTGTTACATATTATAATTGCGTTTCTGTTTCCCAAAATGTATGTCATTGTTTTATTGTTTATTCACTCGTTCAACCTGACTTTGACCCACATACCCACCCACTCTCACAAAACGCAGCAGAATATCAATCAGATGTTTATTGAAAGCAGCCAGTTAGATCACTTCAGAGAGCTATGTGTGTGTGTCTGTGTGTGGTGGGGGAGTGCAGGGCCCCCGCGAGATGAAAGGTGTGTGGCCCCTGCTCAACTTTGCTGCGGGTCTATTGTTATGCAGAGATGAGTGACATCCGACTCTGCGTCGCTGCACTCCACCATGGGAAACACCGACAGACATGAAGTTTTTAAGAAAAATAGAGGGTTCACAACACAATATACAACGTCCAGTAGGATTATTGACAAGAAAATGTAACAAAAGATAAACTTGCATGAACTTTTCAGTGGTAAAACAGCCTATTTCAGCTGATCTCTGTTGAATGAAACCAGACGGATGTTAACGTTAAACAAGCACTCACCTGCCTATATTTCTTATAATTCTGTGCGCAAAATGTGGATAAAACCATATCACATGCATTAATCAGATTAGACCTTAGACTACAATCTAAATGTTGGCCTGCGTGCTATTACAGCAGCGCTCCAGAACAAATTGTAGCTTTTCTGTGGTTTAAAAAGTAAACTTGAGACAATAGTTTCCCACTTAACTTTGTCTATAGTAGGTTATATACTTTGATTTCATTTCTAGAAGTAATTTGCAGTTCTTTTTGCAATGTCCAGGGGACTAGTCGGGGACTAGGTTATAAAGGATAAATCTTTTGTGATGTTTTCCAAATTCGGAGACCAGTTACTCTAGATTTTTAGGGGGGCCCGGTCTAATCTACCCTTGGTCCATCTTTGCTTGTGGACGCATTCTTTTGAGAAGCACTGAGTCAGATCAAAGAGCCGGTTCCTCTGCAGGTTCACTACCCCCGGACCCAGCCGCAGTTTGTCTTCGACCTGGTTATGAAGGACTCCTGCCCTTGTGTGTGTGTGTCCGTGCGTAAATGTGTAGGCTGTGCGTATGTGTTTGGGGGGAGGCAGGATTGTGTTGTGTTGCCTTCTATTTTCGCAGACCAAAGACGGAAGGATTAGGCGATTTTTTGAAGCACTCACCTTGTATTCAAAGAAATTACTCACTTCAGCTGATAAAAGGAATTTGACGCATGTGAACTTTTCTGAGGTTTGAAAAATGTTCAACCCCCATCGTTCATTTTGTAACTCTGACTCTCCTCTCTAATGGGCCCAGGCTCATTATTCTATTAGATTATATTTCGTTTATTTCTACATTAAAACATTGCACTGTTCATATATTTAGTGACTGCATGTGGACAAACATAAATATTCAAATTTCAGCTTTAAGTTCTTTTAAATGTTCAAAACGGAGAGAAAACTCACTGATCATTGACCAGAGAGAGCGACGAGGAAGGAGCCTAATTTAGAAACATAGTAATCAGGAGTTGGCTGCTTGAAAAATAAATAGTGGCCGACACTGTTTATGGTTCTCCGTGATCCACCAGGTCGTGACTTTGCTTTTCAGAATATTTCTTAACGCAGGGTCACTAACATCACAGGTTCTTGCAGTCTTGGTTCCAGTGCTAAATAGACGACGGTGTCCAGTCCCCGTTTGTTGATATGCTCCGCTCTCGCACAGACACGCGTGCGCAATGTGTGGTCGTAAAACAGGGAGGGAGGGAGGGATGGAGAGAGAAGGAGGTGTTCTGAAGTGAAGTGGGGGTGAGGAGGAGGAAGAGTGCATACCAGGGAATCAGGGTGAGATGCGTGGAGTGGCCGTGAAGGGACAGGAAGGGAAAGGAACAGTCGCACTTTTCACTTTGTAGTTTGTATTTTATAGAGGTGGCAAATTTCTCTTTGCGTAAAACTTAACTGATACCAAACCATTTTACGCACGTTTTGGAATTGAAGTTTTAGCCAGTAACCTGGACTCTATATTTTTACAAGCAGCTTCTGACCTTCTACAAACTTGCTGATGTGACTTCAGATCAACTGTCTGCTTTAATTCACAGTTAAACTACCTGGGAATTACAAACTCTGCCCTTTTGATTGATTATTTCGGCACTATCGATGGCAGTTTACCTTTATAGTTTTCAATATTAGAGACCAAGAAAGAGAGAAAAGGGAAAGCTGAGAGACAAGTGGACTAAAATAAAACCGGGGACAGAAACATAGGACACGCGTGAATCTGACTCGCCATCGCCAGCTGGGTGGGACGACTCCTCATTTTCTACCCATGTCTCCACAGCCGAGCACTTTCCCAAACACCGGCTGTGAGACGGTGACGCGGCGGACCATGGACAACAGGCCTGTCCGGAGAAGACTAACTGGTGTCGTCCGACATCTGCTGCTGGCAGCCGCCTTCCTCGCCTGCAGCTCCCAGATGCTGGTGGTGGATGCCAACTCGTGGTGGTGAGTAATCGAATCATCAGCGGTGGTGCATTGGTTTTAGAGATGTGTTGAAGGCGAAACATGGATGATCACGATCGCCTTGGTCGCCTGGAGCAACTGACAAAAATGGCTTGTGGCAAAGTAATAGCAAATGGTATTCATCTATTTAATGTTTTATAGAGTCCTCATTCTAAATTCGCATCTAAAAGATTTATAACAACCTTAAAATTCGTATTTGGACATTTACGCACGACTTATTTACTGTATATACTCATGTATATATTTTTGCCTCCAAGTTTGTTGATGACAACTGTAAAAACGTGAGCGATAGACTTCACTTTGTGTTGCCTCTTCCGTCTGTGTGTGTGTTTGGGGGGTAGGTTTGCGTCGTGCCGTGATGTTCCAGTCCTGTGGTAGAGCGCTAACAGAGAATGGAACAAATGTGAAGGCTCTGTCACAATATTTACCCTGGCTAAGCCCCAAATGGCACTGCAGGCAGCCTGCTGCTGCGCCTATAGGGCCTTCAATTAGCCACACTTGTTCTTGACTTACATCATGCTCCTATATGCTATTTAGTTCACTTTGTGTCAGTGCTGTGGCGACCGTGCGCGGGTTAGTGGAGTTCGCCTTCCTGCCAGCTTAATCGGATTAGAATACACAGTAAATCTGAAGGGCATTGATTGGCATTTGATTTCCCCTCAGGTTTGCACTCAACTATCCAAAAGCAACCTTAAGATAACACCCCTGTTGCCCAAATGGTGCCATCATAAAGGGTTAACTGGCAGATGAAGTAGTATGAAGTGGACAGATATGATTCAAAATGTTTAATTACAGTGCTTGATTAGTGAAAAAGGAAAAGAAACACAAGTAAAATGGCTGCATGGATGTTCCCCAGAGGAGTCTATTTATATACATTTTATCAGGCTGTTGAAGTAATGAAACCTATGTCTGAACTTTGTCCTCTGCAGCACCAACCTCGTCTCTGACATAGTCCTACCTCACAGATGTTCTGTCTGTGCCACTTCTCTTTCAGCTTAATAGATTCATTTTATTAGTTTAAATTGAGAATATAAATGATCCCTGTCTCTCAGGTCACTGGCTCTGACCCCAATCCAGAGGCCAGAGATGTACATCATCGGAGCTCAGCCCCTCTGCAGTCAGCTGTCTGGACTCTCTCAGGTAAGTTAACATCTGTGAGAAACACAGGCTCTATTAGAAATGTTTTTAATACACATCTGTAACCATTCTCATTACTAAAATCTTACAATAGTGGTAGCAGTTTTTCATGTTGAGGTCATCAGCACAAATGAAAAGAGTAGCACCTGATCTTCCTACCACTCCTTTTCCCTGACTGTGAGGAACTGGTCAAATAAAGGGAGGATTTCCCCACAGGGACCACTAAAGTATCAAACCATTACCTGACTAATCTCTACTAATCTATCCTCTGCTGCTGCCGTACGGTCTGCAGGGCCAGAGAAAACTGTGCCAGCTGTACCAGGACCACATGAGCTACATCGGAGAGGGAGCCAAGACAGGCATTAAGGAGTGCCAGTACCAGTTCAGGCAGAGGAGGTGGAACTGCAGCACTGTGGACAACACATCTGTGTTTGGACGGGTCATGCAGATCGGTGAGTTGATTCTTGGATTAGAGAAAAAGAATCATGAATATGAACGAAAGAACAGAAATGTTGCTGTTGTTTTCTTGTGTTTCTTTCCTGTCTTAAAAGGCACATCATCAGTTTGGAGATTATGGCAATTTCCAGTCTGGTTTGTGTTGGAGATTCAAAAAGCTGTATCTATTGCCTCTAATTCTACATGTCATTAATTCCAATAATTGTATAATATGGTCAATGTTTCTGTTGTAAGACAACTTTGTATACAGAAAAATAGTGATTTTATCAAGCATGAAAAGCCCAGGAGCTAGTGTTAGCTGTAATTTTCATGTGGTGCCACTGACATTAACTTTATTTTGAAACATATAATGAGCAATGGCTGAAAAAAATCAAAGGTGACAGCTGAAATTCTCAAATCCAAGCACAGCATCCACACATGTAGATTACTGCAGAACAGACTGACTATTTAGATTAGATTCATGCTAAATTATGGCAATAATGCACCAATTCATTGTCTTATTTCGAAAGGGTTGTTGTTATTATTAATGTAATAAAAGGCTCAGTGAAAACACATAGTGTTTGCACAGGTTATGCAGATCGTAGTGTTGAATGTTTCACTGAACAGAAGAGGTCATTGGAGTTCAGTCAAATGACAGGCTGAAATAATACCATGTATTATTCTTTAGCCTTACATGGAATATAGCAGAGTATAGCGGATCGGTAGAGACATAAATGGTCCAGTGAATAATCAGATAATTTCACCCTTGTGAAATACTATAGAATAAGTGAACTGTTGTTTGTTTGTGTACTGGCATATTCTTGGAACAGACATCTGGGTTTGTGATCAGATATGAAATCAAGAATCACTGTGTTTATTATTTTTTTTAAATCTTCTATAGTGGCTTATTATTTCAATACGCATGGTCCATATGTGGTCCGAGCGTTCAACATTTTGCTATTTAAAGTAGGTCATAGTGCTGTTCTTGTTGAAGGGTTAGGTTTTGGTATTTTCTGCAGCATGTGAGATTCTTAGTAACATTCATAGGATTTCAGTAGAGTTGGTTATTTTTCTTTAAGGAAAGAAATGGATTTTGGTGCTTAAAAAACGTCTATTAATAGTAATATTTCTATAATTTATTTTGCCCCACAGATTAAGGTAGGAATAGGTTTACTCCTAAGAAATTGCACACAAGGATTAAACGACTGAATATCATTTGCGCTTCGCGGAAGTTTAATCAAACGCATAATTGATTCGATTAAACACGAAGATAAGAAACAGTACAGAAAGGTCGACATCAATACGCATGCAAATTATATAAATATGTAGCTACAAAATCGTGTAATGTATCTCCAGCCGTTTTATTAAGTATGTACCGGCAGCTCAGATCGTGGATCAGTGTCTTGTGCGCCTAATTCCCAGCAGGCGATGTGGGAAAACTCTCATCAACAAGTAAGTGTCAAATCCGCTGCGGGCAGTCAGACGAGGTGTTTGCGGCTCTTACTCTGTCTCCGTCTCTATCTGCCTGTCTCTGTGTTGACAGTAAGTCTATCTCCAGGTTATATGGAGGTGTTAGTCGGTCCATTGTCCTGCGGCTCTTCTTTTGAAATGCACTGATGAGCTGACACCGAGCCGGCACATCCGGACCTGCTATTTGAAGTCTTGGCTCCGCAGCCTCATAAACGACTCGGCCTCTCTGTCTCTGTTGCGTAAATTGTGTGACCATCCCGACTGGGATACTGCTCCTGAAACCCGAATGAAGAGCTCACACGCCTCAGCTTTGCATGCATACCTGTCTGTCTGCGAGGAGGATGTTGATTCCTTATTGAAAGGTCCTGCATTATATTCGGTTACAGTTACAGAGCAGTAACAGTAGGTTACTTAAATCAAAGCCAAGCTGTTCCTTGAGAGTTGTAGTAGAATATAAACTAAAATGATAAATTAGTAGAAATACATATTATTATATTTTTCAGTATTATTAAATAATCATAGATTCTATTGATTTCTGCATGTTATTTTTTTTCATTTTTTTAATGTATAGGATTTGATGAATTACTCATTTGTTTAATTTAGTTTAAGTCTTAATGTTCAAAATTGATCACAAAGAAACATGTATGCGGATAAAGTTTCTTACACTGTAGTTTCCTGTATAGCAAAAGTTTCACAGTGAAAGCAAAAAGAGCCACTAAACTCAGTAGGCCCACTGAGTCTTGTAGACATTCATGACTGAGTAAATATTGTTTCAGTTCAGTTGTTTCAACAAAGATTAGATCAGGCTGTAAAAATATTTTGAGTAAAGATAACTGATAATATAAAATGCTAAACGCTACAATTACAAGTCATAAAACCTCTTCTGATCTGTAAATGCTGCCTGAACCAGAGGTACTACGAGGTTCTTTCCTGTTCATATGCAAATTGAGGAGTTTCACAGCACTTAACCTCCTACCTGTCAGGACGTCGTCCTTGTCTTCTTTACTTCTTTGTGTGTTGGTTTGTGTATTAATGCAGAGAATGTAGGATATGCAGGTTGTGTTGTGTATTGTAAAATGGTGTTAGAAATAATTAATATGTACTCGTCTGTTGAATGATCTGCATCCTGACAACTAGTAACAGTCTGAAACTGAAACTGTAAATTTTCTTTTAAACTGACTCCATAAACAAGAATAATTAGCTGATGGCAGTTGACAAGAATGAATCTGATGCTATGTTGTGGTTCAAATGTTAGATGTGCTCCTTATAAATGACCATGTACTTGCACTGGGATGTTTGCACATTAGGTCATTAGCTTAGAGTTTATGGCTTTTATGTTTGTAAGTTCAGCCCAGCCTGAAGGGTCAATTCATCTAAATACAAAAAGAAACATAATTTCTCACTTATCTTTAAGATTATCCACTCATGCAGATGTTTTTTTATTTATTTGTTAAGTTTTTACAACCATCTTTAAGATTTCTACTTTTACCCTCATACAAAGGAAATGATTTTATTAGTGGTGCTCAATACGGTGCAAAATTACATATTACCAACATATCTTTCCTTTTCATTCTGAAGAACACAGTGTCAGCAGTTTTTAAAGGGACTATTTGTTAGGCAGGAAGTAGTTAAGTGTTAACCTGAGCAGCTAACCATGTTTCCTGTCAGTGAATTTACACACACACACACACTCACACACACACTAAGACTAACTAAAAGTCATGAATAAATGAAAATGATAGCCAGTGTGACAAAATGCAACCTACTGTGTGAGATTTCAATGTTGAAACGTGTCCTTTCGGTCTCTTAGTTGTGTGTTTCATCTTTCCTTCAGGCTCCAGGGAAACAGCCTTCACTTACGCCATCAGCGCAGCCGGTGTGGTCAACGCCATCAGCCGGGCATGCCGCGAGGGAGAGCTCTCCACCTGCGGTTGCAGCCGTGCTGCTCGGCCCCGTGATCTGCCGCGGGATTGGCTGTGGGGGGGCTGCGGCGACAACGTGCATTACGGCTACCGGTTCTCCCGGGAGTTTGTGGACGCCAGGGAGAGGGAGAAGAATTACCCACGGGGGTCACCTGAGCACACTCGAACCCTGATGAACCTGCAGAATAATGAAGCAGGGCGACAGGTATGGACGACCATAAATACATTTCTGGACAAACTTTTTTTTAGGAATCAAAATCAAACTTAGGTTTAGAGATCTAGAAGTGACTAAAGTGTGTTTATCCACGCTAATATATATGTGTGTCTGTAAGGAATGTTTGTGTGCATGTAGGTAGCCCCTAAAGGCCTGACCTGCCCTTATTTTTGTGAGTGTGTGTTTGTGAGTGTAGGTTATTTATTGGGAGGTTCCAAATGGTATAACTGCTAACGCCCTTGGAGTCTGGCTAGGTCACAAGGTCACTGCACATTCCACCGGAATAACACACACACACACATAAGCTTATTTAGAGACACATATATAAATCCACAACACAATGAACAATAACGTGATAAAGTGTGCAATGAGAATAGAATAGAGAACAGAGAGTCAAAAGATAAATAGATAAATGGATGTTTTGTCTACAAAACAATTAACATCCTCACTTTTTGGGTTTTTTTGTCCCTTGCTGGCTGCCATACAGAGACAATAAGAAGCTACTAACTGATATTGGAGCTTATTTGGAAATGCTTTCAGGTGGGGGAGAGCAATTAAAACAAATGCACTAAAAGAAACCTTTCACCTTTGACTGAGCTCTGTGCACACACACTCACGCACAAATACACACTTTCCTTGTAAAAGTTCCATTTGCCCATTCTCGTACACACTGGATCAGGAGAAGGTGTTTATCTTCAGCTAGAGAAGATTTATTTAAGTTGTTTACAAGACAGAGACGCTCAGTGTGTGTGTGTCTTCATCTGTGTGTGCACAGCTCAGCTCCGTTTGATTTGTGTGAGACAGTGAGCCTGTTTTTTGGGCATGCATGTGTCATAGGTCAAAGGTGAAGGTCTGGAAAGGTTGTGTTTCTGTTGAGGGTCCCATTGGGGCTATAGGAAAGTGTATGAGAGAAAGATCTACAGCTACAGCTTTGTATTAACACACACACACACATACACACATAGCTCTGTAACACACTTTTTGAATGACTTTTCCTGCTCTCTTCTGTTTGAGCCTTTGCTTTCATTGTTGGCTGTCCATCGAAATGGAAGAGAGGAGAAGAGAGAGATGAAAAGGAGAAGTGCAAGAGAGAGGAAGACAGTTTCTCTACTTCGCTCCCTCTTTCGCTCTTTTTCTTTCATGGACACGCTGGTTTGTCCTAAGCGGGATTTGCCTTGCTTGGCTGAACAAGGCAAACCACAGGGCTTTTATAGAGGTGACAGGGGCGTGCCGCTGTGTGTGTGTGTGTGTGTGTGCGTGTGTGCTCAGCTACATTTAATTTCAATGAAAGCTGGACAACATGGTTGTCTGTGTGTGTCTGTGTGTGTACAAGTGTCTGGAGACAGAGACGCAGGGTGAGGGATGGACCTCCGTCACACTCCCCCGACTCTCAAAGACTTCCACATACACATATACACACTTGAACGTAGCCACCTACTTCTACTGTCTCTGTTTCAAACAAATCAAATGGGGCAGTGCTTGTCACATAGAGACCAAAACAATTAGACATACATTCCCAGTCTAAAGACAATAACAGTCCGCTTTTGAGCCTCCTCTGCTCCATACATACAACAAAACTTTTAAATGTATCTCTCAACATGTAAATCAATTAATTCTTATTTGGGACGTAAAATAAACAACAAAAGTGAGACAAATATGCACATGAATTCTGCACATGCTGAGCCACCGAGCAGTGTGCAAACACACGTGGATGTATTTTGAATCCTGAACAAGACCTTTCAGCTTTAGGTGATACAAAATGTGTCGTGATTAATTTCATAGACATTCCACAAAATAAAGCATCTTATGTGGAGGTGTTTCATTCAATTTACTGTAAAAAAGTTAGTAGTTTGTAAGACGCAAAATCCACATCCAAAAGAACTGAATTGAGCTCCAGTCAAAAATGGATGAGGACAGAGACAATGGGTGTCTGCATACATAAACACATTAACACTTTTGTCAGCATATATACCCCACGTGTACAGTTTGTATGTTCATAAATAGATGGCCTGTCACACAAACCCTTGCTGGCCTCTGCAGCCTCCCAGTTGCAGAAAATACCTTTTAGTTTGGGCTGTACTACACAGCAAACTTTGCAACAGGGTGGGCCAGCAAAATGCCCTCACCTTCCCCTCATCTTGTCCTCACAAGACAGAGACTTGTGAGGAAGGACAACAGTGGTTTAACAGCTTTAGAGAAACGGGTTTTGGATTTGAAAGTCACTGGTTTGAATCAATCATTGTGAATCATCTTTGTGAATCTGGTGCATAGTGGTTCACACCCTGTTGCCAAACTGAAGCTGCTCTATGATAGAGCTGTAGAGCATTATAACAGCAGGAAAGAGAAGCAAATTGACTTTCCTAGTATTAATATAAAGAAGATCAGACATTAAAACAAGTCCATATTCTTATTCATCTTTACTCCTACTTCATTGCTTTTCCTATCACAAAGGGTGGGCTATTTCCTCTATTTCTTGTAACTGACTCAGCGCGCGCACACACACACACAAACACATAGCTCCTAACCTTGTCTCAGCAGAACCTATTGTGCCTGACAGAGACCGTGTCCCTACCACCCTGGATGATTGATCGTGTGTGTGTGTGTGTGTGTGTGCATAAGGTTCTGTGTCACTGCGCCCAGCAGGCATAATCTATCAAATAGCTCAGTATGATGCTGGACACACACATTTGACAGCATGAGGTTACTGGCAGCTTGCAATATGTAATAATAATAAAGAAGTGTTTATATATATATATATATCTATATATAGATATATAGATAGATAGATAGATATATAGCACCATTTATAAAAGGAATGTGGCTCAAAGTAATGAAACAAGTAATGGACATGTGGAAAAAAAACATAACATAAACAATAAAATAATGATATAATAAAGTACAGTAGTAATTTTAATGAAATAAATACAGTGTGCATGTATAGAGACACTACAACATCACACCTGTTGAAAACAGAAAAATTCTGATATTCTTGGAAATGTATAAACAAAAACATTTCCTTCTTACAGTTTCTCTAAACATCTCAAAAACCCTACAGTGGGGTATCTGAGTGAACATGAGGGTTCGTAAAACAACAAGGAGTTGTAAACAATTAGGAGGTCCCCCTGATGATAAATGTATAACATTAATTTTAACTTTTCAAAACCTCCCATTAACTCATCTCTCACTCTGAATCATAGGGAGATAAAAACAGGAAAATAGATTCCTACCCTTCTACAAAATGTCATTGTACCCTGCTATCAGTGTCTCTCTGAGGGGTCACAGGGGTCAAATCACAGGAGTGGAGGGTGCCGAGTGCTATGCCTGCTGGGTAGTAAAGAAGAGGACAGCGGAGCAGGGGTGGGAGGTGGAGGTCAGTGGTGTTTGGGATGCAAGGGTTAACAGAGGTGAGGAGGTAATTGAGGTGAGGCAGTGTGAGGAGACTGTGGATTTGTGTTAGGGAACACTAGGAATAAGAAAAAACTCATAAACAGCAGTGAGTTGGTGTATCAGTACTTGTTTGAGAACACAATGCATAATTAGTGACGTAGCCTAGTACTTGAATATATAATGTGTGTTTGTGAAGAGGAGGGTGTGTGTGGGATGACTTGTTGACTGAATGCTGCCCAACTGACCTGGTAAAGAGCTCCCCCTAAAGTTCACTGCTGCTAGACTGTAAATCTTGTATTTCCTGTTCTATATTTACAGAAAATGCAACGGTTTTGCAAACTCATATTAAAAAGTCACAGTTAAAATGTAGATAATGGGGCAGAAGATAAATTATTATTAGGTGATAACGTCCCACATAAGCAGTCAGGATGTTTATTTAGGAAATTTCAGCAGGATTTTCAACTTTCTAGAACAGGGAACTACGAGTAAATGCATATTTTTAGACATCACACCAGTGCTCCTGTCTGATATTATTTGAATAAGAAAAATTTGGGGCTCAGTGTCATGAAAAAAGTAATATAATAAAGACATACTTTATTGATCCAGATCTACCCCTGAGATCTTTCTGTCAGGGCATATCTTCACTGAAAGAGACTGGTTTCATAACTAAGCCAATAATATTCAGCTTAGTTTGTGGTAGATGTCTAACACATAATCGTCTTTTAAACAACTTCTGACTACTTCTGTACACGAACTGTGTGGGAAAGTCTGTTTACAGTAGAGCCACATTTCCTCTGGTTGGTAGCAGCCCTTCTGCCCTGAGTCAGCTGTTTGTTTTAGTTTGGTGGAGCAGCACTGAAAGCAGCGTCACAGAACAGACCATATGGAGCAGTGTTTTTTCTTTGCTTTGCATTTTGTCTTTTGTTTATCTGTTCCACTACATATTTAAACCGAGGAGGGTTTTGCACCAGAACTCAGTGGTAACAGAGAACCAGAATAAAAAGCACTATTTTTGTGAATTTGAAGCTGAATAAAGATATTTTTTGGTGTTATGATGTGCAGCAATGCATGGACAAGTGCTCAGCTGGCACACATCTCTCTTTTATTAATTTTCCTTCCTTCTGATTTCATTTGGCAGCAGTAGAAGTTTGATAGTGTGCATCATGGTACTACAGCAGAGAACATATTGAAAGACATTTACCATTGGGATTTACCTTGACTTACTCAAGGGGCAGTTTGTTGAGTGCATCTGTTCTACATTGCTGTATTTGAAGAGAAGGGCTGGTCACGCATATTCACCACTAGATGGTAGCAGCACAGCATAAAATGTACCTCTGCAGCATACCATAACACTACAGGTCCAAGGAGAGATCCAGTCTTCACCAAGTTCCCAACACAGTTAGAATTTATTGTTATATGTTTATTATAGTTTTTTATGTTTAATGTTTGATTTTCAAGGAAGGCTGCAAAAATGTGTTTTTTGTGTTTCATATTTGACATTTAGAAAGCTGCTCTTAACATGTCTTAGAGGTGGACTACTGATAATTTTGTGTGCCATTTATGAGCATCTAGCAGGAAAAAAAAAGTTCTCCATGCATACAATCTCAAGCAGCATTAACAAACTTGCAAAGTTTTATGACTTATGAGAGGGACGAGAAGATGAGTTGTTCACCTTCAGAGTTCACATTATGGGGGAAATATTCATTTGAGTTTTGGATGACTATATTAAATGAGATATGAAAAACTCTAATGTGTCTTACGTTGTCTCTGTCTCTTTCTCTCACTCCACCAGGCGGTCTATAATCTTGCGAATGTGGCCTGTAAGTGTCACGGAGTCTCAGGTTCCTGCAGTCTGAAGACATGCTGGTTGCAGTTGGCTGATTTCAGACGTGTTGGAGAGTTCCTGAAGGAAAAGTACGACAGTGCTGCTGCCATGCGCATGGGGCGCAAGGTACTATAACTCACAGCTCAGAATCTCTTCCTGCAAAACAGAAGTACAGAAAATCATTTTACACCAACTATCTCCTTCTTTATCTCATCCAGGGAAAGTTGGAGCTGGTAGATAAGCGCTTCAACAACCCAACACCGGAGGACCTGATCTACATCGACCCCAGCCCAGACTACTGCCTCCGCAACGAGACCACAGGTTCGCTGGGCACACAGGGTCGTCTCTGCAACAAAACCTCAGAGGGCATGGACGGCTGTGAGCTGATGTGCTGCGGCCGAGGATATGACCAGTTCAAGACCTATAAGCATGAGCGATGCCACTGCAAGTTCCACTGGTGCTGCTATGTCAAGTGCAAACGCTGCACGACGCTCGTGGACCAGTTTGTGTGTAAATAGCAGGCTGGCAATAGACAGATGGAAGGGGATGAAAAAGGAGGAGGGCGGGCAGTAGATAATGAGGGAGGAAACAAAGAGGCTGAAGAATAGATGACAGGTGACTTTTCAGGGTTTCAATTTTCTGACAAAGCTGCTCTTATCTTTTTCCTTCTCACCTCCAATTTGAAATCTCCTGCCTTTTGGCATCAAGTGCAAAAGCTGCATAACACCTGTGTGACCATTTTCGTGTATAAACAGCAGAATGTTGAATGGACATATAGGGAAGAACAGATGGATGGGAGGAGAGACAGAAGTAGCAAGCAGGAAGGAATGGGACACCTTCCACACTTCTCAGACAACTCTCTGAGATTCTTGTTTTTCCTCCACTCCACCATCAATTTCTGCTATCCTTTATAATATCCTGATCACAACCCTGAAGTAAAGAGGGACAAACCAAATGGATTGACAAAGAAGGTGCTCAAGGATGAATAGAACTAACAGGAGGATCCTAAACCATGGACATTTACAACTAGTGTGAGATGATGTGGGGAAATTAATAAATATATAATTATGTAATAAATAAATATACAACTCTGATTGTTATTTAAAGAGACTCTAACAAACCTGCGACACAGTTTGGACCCATAAAAGTTCTGCTGATGTGTTTGGGAATTACGCAAGTCATTACAGACTATATGGAAGTTGAACAGTTTCTGTGCTGACTTTGAAATAGTAAAGCAGAAAAAGTCCAGAGTAAAACAACCAGAAGTCAGAAACTAGAGGAGGAATCATTTAATGGTAGTACAAATGAGAAACACATGAAGGGAGGGAGTAGAAAAAAAGGGGAAAAGCAACATAAACAACAAAATTGGATGATTTAGATTTTTTTTTTTTTTTTATTCAGCTTCACAGCCATTTCAAACTGGATAATATATATATATATATATATATATAATGTAAAAAGAAAATGCAGTAAAAACACAGAATCTTCAAGTTAACATGGACTTATGACTGACAGCACACACTCTCCATTTGTCTCTGGGTAGCCACTGCTATTAGTTGTGTCACCGGAGCTGATTTCCAGCGCTTGTGACAAGACGTGTGTGTGTGTCCATGCCGGGTGTGGCCATCTTGACATGCCGGCTGTTTAAACAAGCAGCACACACCGGCAGTCCAGCTCCATGACCTTCATCTGACAGTGAAGCGAGCGAAGCCTCCATTAGTGAGATTAATGTGCTGTATCTGCCTTAATGAACTCGCACTAAGAGACATGTTCTCTGTGAGCACACCTCTTCATCTCATGTTGTTACGCAATTTGTTAAGTCAGCAACAAGCCCTGTGGTGTCGATTTGACAGTCCTGCCACCAATTTAACATTGTAAAACTGTTGTACCATGACTTTTGTAATTTGTATGGGTTGGGTTGAGAGTATTGTTATGTTTGCAATGTACTCAAATCAATAGACACGGTTAATAACAAACATGAAGAGTACTAAGTGGACTGAAGAGGACTGAACACGCTGTGGAAAAATGAATGTGTGAGTGTGGAAAATTCAGAAGGGACTGCAATTTATTATGGGCTACTTTTAAAAAATAGTACATCAGAAAAGAAAGTATATTTTATTATTGTTTTTCATTCTCAGTTTTCTATGTTTTATACATGAGTATTATTGTGTACTTTTGATAAACTTGTCTTTGACATCAAGGCTTTCTTCCGTTTTTGACTCTGCTGCAGTCCTTTTTTTTGGGAAAGTCTGACCCTGGCCAATGTTTTCACTCTGTTCTCCACCAATTTGACAACTACAGACGAGTCTTTGTTGCTCAGTGGGTGTTTTGGAAAATGATGTTGCGGTTGCTAAATAGTGACAGGAAGTAAACCAGTACAAGAAACAGTAGTACAATACTGCAATTCACGAAACAGGACAGGGAAGGATTCATATTTGAAAAGGTACTGAAATTCTGGTAATAATAAATGTAAAAACTTCCCCCCACACACAAGAGAGTCAGGTGGCATCAAATAAATGGACTAAGTTATTCTAGACAGGAGCACTGTTTAAATATCTTGTAATTTAGTTTGAGGCAAATATTTTGTCATATTTACAATATTTTTGTGTTTACTAAACTTTTCAAAGTAAATAATTAGAATCTCTTGACTTTGACCTCTTCTGAAATACTGTAGATGATTCAGAAGAATTGACTTTTACAAGCGTTTTTCATAGACGTGTGGCATTAAGTGTTCCTAGGAGATCACAAAACTGTTAGTAGTAATGAAATTCATATTATAGACAACAAATCTGTGACAGTAAAACTCTCCTTTAAAGTCGGCAAAAACGTTGTAAGTATAACTATAGTCATCGGAACACATGTCACTGAAAAGTACACTAAACGTTGATAGTGCTATACATTTTAGGTGAATACAATGGTTCTAAAGGAATGGAACAGTATATCTGAGCTGATCAAATACAAATGTGTATTTTTGCAACCATTAAAATGTTCAGATTCTTCCAAATATTTATGGATCAATTAAAGATAATATTTGCTAGAGACAACTACAACCCCTACACGACTTAACACATTTACAATTTAATTTGTCTCAAATGACTGTTGATCGTTGCCATCATCATATCAGTGTTACAGTATTGGCAGAAGCAGGTAATGAAAAGGTTTTCATGATCACATTGTTTTTACATGTATGTATTGTTTTTACACATGAAGTAAACTATTAAGTATGTTTGCTAAGTTGTGTGTGTTTTGATTTTTCACAGTTGATTTACTAGGATTTTGGTTCATTTATTTAGCATGCACATTTCTGCTTTGGTGTTTTATTCTCTCAGGTTCCTGATTTATTTTCTCATGCCTCCCTGAGACCTTTGATCCCATCAGATGGACAAACAGCTTGTCCATCCCTCGACTCTTCTTCTGCTCCACTGACACCAGGCTGCTTTTAATGTTGTGCTTCTGTCTAACACGACATTTTTTTTGTCCGTGTTTAGATTTAAAACACTTACACATGACCCTCCTGTGATGACTTTATGGTATCAGTAGTGTTACTGCTGCTCTCTAGCTTTATAACTCTATAAAAAAAGTTGCAGTTTATACGACTTATTCAGGTGCACAGTCATGGGTAAGTCTGTGCAGTGACGTAACCAACAATCACATTACTTTTAGCTGCTCACCACTAATTGGATTAGACCACTGACCATAGCAGCATGACCGTCCTACATTACTGTCTGTGTGTAATCCCCCTCACCTGATGGAAGACCCGTGTACATGCAATACGATTGATGTTTTCTGTCATTGTAGTCAAAACTGCTGCTTCTGATTACTGTTTTAAATGCTATTATTAGTGTATTATTTTTGATTTTTTTACCTATGTGTGTGTGTTGGATATTGTGTCACGTTGGATGTGTGTGTGCCTGGAGTGTGTATTTGCTGAAGAGTAGACCAGTGAAAGTGTAGCCTGATGGTCTATCTAATCCTTTTCACCTGACAGCCATCTGTTGCTGTGATGCTGCTAATTTGGCGTCTCTGACACAAACAACAGTCAGGTCATCTGTCTTTTACGAGGCCTTTCCCATTTTTAAGCAGTGTCTTTGCTGTTTCTGTGCATTGCAAAGTATAGATGTTGTTATGTCAGGGACGTTGGCTCTGACATTTGGATGTTTACCATCAGTCTTTCTGCAGCCTTCACGCCTTAAGTCAATATGGTGAATTTTGCAACATTCTCTGGTGCAAAATGTACAAAATCCAGTTGAAGCAGCATAAAAAAGTTTTTTCTGGAGGACATTTGTACCTTTCTGGTTTAAGCCAACACATTCATGAGGTTTGACTTCTCCTCAGGTATGGAACTGTCCTGCAGCTTTGACTTGATTATAAACATTGTGCTTATCTCCCTCTGTCCAGCTTTAACTGCACTGTTCGTAGGGACACAGCTAAGCAGCAGACTTGGACAAGACATCTAGCTGCTGGTCTCTCTGCTCATCTGCACAAAAAAGTAGCCTAAGACAACCTAACAGTGTTCAGGATTGGCCTTAATGGGACCTAACTGATTTTTGACCTCTGATTCTTACCTGCAAGGCATTTTTTGTTTTACTGCTAGCTGGCTAACTGCGTAGCCTAACCTGCTTAGCAGCATGCTTCCCCACTCTTGCTTGTGTAGTTTGACTACATTACTGTCAAAATGGCTCATGCAATTCACTTTAAGATCTTTTGTCTTTGCTGGTTTGTCGCTGAGCAATTTGTTGTTGGAACAGAAGAGTTAAAGGCGCTGGTTTCAGGTCCTGTTGTGTTCAGTGGGAGAAAACCTCCAGTCACATAAGCCTGTGATAACTCCTAGTTAAAAGCTTTAAAATAAACATCTATAATTATATAAAGTCACAATCTTCAGTTATACAGAGCACAGAAGAAAGCATTCTTATTCTAAAAATGTGTTAGATACCATAGCACTGTTACAAGTTCTTTCACAAATCCTGTCTCACTGACACAAAGCTACTTTTAATCATTTTACTGTAGCTGTACATAACAGCAGAGACAAACTCTACACAGGAATCTCGAATGTGGTGTGTTTAGATTAGCCAGCAGCTGCTGTAGTTAATGCTTCCATAGGCAAACTCTCTGATGTGGATTAGCTGAAGTGAAGAAGACACAACCTAATTTTCTCTCACACACACACAACAAAACGGATACACACACATGTAGGCAGTCTGTTTCTGTGTTGACTGCTCGATTCCTGCTTTTTTAAACACACACAGCTCAACAATCAACTCAAACACAAATCCTCAGCCACTTGTCTGCAGGCTCACTCATCCATATGCTTTTCGCTACCTATGACTGGAGCAGAGTGGCCCCGCTGAAACCAGAATATCTATGCTATTCAAGATGGTGCAGGAGAGTCAGTAAATGTACTTAGAGTTGAACGTTTCAGACATTACACATTAATGCTACTTCTTTCATCCTAACTGATGTTTCATTTTACCTCATTTCTCACATTGAACAGGCTACAAATTGGTTTTATTTATCTCACAAAGATGTAGACACCTACTCACTGAATGTAAATTTTGTGTTTATTATTGTATACAAATCAGTGTTGCAACATATACTACTGCAGGATTAAAGGGTGAGTATATTTATTCCTCCATCTGTATTCAAAAATCTGTATTTTTAGTGGTCATAAGTTAAGCATTTTATGGCTGTTATTCAAAATGTAAATCAAGGTTATACAATATAATAATACAATATTAACGTTGCTCTTCATTGCAGAAGCATTTAAAAACAAGCTCAGGCAAGCTGCAAATAAAATGTTAAGCACCAACACCTGCAAATTAAATCCATTAATGGAGCTATCGTAAAACCACTTTGAGGAATTCTGGGCGGCAAACATAAAACGTTTATTAAAATTAACAGTGACCCCAGAAGATATGCATAAACACATTCCAGGCCTCAAATGTTTTCATAATTTCTTAAACATTACACTTAGCCGGTAAGGGTTTCTGAATTGAGACAATAATGTATTTCACTGGCACAGGACTTTTCAAGCTGTATGCCATAATGAATTCAATGTGCATTATTAACCTAACATTTTACACATGATTACTTTACACAGTTATTCTCACTCTGTTTAACAGAAGCTTAAATAAGGTGGAATTAAAACTTCTGACGTGAATGAGAGAATGAGGTGTGGTGGGTGTTAAACAGTTAACATCTGCTCTCCTATTCTGTCACACCCTGTTTATAGGTGTGCACATGTGTCTTAGATCATCGTGTCAGTGACCATGTACGATCATGTGGGCTAAACCTTCAGGCTTGTTTGGCCATGGGTGTTCATCATGGTCTCTAACTTGTGGCGAGTGGATGCCAGCATTGCAACAACTCTCACAAACTCTTTAACACAGTATTTACACAAATCACTGCAGCTCAGAGAAACTTGGAAGAGAGAAGTTACAATTACATGACCTGTAATTTTCAATTTTTGATTTAACTATAAATGGCAGGTTGTATAACTGTAACACCTGGGCTTTCAAGTCATTTTCAAGTCACTGACTGACTGCAATCAAGGTAAATGATCTGATAATTACAGGGGACTTTCATACATCATAGAGCAAAAAACATTTAAATGCACAACTAGACAGAATATGGTGCAATCAGAAATCAAGGTTATTCAAAAAAACTGTGATTTCCTGCCAAATGCAGCGTATGTCACCTGAGTTCATTTCAGGGCTGTGGAGCTGAAGGTCTCCCTTTAGTAACCATCTTGCTGTTAGTGATATCATCTGCTTTTTTCTGGGAGAAAAAAGGAAAGTTAGATAAAGTCTTAGAACAGACCATTTTTCGTCCACTTCATATCCTGTTGAAACACTCTCTATCTGTAAGAGATAATGTCTAAATCACATCACATTATGTTCCAGCGTACACAGAGTCCTTGGCACAGACAAATCAGTTATATTGTTAAAAATAAAAAAATCAGTGACTTGAACCATGAGGGTGGAGCCCTAAATGACTTTATAACACTGTGTGTGGTGAAAATAATTAGTTATGTCAACATCTTTTTTCAAGTGATTATAAATTATTATATATGCTGTCATGAGTCCAAAAAATACTGCAACACTCTTTGATTTGTAAATGTGGAGGGTGAATAGGGCAGTTAGTTTCCAGTTAACTTTATCTATATAATTGTAGTTACATAACCATATTTATACTATGTTGTAAACCACTGAGAGTATCGTTAAATCATCACATTACCGTGTAGAAGAATGTAAAATGTCAATCATCATTGAAAATTCTTATCAGTCAGGTAAGATTTGGCATTATAAATGTATTGCACCTGAAAAGTAATTAGGTCAAAGTACTAAGGTAAACTCATACAGTGTCTCACCAGAGATACAGTTACTTGCATCAGAAAGCAATGGGAGCAATGTTTTCAGTATTTTTAGTGTCATCACTTTCAAATAGTATTTCTGAAACCTTTCCTGAAAACAAAATGACATCTGTTGAAAAAGTTGCTGAACGTGTTTGGTGGTGAAACTGTAGACCTGATTAACCAGACCATTCAAAGCCTCCTGACCTGTTCTCAGTTTGGTAACACACCCAACTGCCAGCCCTGCATCACAGCAGATCCATTTGCACAATTATGCAGTAAGAGTTGGCAATAATAGCTACACAGCAGGGTGTGTGTTAGAGAGTTAGTGAGTTTTCAGGCAGGGTACACCCATTGATACCAGGCCAGGAGAGCAGAAAGGACACTCCAGGTGACCCAGCAATGGTGTGACTCTCATTTTGAGGTCGTTTTATCACACTGCTTGCTTGCATCATTATATTAATACCATTCATACAAATGCTGGAACAATCAATTGAGGAATTAGTTACTCAATTAACAGAACATTAGCCTATTGTCAACAGCTGTTTTATGTCATATGAAATAGATATGCTGAATATTTGCTCTGTCCAGTTTCTTAAATATGCCCATCAGGATTTTCTGTCCTTATATAGTTAAAATGTTAATGTCTATGTTTTTGTTATTATTGGGCAAAGCAATTTTTTTGAAAATGTCACTTTGGGATAACAAAAATACTACACACAATAAATAATGACAAACAGTGTTAGCTGCAGCCTAAATATGTGTAACTGTATTGCACATATGGTATTTAGTTTGTCTTTGGATTAAGGGGCAGGTTATTTTATGCTCTAGACTTGTACATTTGGGCTGACCAAACATTGCCAATCATTTCCACGTGGAAGCTGCTTGTCAAACGAGTTTCTGACTGACACACTATTGTCCACGTAGTTAAATCACCGCTGGGTTTAAATGGAAAGAGCCTTAACTCACACCATGTCTGTTGCTGTAGCTAATATATATATTTTTTCACAGTTAGGTATATAATTTGCCAAAGTAATCAGAAACTACAAAATCGTTCCCGAAACGCGTCTTCCTTTTCCTGGTCGTCAGTGATTGGTTGTTTTTCGTCGAGGGATCTGATTGGCTATCTGGCGGTCATGCGAGTGGCGTCACCGAGTGATTGCCTCCCTCCGACTTGTGTGTGAGTCCAGTCAGTTACTGTTCAGAATAGAGGACAGAGTAGCGACTCTACAACTCTCACTTAAGGGACCTGCGTTACTCACAGGACGGATTCCTCTTCAGACAACAGGCCCAGGTAAATAATACAATTAACATACGTCGTTGTAAAGTGTTATTAGTGTTGTTTTGTCCTTTTTCAGACTGTTAAATTTAACCTAGGAGTTTCCTGGCGGAACGTTAGCGCCTCTCTCGATGTAACCTGCCAGCTAGCAGCTTTTCCATCCAGCTAATTCTGGCTGTCAAAACAACAGAGGAGCATAGCTTGCTTAACAGTTTTATGTGTCTGCTTTCTCTATACGAGGATTTACAATTTATGTAGAATCAATATTTCATATGTTTAATGGCATATAAGTCGATGTGGTAAGCTGTCAGAATAAACACAAGCTTTCTTTAAGAGTTATCTAGCTTCTTTTGCATGTAGCAGCTCTTGTTAGCCGACTAGCCAGCTCGCTAGGTCGGTGTAAACAAACCAGTATCACAGCCTGTCGACAGGCTGCAGTCGCCTTCTTATTTTACCTTTGGCAACACAATATGTGTCAAACGTAAGGTGATGTATGATCACAAAAGCTTGGCGTTTTGCAAAAACAAACTCTCATTTGTGTGTTTCTTTGTGTTTGAGGTGTGCATATTGTCGCTGTCAACAAGAAGGTGTAGACTGGCTGGAGTTTCGAGTTTCTTTGTCTTGCTTGCTCGCCAGTGTTGTGTTGACTTCTGTGTACTGTCATGGAGTCTGTCGCTTTTGTTTGTGTTTCGCGTTTAAATGTATTTGTTTTTGAATGCGTCTGGTTTAGAGAAACTAGATTATCTTACAGAAAGATGCATGTAGCTGCTGTAAAAGTTAATTGGTTTGATAACTTGACAGCCCACTCATGGAGCAGCTTGGTTTTAGCTTGTTTCTAAAGGGAGGTTATGGTATCTAACTTCTTGCTTTATTTTACCTTGACATTTTGTGAAATCAAACAAAATCTGCTGTAAGTTACTTAAACCTGAGCTTGGTCAACAATAATGTTTTTGTAACATATTGCTGTGACTTTTAGGATAAAGACAATGCTGCTCTCTGTACTATTTCATGAACTAATTATGTTCCCATGTAAGGCAGGGTAAATTAAGTTTCTGTGGTTGAACCTCAAAGACTTGAAGAGCTGCTCTGAACCCAATCAATCTGCTTTTTTTGAAACTGTGGGGGTGAAATTCAAGTAGTAATTTGTGGTTCATTTAATTAATGTGTCGTAGTGAACATCTGCACATCAATATTAAGAGAAGAGACCAGCATATGTATCACAGATAAGCTAACATTCACTGTTTTACAAATTAATAATGATTGTTTTTTAGCCAGCAATCTATCATCACTAGCAGGCAATAGCAGTTCTACCATTAAGTATTAAATACAGATAGATGGATGAATAGATGAGAGAGAGGTCAGAGTATTCTAATTTTTAGGAGAGCTGCTGTAACATGCCAAAATAATTTCCCTCTGGGATTAATAAAGTGTTTTGAATCTTGAATCTTGAATCTTAATAACTTCATAACTGCAGATACTGGATGACTGAATGTTCAGCTTGCAACAACGCATGAGGTCATGTCATAAATATTTTATGGGCTGGGTAGCTGATAGCCTATTTGTCTCTACCCCAAACTTTATATGTACAGAAACACTCCCAGCTCCATAACCCCATGGATATTTCATGGAGCAGCATCTTTATTAGTATTTGTGTTGAAACCCTTTTTGCATTTTTAATCACAGTCTTGTTGTACAGTTTGACCCTTAGGGGCTTGACATGTCACTGTTTCCAAGTACAGGTTTGCTTCTATGCAACTTAACAGCATCGTAAAGAAACTGAAACCGGTGATCTGTAAGTGTAATTACACATACCCATCCCTGCTGTCATTCTCACATTTCACCTGTCAATATCAGTGTAGTTCCATGTCACACGCAGGGATGCAAAGTAGATCCATCTAAAGTTCTTATGTATCACGACCTTGTTCAAATCAAGTTAAACACTGTACACACAGTGCCACAGTACTTAAACTGCATGGAGTCTGCAGGAAATTTGCAATAATTTCCTGTTGGAATACAGTGATTTGAAGTTATACAAAGAATTAATTCAGAACATCTGTTGCTTAACTTGATATGTGCACCAACTCTCACCCTGCTAGGCATGGCTACTGGGCAATACGTCATATTTTTTTGTTAAATGTATAATGAAATCAGTCTTTGACAGTATGCCAGGCCAGGAGAGCAGCTAAACATAGCTTCTAAGAATAGTAGAGATCTGTCATTGCAAAAACTGACTGATCATAAGACAAAGTAGCTGTGTCTCTGTTCTGTATACCAATTCTTGTATCTGTCTATGCTTCCTTTCCTTCTCAAAGCAAACCTAAAATGGTTTATGTTGTTGCTTAAGTGATCATGTACACATGTAATACACTACAATATATGAGCTAAATGAGCCTGTTACTATTTAATTAAACTGTCTATATGCACAGTAAGCATCTGACGTGCATGTTGTACTTTATGGCATTTAATAGACCAAACCATTAAGGAAATTAGTTGTGATTAATAGATGATAGAATTACGACAGTCATTAAATAAGTCGTTTATTGAAGGAATTTAGTTGTATCTGTCCACACTCCCCCCATGCCTTATATAAAGAATATATAACAGACAAGCCGCTTCATGTTGAGGCAGATTTTTAATAAAAACAAGACCTAACCTGAGCTAACCTGTTTTTATTGAAAACACTTGCCCATTTTCTCACTCTGTTAGGGAGCTGAGAAGAAAACTTGCTTTTAGCTGATTTAACATTTTTCTGAAAATTCTACTTCACACTACAAAGATTAAAGAAGGTATCTTACTATAGTTAGTAGCTTTAGGTTACTCTTTCATCAGAACATGTAGGAAACCTCAGCATTTGGTTGCTGTGTCCATTTACCAGAACCATCAGTGTACTGACCTTGTTGTGCTCTGTGTTCAGATTGTGGTTCAGTATCATTTACAGACAAACAACAGTATGTTTAAATATCTTCTGGTGGAATTGGGACAGGATGTGGTCAGGTCTAGTACCAGCCTAGGCACTGGAGGAGGGGGGGGGTCCAGATACATTTATACACTTTCCAGGAGAATAATATGTTTAGGGGTTCACTGCTTTTAGGTAAGAAGGGTTAAGAATTACTTTGCAGAGACAACAACAAACTTATCAGACAGTGTATCAGATTGATTTTTCAACCTTCACCACCTACAAACTGTGAAGATGTGAGAGTTGATAACTTACATCAGTCTGTTACATGGATATTTTTATATGCGGTAATGGGAGCACTTCTGGGGGACAAAATCGGGTCCTTTTATTATTTGCTGGTGGGCATGTTCTGGCTCTTGATATTCTCAATGAATGCAATTTTCTTAATATCTGCTATTTTGGGGGAGCTACACAAAGTTTGTGTGGTTGTAGAACTAATCTGTGTGTTTCATATCAAGCCAATTGGTGACTGTGGTGAATTGACCCATCTCCTGTGACTGAGGGCACTGGAATCACCTAGTATATGACCTTTGCTTGTGCATATATGTATAATCTGTCATTATCTTAGTCCCAGGCTGTTTGGAGGAAATGTGGCTTTAGCCTACTATGTACCTGTGGAATATTTTAGTAAAATATTTACTCCTTACATGCAGTTAATATCCATATTTTTCAAAGGTTTGTGTGTATTTGGTAGCTTTATGAAGCTTTCTGTCTGTGTGTATGCTGTGAATGAGAAAACGAGTGCGTATGTGAGTGTAGTTCATGTCACACTGGCTCTCATTGTTTATCTCGCCATCATAAGACTGCTGGCAGTCACATCAGAAAATCACTCTTGTACCAGGACTGAGAGGTCACGGGGACACAGACACACCAGATATTTTCATGGAAGATTTTGGTCAACATGGGTGAAAAAGGGAAGTAGGATAGTATTTGATTTTTGAAAACATGCTAAACAGGCATCTTGCTGCATGGAGATAGAGCATCAAAGGTGCATTTTCAGTAATATCATAGTAGGGTGGGTGTATATGTGTGTGGTTATGTTTAAGTATGGGTCTGAGTACAACCACACAGTCCCAGTGAACAGTAAAAGCAGTCATGTGGTCTCCAACGGCAGGTTTAAATCATTGCTGTCCCAAATACAAAAGTAGACCTATTCACCAACCCCCTGCCAGAAGAACTCACACAGTATAAATCTCAATGAAGTAAACCGCACCACCAAGTGAAGAGTTTGACTCCACAGTGACTAATGTAATATTTAAGAAGGCAAATGTTATTTATACACCTGAAGAATAGTTAAAAATACAAGTAGAAGTATACTAGAACACAGTAGAGCACCTGAGTCAGGCCTTATTTAAGAAATTAGTAAAAGCCAGTAATTGACTGATGCAAAAATGTAGAATTAAAATGATTTTTAAACTTCAATATATGTTATTGCACAGATAAAAGAGTAAAGGGTCATTTCACTGCAGTCACTGATGATGTACAAGATTAATTTCTTAGGGAGAAAGCCATAGCAACACAAAGAAAAAAAGGTAATTGACGTCAATACTAGTATATCTCTTTCTACCTGAGTAAAGAGGGTCAAGGTCTTCACACACTGACAGTTTAAAAAGAAAAGTATCTTTACCAGCACTGAAAAATTCCTACGTTGATTAAAAGACTCACACATCCACTCCCACACACCCTGACTTCTGAAGATTCGATTAATTCATTATATTAGTATATTAAAAAATACTGAAAGGAGACAGAGAGACAAACTTGATATCACATTAGGAGACATGTTCAATTTTACGTGGAGCTTAAAGGGAAAAGAGCCAAATGTGTTATCACAGGATGTTTCTATCTTATCTAAGGTGGTTGATTCTGCTCCCTGTTAGAGGAATATGTGCATTAGTCAATTAAATCAATTATTCTCCTGTAAAAGAAAAAGTGACCTTGTTAGTGACCTAAAATTAGAAGAGCTAAATGGCAACAGAAGAGTTAATCAGAATACCCTCATAATGATCAGCTACACCTACAAGTAGTCTGTTTATCTGTCTGGAAATTCACCTAATTCTCATTGTGTCTTTTAACATATAAAAAGTTTGATTAAAATGTTAGATGCTAAGTAGGCATAGCTGTTTTCAGCAGATGGTGGTCTCCAGACACAATCTTTGGGAAGTAAAGAAAAGATATGGATCTACCTGCTTTGACCAGTTTTAAACTGATAGGCCTGAGTAACCTGTCTGAACATACTGTGTCATGATGACTGGTGTGGACATCTGTCTAACCTGATAAACCAGGTGGAAGGTCAAAAGTTCAAGGTTATAACAAAGTTAGATATCTGGGGTAGGTGGTATCGCTTTACTGTTTAAGCATCTAAGTTAAATAAACACAGTCAGTTAATAGCCTATAACTTATCAGTCAAATATCTTACCTGCTGAAAGTTGTTAAACTGATTTATGAAGGACACACTGACCTGTAGTAATTTACGGTACTTTACGTGTTTGGTAAACTTTACTGAAACAGCTGCTTTTATTGTTAACCTTAATCTGTGCCACTGTTACTGTCTATGTAACCATATGTAACACATACATATGCGTGTCTCAGACTAACAAAAATATATGCACTGTTCCACTGCGTGCCACACTGTGTTTTGTATGTGTGTGACAGAGAGAGAATGACATAGCTGGTGATACGCCACAGACTAATCTGATGAAGTAGCTCAGACACTGAGCACATAATGTAGGGGAAAGGCTTGTTGTTTGACACACACTGACTTTCACAGCTACCTTACTGGAAATAAGGATGTAGAAGTGGATAAATGTTCTAAAAGTTTTGCAAACACCCCATATTATAGAATAGTCAAATCTCAAGCACTGTGTTCGTTGTATTGTGCTGTAAACTAAAATGTAAAATGTATGTGAGTAGGTCTGACTTTGTGTGTTAGAGCTGTCTAATGAGGTTTCTGTTGCAGCCAGCGGTGTGTATAGGGATGAAAGTTATTGTATTAAGTTGTTGAAATTGCACCTGTGTTTAATGTAATCAATAATTTATTAATTAAGAACCTCTTTAGTTAATAGGCACTTAAAAGAAATGAGCAAAATATTGTTTGTAGCATTGTTCACTGTTGAAAAATGTAAAAAAAAAAGCAAAAACATAGGTTCTTAAATGGTACCAATGGTAGATGTTTTTAAATAATGCCTAACCCTCATTCCTTTACTGCTCCTCCTTATCTCTCCACATTTCTCTCTTTGTTCAGTCAGACCTGGACACAGAGTACAGTCTGTCTACAGTACACGTGTAAAATGGCTTTTATTTTTTCAGTTTACGGAGTAGCTGCACAGTGCTTGTACTATGCTGCTTGGCCTTTGACCTACATTTGATTTCTGCTCAATGAGAGAAAAAGGGAAAACACAGCCTTCCTTAAAATAGTCTATGACCTACAAGTTAATGTGCCATTACACAAACACACACACACACTCATGCATTCTCCAGGCACAGCTACATGTCTGACAAGTAGTTGATGCTGCAGGCTGGTCTAGTGAGTCATCTTCTTCTCTTCCTTCACATCTTTGCTTATGTTTTTCCTTTAGTTAACACAAGTTGTACTTTCACTGCCTCCTGTCCACTGCCTTTGTCTGCAGTTCACATTGTTGCAAAACACATTTTTCCTCTTGGCTCCCTAATTTCATTGTATTTAGCTTGTGTATAAGCAGCATTCATTATCATATAGCTAACTGCCAAAGGCTTCCTTTTCTGTTAAACATAATTTGTACAACCGTGACAGATGCAGCCCTTAACCAAATTTGGATCCCTAATCCACAGATTAAGTTCCGGAAATGGGCACTTCTGCTTCTTTTTTATTCCACTTCCACTTTTTACAGCTGTTGACCAGGTTCCACACTCACAGTCTGTACCTTGAGGTGAAAAAACAAATCAATTCTCATTGACATTTATAATCCATCTGAGTCCTTTTTTTTTATCTTCAAAGTTCCTGTTGGGTTTGTCTGTCAGTTGTCAGGATTGATTTTTGGAGCCACTTCTTCACAGCTCTACAGTGACAATGACTGCGCGCTGCTCTGGAGTGAAGATAGCTGTCTTGTGCCTGCGTATGAGAGAGTGAGACAAATTTAGATAGATGGTGACAACGAGTGTGAGGGAATGCTGGGCACATGCCTGCGTGAAACAGTGCACATTAATAAATGACCTTGTGTGTAGCCTGTTAGCATGCTAATCTTTGGCTGTTAACATGCACATAGTTACCATTAATCCCAGTACAGCAAGTAAATACAGCTTAGGGTTAAAAGAGATTTGCTCATTAGTTTTAGATGCATCCTGTCATGTAATGAAATGCTGTAATCTACAGCCAGTGCTACCATTAGATAAAGGTCACAGGATCACCATCTAGCCATTAGTATTCATCATCTATGGATGATGAATGCCTTTTTACCCCTCATGGAAATACAGTCTGAAGTGATGGACCAACTGATGGATTACCAATGGATCATAAAAGTGGGTAAAAGGTGATTAAAGATGGTCAGTGTAGTAACGTCGTTATCATTTTTATATTCTTGGTTGGTATCTACTGTAAAGATGGCTTACATTGGCTATGAATGTGTTAAAGGAATAATGTGAATAATGTGAAATATGCTTGTTGACTTTCTCTATGAGATGTAGATGATAATATTGAATCCACTATGATATCTGCTTAGTAAATATGAAGCTACAGCCAGAAGCCTGTTAGCTTAGCTTAGCACAGAGACTGAAAACGGGGTTAACAGTCTGTCTGTAGCAAAGTCTGCCTACTAGTATTCTTGAGTTCACTAATCAGTATGTATTCTCATCTCTCTAAACTCCAAAGTGTCAAAATGACAGTTTGGTGTTTCTATGCTAAATTAAGCTAAGCTAGCTGGCTGTGTTTCATCTTTTTCTCCAACTCTCAGCATGAAAGCAACATGTGTATTTCCCAAATGACAAACTGATCTTTTTAACGTCTTCTATTTATAAGAAATACAAAAAAATGGATTTTCCCCTAGGATAAATTTCATTTCAGTGCAGTTCTTTGATAAACATCATGACACACAAAAGAGCAGTAGCTAAGAGATTTATTTGGGACGGTAGAGTGATTTAGTGGTGAGAGAGATTCTTTTTTGAGTAGTTGGTCCTCAAAGACCAATCAGTTGCCTTCAAGGCCCCTCCTCGTGCAATAAGCTGAACACCTTTCACTTTACTTGATAATAAGTATGGTAATTCTAGATAGCAGCAGCAGCAGCAGCCTCTACATGGTAAATACCTGCTTGTGCTGCAGGTCAATTACAGATTGCCATGTGGTCACCAAAAAACTTGACAGCAATGCATAGCTGAAAGAATTATTCCAGTATAACAACATAAACACAAACAAAAATGTACCTGAGAAATACAGTTTATTTGACCTTGGATTTGTAATTCTTACCTCTCACAAGCCTATCTACATCCTAAACCGAAGACTCAAAGGTCCCATCAGTAATGTTCTCTAAAGAACTATAATGTCACGACACAAAAATTTTTATATGTCCCATTCAAATGGCATCGCAACCGGCGAGTCACATGCAGGATTGTCAGTACTGAAGATATTGACTTCTGGGTCAAATCAATAAATCAACATTATAAGCTCAAAAGCATCCATGGTTGAAGGACAGTAATGTTTATAAGTGGCATGATTGTAGTAGCCTCAGGGCCAAGAATATAAAACATTTAAGCGATTAGTGGAATTCAATGAATGTACTGATTATTGCTTTTTAAAGTGCACCATTGCTGACAGCGTGCAGTTTTTATTCTTTCTATTAAGGAAATGGTTGAAAAGCAATGGCTAGTGAGCAGTTTCATTAGACGAGAAAGGAAAGTGTTGCTCAAGGGCACGCCAGTGGGGATTTTAATTGAGAGCACTGCTGAAGCTCTTTCTTGGTTCGAGTATTGTTGGACTGTGGTTTACCCAGCACAACACAAGCCTGATTTCTTTTGGCTGATGCTGCTGCAGTTTTTATCCGTCCCCGAGGAAATGTCACTCAAAGGCAATTTGGCGGTATTTTCTGAGTTTTTGTGTTTTGAAGAAAAACCAAGCAGATGGTAAACATGTCTCTGTTATTGGTTAATTTCATGTTGGTTGAGTGTGGAAAACAACTGAACCTCACCCCGGGATTTGAACAAGGAAAAATCAGAGTGTATACAACATCCACAAGGCTTTTGTAAGCCAAGAAAATGGTGATCATACATTTACCCGGCATGAAAAATCTCGATGAGTCATCTTGCATCCTGTTGTCGACACACATTATGTGTCAGCTGTTCACTCAGAACTGAAACTTCAACATTTGGATTTGACTCAGAACCTGGGAAGCCCCATTTGGTTTGTCGTGTGAGAATAATTTTTTTCTCTTTTATTTCTTTCAGTATGTTCCATAATATGGGGTCAGCCTGTTCTGTTCTGTTTGTTCTGCTGCTTTGGTTGTGCTTGCAAGCAGTTCCAATGAGTGTCTGTATGTCTGTGTGCTTGTTTACGCAATGGTTTTGACACCCCCTTATGAAAAATGTGCTATGGAGTTGTAAATCATGCAGCTATTGTTGCAAAGACACTAAAAATTGCCACACAACTGGTCTCCAGAGCACCGTGTTTTAATTGTCTCAACAAATGTTTTGGCTATTTTGTCGCCACAGTGGTTCTGAGGTTGTTTCTGGTTTTCATGTATACGGTTAGTAAAGAGATATATTTCTTAAGTCAACCATAGGCTAAATTAAAACATTGTTAGGAAATTTGAGTTTAATTTATTTAAAAAAATGTCTCTATATATGTGTGTACGGGTACAGTATGTACACAGTAAGATCTCATGCTGTTGTCCACACACGTCTCTGTAATGTTTTATCCCCCTCCACTGCTTATCAGACCCTAACAGAACAAAACTTTGCAGCTATTTCAGCTGTCAGGAGCGCTATTTGTTCTTGTGTGGCAATTAGGCTGTATGACTTTTATCTTGGGAATTGACTACAGCTGCAACAAAACCCCATCAAATGTAGTTTATTCCTCTTCTTCCCTAGGTAATAGGGACCCGGCATGGAATCTCACTTTTCATCGTGACAGAAAATATACTTTACGTTACTCAATAAATTTTCAAAAATAGTCGACTGGGAAGAAAAAGAGAGAGGAAAGGGGGAGAGATTGATTCGACCATCACTGAGTATTATAGTGTTTGATTTCCATGAGGGAACGTGCCCACAGGCCAGTCATCTCAGTTCAGCTCAAATAGCCTTCTTTATCATCATCGCAGCACAGAATAATGGCATTGCCCGGTGGTTGATGCCACCGTTTATGAAGTTGTACTTTTCCTATGACTCCTTAAATAATTTTAACCATCCTTTCTCTTTTGCGTTGTCTTTTCTTTCTTGTCTCTTTGTCTGGTTTAGCATGCCGATGTTCTTTACCATCACCAGCTGTGGTTTGATGTTTCTTCTTCGTAATAATTATCATTCACACGAAAAACCACACGTGCACGCTCTTTCTTTTTTTTTTTTAAACCACACACCTCAGAAAAACATCCAACTTCATGTGAAAACCCAGTAGACATCAGTGTTTTACTTATGATTCTACCTGTAATGGATAAACACAGTGATATGTTAACCAATGAGCGTAAGGTTGCATGTCCTTGTGAAAGTGAAAAGTGGAAGTGATCGAATCTGTAGACACTTCTTATCCCGTATGTTTTGTTTTTTACATACAATTAACATTTTTCACATTCAGAAGTTGTGAAAACACAACAAATCTAAAATCGCTGGTTGCAAATAAACAGTGTATAGTGTCAGTTTTACATTTGCTTGAATGTGTTACCTTGTTTTTTATTTTAGATCATCTGAATTGCTGCCTGCATGCTTACATCAGCCAATTATAAATTATGTCTTTAGCAGTTTGTGTGTTATGTTTACAAGTACATGCTGAGGTGTGTACGTGCATGACTTTGTGTTGCTGTGTTTCCCTGAGTATTATCCCCTAATGTGTGTGTGGTAGCACAGGAGCGTGCTTTAAATGAAGTGGTCCAGTGCTCCAAGGCACGTTTACATTGATTTGGTCCCTCTGGAGCACTGTGTGTGTGTGTGTGTGTGTGTGTGTGAGGGAGAGAGAGAGACAGAGAGAGAGAGAGAGGGAAGTGGGGAGAGTATGAAACACATAAAGAGAAAACATCTATATGGTGATATGAATACACAGCTGCAGAACACATCATTTACTGAACAATCAAAGCTCAGGTTCTGCGTGAGTGCTTGGAAACTTGCTGCTGTAAAAACATGCAGATATCAATGGGTCTAGGTTATTTACACATGATTAGATTTATTCCTATGAAGGCTAAATGTCTTACAAGAACAGAAAGGGACTATTTGCTCCAAGCTTAAGCTGTGGTTAAAGTGGTAAAACATCATCGGTACAATTTTCTTTTGCCATCATGAGAACTTATTTGTTTTCTTCAAACATTCAGTTTGTTTCTGGTTTATATTGAGAGCCAAGGTCAGTATATCTTATCCATACTAGCCTGCATTCCGTTAGCGTTCAAAACTCATTGGTCTTTGTCAAAAACTGCAAACTATTACAGCACAAGCTGTACAATTTTAAGGAAGTTAATCTATGATCTAGTTTTTAGCACCTGGAAAAACTACCCTTGAAATAAAACTACATGTGCACTGCACATTACATCATTGTAATGTGGTTTCGTCCGCATCCTTAAAACGCACTAAAATTTTCTTATTTCTGTCATCTACAACTTCTACAGCATTCAGTAATCTCTGTGCTGCTGTCATTACGGGAATGTCCTAACTCGCCGTGACCAGTAGACTTGATAACGGGCTCGTCTTCTGGTTTGATTTTTGTTCAAACCAGAATTTTAAACAATATTTCTCTTTAAAGAAGTTTTGAAACGGTTAGAGAAAGACAGTGGAAGAACAACTGCTTCCTGTATGTGTATCTCTGTTCCTGTCCATGACACATCTCGCAGCAGCAATTTGCATGCATAAATGTAGTATTTTAAGATTGTGATATCATGGGCAAGGGACGAAGATGATGCATTTTTATCTCTAATCGGAACTCAGGAGCAGAGGGAAGTGCCTCTTTCTTAATACATTTGTGACATTAACATCTGTGTTTCACACAATTTCATTGTATTTGTGTCGGTATCATCAGTTTAAATCATTGAATTAACGTTAATTAGCGACAGATCATCTGAGCTGCTGTTTGTTGTAGAGCACGGAGGAAAAAGTCCTTTACAGGTGGCGTCTTGTCTTGGACAGATTTAAAATAGTTGGCTAAATAAACTTGGACGATCTGCCTAAGTAAGGTCTATGTGAGGGAGACATTGATTTACATATTAAATTTGTATGGTTTTATTTAATTATTTATCTGTAGTTCTATTGTTTAGGAACCTGTTATACAGTATATTATTACTTGCAAAAACAACAGTTGAGATATCTGTTATTTATTTTGTTTTTGTTTGAATGAATTTGAATTTTGATTTCAAATTTGAGGATAAACAAAATGAGACTAACTTTTTTTCTTTTACTGTTGTCTCCTTCTGCCTTTCTCGCTCAATTTCTTTCTCTCGCTTTCTCTCATTTCTATCTCTCTCCAGATCACAAAGTCCTGAGTGAAAGTGTTGCTCAGTCCAAAGAGTTCAGCCCCCTCAGTGGAGTCCAGGTTGGTCACGAGTTGTCATCTTTTCCTTGTCTTGTTTCCTTGTCCTTGTCTTCTACAACTTATCATATAGGTGCGCAGGCGTGAGCCTTGCAGCAGGCTGTTTCGCAGTCTCTCTCTTTGTGATGTCTTTTTCTTAAACTTTCTTTA
>JAUMHL010000016.1:9076023-9089956 GCA_032362345.1 Sandelia bainsii | reverse complement strand
AGAGCTGCTGTAACATGCCAAAATAATTTCCCTCTGGGATTAATAAAGTGTTTTGAATCTTGAATCTTGAATCTTATCAGTGAATCAGTCCAACTTTATTTATATACAGTAGCACCTTTAATACAGGTTGTTGCGATTCAAAGTGCTTCAAAATTTGATTACAAGACATACCAAATGAGGACAATAAAACATAAAACAACGAGATTAATGCACAGAGAACAATCAGTGAAACATAGTAAAGACCAATAAAACAGATTCAAGTGAAATAAGATACTAAATAGACAAAAGACTGTTAAATAAAACATGGCTTTTCCTGTTCAGTCCTATCAGGTTAGGTCTCATCTGGAGTTCGCCAACATCATCCTCGGAGTCTTCAGACCTGTCTCAGCTGAGTTTTCTCCAGTTGTCAGTGCAGGCCGGTCCAGCGTTTCAAGCTGGACGGAGGAGAGACGAGTGGGGCCGAGGGCCCAGCCTTTGTGCTGCGACACAGAACTTCAAACCTAGTAGAACACACGACAGATAGCACACATACAGATCCCATGAGTCCTCGGGAGAAAGGAGAGACACCCACCTCAGGTTCTTCAACCAGTCACCTCAGCGCCGGAGAGTGCCACTCACACAATGGGGTGAGTATCCAACACACACACACACACACACACACACACACACAAATGCATGCTGTTATCTGGTTGGTTCAGAGCCGTGTGGTGTGGTATGGGTCGACTGATTGCTCAGTAAAACTATCTCACCAAAACACATGCTTGCATATAAATAATTAAATAGGTGTTGTTAGCAGGGAAGTATCATATTCTGTAACTGAGCAAAGTTTGTATAACAACAAGAAAATTGTAGCTAAAAGGAAAGTAGAAGTAAGCCATCACACACACACACACACACACACACACACACAAACCTCAGTAGAGGTTTAATCACTTGACTTCAAGTGCTTTAGCATCAGTTTCTGTTTGAAGACCTAATATGTTACCATAGATGAAAAAAGTTGAGTAAACACTAGAGTTAATTAAACACCAGAAGATAGCTTAGGCTCACTTTTAAAATGAGTGTTTTAAAGTTAAGAACACACAAGATTGTTTTAAGAGGGTTCTGGGACAACACATGAAAGTTTGCCATACCAGTTAATCCACCCATCATCCATCCATCCATTTTCTTCTGCTTATCTCCGGTCGGTTCATGGTGGCAGCAGGCTAATCATGGCAGTTCAGACATCCCTTTCCCCAGCAACTGTTTTTAGCTCCTTCTGGGGGATATCAGGGTATTCCCAAGCCAGATGAGATATACACTGTCTGGCAAAAAGAAGTAAGAAATATTTCTTGCACCACCATTTGTTTTTATTACAGCACGCATTTGCAGTGGTATCATTTCGATAAGATTATGTAATGTCACCACATTTATTTCCGCCTAAAGTTGCTCTTGCCAGAATCTTGTATGTGTTTTGGAATTCTTCAAGTCTTCTCCAGAACATCCCAAAGATTCTCAAAGGGGTTAATGTCTGGACTGGTGTGGAAATTATGTCTCATGCTCCTTGAACCACTTCACTTTCACTATTTGAGCCCAATGAATCCTGCCATTGTCACCTTGGAATATACCTGCGCCCCCAGGGAAGTAAACTGGTGTAAAAACCTGGTCATTCAGTATATTTAAGTAGTCAGCTGACCTCACTGTGTCTCCACCTGAAACATATTAATCACTGCAGTAATTATCCAGTGGAAGGCTCTTACCTGTTTGCTTAGTGAAATCCAGTTGGTGACTTATTTTCTGGCCAGGTAGTGTGTAATCTCTTTAGCATGTTGTAGACATAGCACGGTGCCTTCTATAAGCTGGAAGTGCCAAAAAAAGGTCCAAAGGGAGGCATCTAAGAGGCATCCTGATCAGATGCCCAAACCACTTCAACTGCGCAAGAGCAGCAACTCTTCTCTTAGCTCCCTTCAGACGTCCAAACTGTGTACCCTATCTCTAATGGTGAGCCGAGCCACCTTACAGAGGAAATTCAGCTAATTATTTCCCAAAGCACCTGTGAACTTGACCCCAAGATACTTAACTTACTCACCTTCACCTTGGGCAGCAAGTTTATTCCTTGCCTTGAAATCCTGTCCTTGAAAATCACAATGAGGTACAACCCTGGTGGAGTACAGGGGCACCTCAGAAATACATGCTGAAGGAGGATGGAGAATATCCACCACCACTTATTATTGACACCCTCACCACCTTCAAGCCTTTCAAATTTGTAATTAACATTATAAAATGGTTTTGGCTCAGCTTTTCCAGATATTTAGTTTATTCTAAAGTGATGTGGATATTGAGCATCTAAAAATAAACCTTTTCAGACTATAAGCAGACGTCTGCCTGGAAGGAAAGCAAACATGTTCCCAAAAATCTGTGTGATTAGCCTCCAGTGAAGGCAAAGATTCTGATCAACCAGATCAAAGAAATGTGCCACATACTGAACCTCAGAGGCATCACTTATGCTCTGTTTTAAACTGTGTGTGAATGTGTGTATGCTGCTCTGTTGTTGACTTTGAAAGGCAATCAGCATATAGTCGCTGAAACACAATAATGTTTAGGTGTGTATATCGAGTGTGCACTCTCGTGTGTGTTTCTGCGCACCCTTTTTACCTGTTGTAACACAACACGGATACCAGAGAGGATACTAGGGGCTCCCTGCCCCAGTGAGCAACCAGGTTGTCTTTATAGGCCACACTCTGAATCTGGGTGTTGCGGTGTTTGTGTGTCTTGAAATGTGCCTGTGAGAGTTTGGCATTGCTTTGAGTTGGGCATCACACATCCTGTTTCACATTCATTCACACAGGAGTGGAAACATTTGTCCCTTATTTTGGTAGTTTGAATTATTTGTCAAGAAATATTTTAAAATTTATGCAGTTGTTTTTTATAAAAGTATTTATTGTTAAAAACCTCCAGTTTCAGATCTTTCTGAATTTGTCCCCTTGAGATTGGTATTTGCGTTTCTTCCATAACGCACCTCACAGTTGCAGAAAAGAATTTCAGTACAATAGCAGTCTTACCAACTTAGTATGAATTGTTTTATAACACCATTTGGTGCTCAGGATTGTTTTAAACCAACCACTACTGGTAAAATGAGACATAAAAGTGCCTCTAAGACTAATGCACCAAAACTCTAGTGTTCAGTTTATATGCCAGGCCATCAGTGTCATTAAAGTTCAATTAAACTTCTTTTACAGATCATTTAATTCAGTTTAGCCAATTAGGATTTGGAAGGATTTTATCTGTTGAGTGAGCAGTTTCAATTGAAAGTTTGTATTGATGCAGCTAATTAAATTTAGATTTTTTTTAGATGAGACTGGAGGACAGATTTGGCTGAGAGCTCAAGACAAATCCGAGAAAAGCAAGGAGTTGATTAAAGGAGTTGATCCAGAGTCTGAGTATAATACTGTGTATTTCCCTCAATATTCACACAACAGAGTCTCTTATGCTGTCAAACATGTAATGTTTCAGATGAATGAGAAGAGGAGGCTGTCAGCCAAATGCTCTTGTGGAATTTCACTGTGCACACCCTTTGACCATGAATGACAAAACAAGGGAAATACCAGTTAGCGGTGAACAAACACCTGTGATTTTGAGCCTTAGAGGCCTCTGGACATCCTTTCTTTGTGCTGACATTTTTTTACTGCTTTCATATATCAATGCCTGGTCTGTGGATGGTGGATATAACTTTCAGTTTACTTCCTCTTATTGTACCTGTTATCTACAATCACACTTCTTCGCTAATCCTAGCAGTCCTATCAGGGGTTGTGTAAGTTTGTGTTTTCATTAACAACATACAAAACAATTACTGTCATATTGAGAAATAAAATAAAAAAGGGTTTATGGTCTAGGCTAATAATATCACACTTGATTTAGACTCACAGCTACAATTCTTATCACAAAGGAATAGTTAAACACTTTGGCAATGCGTGCATGTATGGAACAAACTTCTCAGACTCAAATTGTTATCATCTTGAGAAAGCATTTTGAATGTGAGTCACATGTTAAAGATCTCTGCCAGTAGTGCGCAGGGGTTACACTGTACAAGGGTGAGCTCTTTCCTCTTCGTTCGTTATATATTCAGGCTCCGTCGCCATTGGTCCACAGAGTTTCAGCTGTATTCCTGTTTGCTGGCAGCTGCTTCCTGAATCCTGAACTTGACTGATCTGCCCACATGTGACTTTGTTTAGCTTAAGTCTAAAGTTCCATGTTTCACTGTAAGAAGAAATTTCCCTTTGTGTCTTTTCATCACTCCCTCCTCACACTTACTGCCTATTTGGCCGTGAAGCTCAGCAGAACTAATTGAAGCAGAGATTCCTCATAACATACACATAAAAACATTATCTCAGGTGTGTGTGAACAGTCATTAGTCAGTTGAAAGTCATTAGCATGTACATACAGAATGGTAAATGAGTCCGAGGGGAGCAGGATGTATGTTTCTTGTGTATGTGTGTGTGGGACAGAAGATGAGATATGTCTTTAGGGACTTTTAAGACAACCACCTCATTTAATCTTGAGCAGGTCGGTGTCTCAAGTAATTTCCTGGTTCTCTTCTAGTTCTCATGTCTGTGTGTCATCCAGGACTTAAAGCCTCATTCATGCATAAGTGTTGTTTGTGCTGTAGTGTACATTTTTTGTGTTTTTATCCATCATCTGGTTTTTAGAGAAGATGTATGCCTAATGAAACTGTTATAAACTTAAACTGAAGCCAGTTGTTTACTTTGTTTAAGGAGTAGTTTTCAGGAAATCTTTTCCTAGAAAAACGAGAACAGTATGACAACTGAGTTGATGGTTACCCGGCATGTGTATCTGTGGCTCTCTGTCAAACAAGCATCCAGCCTGGCTGCAGTAAACTCCAGTCTGCTTTACTCATACATGAGCTATTATAGTATCTGATGACCCCTCATAGCCAAGGATGGACATTTCCCCAAAGGATGGGATCGAATCCTTAACCACACACACAGACTACACTCAGAGTGAAATTTGACTCCATAACGTCTGCCATAATTACTACTTGGAGACCATGCAGCTGAGGCCGAGTCACGTGTGTCTGACATATCCAAGTTTAGGGTGTGTATGTGTGTGAGTGCCTGAAATTAAGCACATTAGTGTGTTAGGGATAGCCTGAATTTCCGAGAACCTTAACCAGCTTCACTCCTACAATCCTTCTCCTGTCTGCATCTCTATTATATCTGAATACAGCAACATCAGCCATCACCTGCTGCTAAACCTCAACACTTGGTTGTCGGTTTAGTGCAGCTGAACTGATGATTCACAGGAGAAAAAGCTGTTTCTGTTTCTTTTCAGTATTTTTTCCTGCATTATTTTTAACCTGTTTAACCTGCTGTATAAAAACATCCACATCTTTCTGTTTACAGCTTAACCCTCTGTGTTACAAATGCTAAATAAGAGACGCACAACATGAGTGTTAAGCACAATTGTTGTAGAGATCAGTGAGGAAATGACTCTGTAGAAGAAATTTACCAACTGTTTTCACAGTTTTACTACATGTCTTTGCCGTCCTGTGAAAACCATGGTTCTCCAAAACATCAGCTCTCTTTGTGGGTGTTGTTTTTGGTTGTATGCCATTTTAATGCTGTATTTAGCTAAAGTTGTCAAAGGGTTTTTTAGAAAAGCTTAAATAAATACATGATGCACAGTGTGTTTTAAACATGAAGCATGTCTTCATATGATTAGTTTCTTGTCCGCGTGGCTTTTTGTGTCACGATTTTGTGGCAGATTTTATTTGTAGTGCTCAGGACGTCTTTGTTTGCAGTGTAATGTAATGTAAGAAGATTGTTCGACCACTACAACGTTTGCGTGTCTTCCACTGATGCTTGATTTTCTTGTGATAACCCCAAAAATGTACTCAGAAGTCCACAGATAGAGATAACACTTGAACAAAGAGTTATTAGCAGAAGGACAGGTTCTAAATTTACCACTCATCCTGGTCTGTTATAGACTTTATAGTACCACCTTGGTCCATTCTTCTTACCCATACAAACTGCCCTACAACATACAGACCTAACAAAATTATGTTCACTTGTATTCTTTTCCTAAAGTACAGTAGGCACTACTACGGTGCAATAGCTGCCATCCTGTTGTTTTGGAGGTTTTATGTGACATAGCAGTGTATATGTTACAGGTATGGTGTGTATCTGTCACCATGCATCATTTGGCCCAGTATCATCAGTCTAGGTATAAATGTGTATATGCTGGCTTCTCAGGATGCACCAATTTAGTGATGGCATACTGAGCACTGGCTACACTTAGAGGACACCATGTCGCACTACACACACACACACACACACACAAAGTCAGAGCTATTCACGCCTTGCAAGAATAACCTGGCATCGTCTAGAGTTAAATCTACACCTTTACTTGCATGCATGGATACACATGAAAGGTTATTACTGATAGACATGAAGACCGCAGAGCACACGTGTCTCCTTGGCAGTCACCAAGTCTCCCAGGCACAGTGCACTGCACTCAATCACTGACACTTACCCTTAGGTACACACACGTGGTTTTACAGTTGCTCGCCTTCAGGTGTGATTAGCTGTGTGTGTGTGTGTGTGTGTCCTGTCCTTGTAATACTCAGTGTTGTCTATATGTAGGCACACTGTACTGTGCAACTAACAAATTCACAGTTTAGGAACTAGTAAATATCCAGAGAGACACAACATGGTCAACACATGCACACAAGCAGGGACCATGCTGTTGGAGTGGGTTTTGCTGGTGGGTTTTTAAAAATGCATTAGTCGTGCGTTATATAAACAGCAGTACTTCTCTCACTTTCTGCACTTCTCTTGTTCTCGTGTCTGTCTTTTTCACATTTTCTCACTTGTCTCTTTTCGTTCCTCACTGTCCTCTTTGCGAGTAATAAAAAAGAGCAGAAGGCTAATCTCTTCTAATCAGTTCCTTTCAGAGTAATGTGGCATGTTTGTGGAGGAGGTTGTGTGTGTGTGTGTGTGTGTGTGTGTGTGTGTGTGTGTGTTGTTTTGGCTGTAAAGAAATAAAAAAAAAAAATATATATATAAATGTATTCTGTGTTTGTCTGTAGGTTTTAAATACAGGCGTGACCCTAAGCCTTATCAAATCCACACACAAAATTACCATTTTTATTGTATTAGTGTGTGTGTTCAACTCTTTGCCTGGGTCTGTGTGTTTGTTTCTGTGCGCGTCAGTTATGATTAATGACTGTGTATTTATCACAGACTGCTAACCATATTAATTCTGTCCCTGGCTTCACAGCTGTGACAGCTTTTTTGTTAGATTGGATTCACACTGTCTGTCTAACCTTCTATTTATAAATGCAAGGTTAGACAATCAGGATCTATCTGTTTATTTGAAGATTAGCTCCATTCCATGTTTTGGTTTTTACCTGATTTGGTTGGACAAGAAATCCAATTTGCATCAGTATTGTAATTCACGTATTTTTTTTGTCTTTATCTTAAAGATTTACTGTGTGTGTCGTTCACTTGTCAGTAGCAGGTTATGCAAAAGATCAATGATGAACTTCGAAGGAAATTTACTTATCATTTTGAATTTTATTTGCATGTGAAAGGAACATTATACAAGCTGGGATCAATAGTTTGACACGTGTCTGAAGTTAGTGTCACTGTGTTCCTTTCAGAGTGTCCCAGAGTGCGATGAAGCGAGAAGAATAAGTGAAGAGGATGACAGAGGAAGAAAAGAAGAGGAGAAAGAGCAGGAAGAGGACGAGAGGAGTAGCGATGAAGGTTTCATGGGAATGACTCCGCTGCTGCAGGCTCACCATGCCATGGAGAAGATGGAGGAGTTTGTACACAAGGTACTGAACACATACACAGACTCACAGGTCCCTCTGCAAATATTATGTAATGCTAAATTTGTTTGCCACTTTTGAAACGATATAAAGAAATACTTCACCTCAGTCTCCCTTAACTTATCTGTGCAGACGTTTATGAGCACCATACCTTTAAATACAGTTCCCACTAAATGTAATCCTCCCAACAGCAATGTTTGTTTTAAACAACACTCAATAAAACCACATAGTAAAACAAACCAATAAAACCATATAATTACAAACTGAATGTTTTCTGAGAAAATTTTAGGTTGGCTTTATCAATTTTCTTTTTTTTCCAGACTGACAAACAAATATTTTGGAAAATGTCCAAAATACATTTAATCAGAATTTCTAAGACACAAGTTTATGTCCACGATGTGTTTTTTACATCAACTATATGTCACTATTTTGAAATGAAAATGAACAACTAGGCAGGCATGTAGAGATAAGAGCGAGTGCTTGTAAGATGACACTGCTAAATGTGAACTCATATGAACTCTGAGTACACCAGCTTGGACTAATAGTCACACACACACACACATACACACACATGCTCTCACGCACACTGAGAGTCCAAAATTACAACCAGCAGGTTGTAAATTAGGGAAGTTAATCACTCTGGAGAGAAACTGTCAAAGCATCATCTCTCGTTTTCTTCTCTCTGCCAGGGGTGTTCAGTTTATTTATTTGCATCACCAGACACCTAAACTACACGAAACACACACACACTCACACTTTCAATAAACAACCATCTGCTTTAGGACATTTAAATTTGATTAGGTCATGTTTTCATTCTCTTATTGAAAACTTTAATGTGATTTCTTTCTGTGTCATTTATTAACTAATCAGGTGTGGGAGGGCCGGTGGCGTGTTATACCTCACGACGTGCTCCCCGATTGGCTGAAGGACAACGACTTCCTGCTTCACGGCCACAGACCACCTATGCCTTCGTTTCGTGCCTGCTTCAAGAGCATCTTCAGGATCCACACAGAGACGGGGAACATCTGGACACACCTGCTAGGTAATAACACAGAGTCGCTGTTTTAAGCTGTCGACACTGTCAGTGCCAAACCTAAACACATTCAATAGACCAATCTCACCCCAAAGCTAAAATCTTATCGTTGGCTGATTTGAATTCACAAGAACAGTACTTTTTTGTTTTTCTGTCTATTTCTGTCACGTATTACTCCACTAACTTGTTTTATCCTTCAGTTAATCTTCATATTTACGCTGACTTGTTAAGTAATAAATCCTTGTGTAAACGTTTGCACCGACATACAGCAAAACCAGGCTTATTAGCTTTTATAAGCACCAGTGTTGAAATTTTAGCTGAGGGGTTTATGTAAGAAACGATGATTATTAAATTCCGTGGCATTGTTTTGATTTTTTGGTGAGCCTTGGGAATTAGGTGGATTGTGTTTTTTCAGCCTTGATTCAGAGAGGAGACAAAAGACAAAACACCTCTTTTAGTTTTATCCTGGCTTGAAGCTGCACAATAATTTTTATTTCCTCTGCTCCCACATAGTGGTGTAAGAGAGGTACTACATCAAAATGTTATTGTGGTTTGAGACAGATTTTGTGAACATTACTGAATTTTATCTTGTTTTGGTGTGTTAAAATAATATATCCAATTAACTGAACAATGGGCTACAGTAACAGGTGGAAACGCTTTTATTTTATTTAGCAGTTGTCTTTGTTAATATAATCTCTCTTTCTCTCCACCTGTTTCTCTCTGCAGGCTGCCTGTTTTTCCTCTGTCTGGGTCTGATGTACATGTTCAGGCCCAACATGTCATTTGTGGCACCGGTCCAGGAGAAAGTGGTGATTGGGATGTTTTTCTTGGGAGCTATCCTCTGCCTGTCTTTTTCCTGGCTCTTCCACACAGTCTACTGCCACTCCGAGGGCGTATCCAGGATCTTTTCCAAGTAAGACACACACTGATTTTTATGTCCGATATTATATAGTAGAAGTTTAACAAATGCGGTCAGTGCTCAAAAACTGGTTTTCTGTCTCTAGGTTGGACTACAGTGGGATTGCCTTCCTGATCATGGGCTCGTTTGTCCCCTGGTTGTACTACTCCTTCTACTGCTCTCCTCAGCCTTGTTTCATCTACCTGATTGTGGTGTGCATACTGGGACTGGCCGCCATCATCGTCTCCCAGTGCGACTTCTTCGCCACACCACAGTACAGAGGAGTTAGAGCAGGTAAAGGGATGCATCTCAATATTTATCTTTATTTTGTTCTTGAAGTATGTTCCGATAAGCTTTAAACTTCACTTCCTTGTATCCATCAAGTTCATTGTATTTTAGATCTGATTTTAAAATAGATAATTAAATTACCGCATTGCGGTTGTATGCCTCCGCTAACCTGTAACATAGTTTACAGAGCGTTGATGAGAATGCAACATTCATGAGGTCACAGTGACCTTGACCTTTGACCACCAAACTCTAATCAGTTATGGAAAATTTCAAGAAATTCTCTAAACTCAATTCCTGACATCAGTTCACAAGGATTGGATGAGTGTGAGGCCACTATGACTTTGACCACCAAAAATTAATCAGTTCATTATTGATTAACAAATTTGAAGAAATTAGTTCTTCATATATTGTGTTCACAAGAATGGGCCACAAGAACTAGATGAATGTGAAGTCAGTGTGACCTTGACCTTTGACCTTTTGGCCACCAGAATCTAATCTAAGTTGTGCCAAATTTGAAGGAATTCCCTCCAAGGATTCCTAGATATCGTGTTCACAGGAACATCAGGCTGCATGTTATTTGGAAAGGCTTAAAACATGTGTGTTCTCAAGAACAGACGCTTTACTTCTGAATCACTTCCACTGGCCAGTTAAACAATGAGAAGCGCTGACTCTATAATGTTCTTCTTGTCTTGGTTCTCTTATTTATTGACCTTCTCTTTGTATGTGTGCGTTCAGGTGTCTTTGTGGGTCTGGGTCTGAGCGGCGTGGTTCCCACCCTGCACTTTGTCATCAGTGAGGGTCTGATCAAGGCGACCACCATCGGTCAGATGGGCTGGCTGCTGCTGATGGCGACGCTCTACATCACTGGAGCCTGCCTGTATGCCGCTCGCATCCCAGAGAGGTTCTTCCCTGGAAAGTGTGACATCTGGGTAAGTGGTTAATAAACACACATACGCTGACTGGACACAGTGTGAGTGATGCATCCTTTAATTAGAGCCATCATTCCACATGTTAAGTCTAAAACAATCCCAAAGTAGAAGCACTTTCTTAATTTTTTTTCTTACTTTATGTCACTGTTTATCTCTAAAACACATTTAATTTACTATATTTGTCTCTGTTTGTCTTTCTCTCTGTTTCTTAGTTCCACTCCCACCAGTTGTTCCACATATTAGTGGTTGCTGGAGCTTTTGTTCATTTCCACGGCGTGTCTAACCTGCAGGAGTTTCGCTACACGGCTGGCGGGGGCTGCGCCGAGGACAGCACTCTTTAAGGGATACACAGATTGACTTATTGACCCACACACATTTTACAGGAGGCACTGGTTCTGACAATATGCACAGAATTACACTCACACACACATCCTCCTTAGACGTGCACATAACACGTAAGACATGCACACACACACTCTCCAAAAGCTGAAGAGACCGAAGTGGCTTGTCAGGCACTATTAAAACTGACTAAGAAGGGTTTCTGTTCTCCTTCTGTCCCTCGGTCTGTCTGTCCATGCACACCTCCTCTGGTTCTGTTGCTTCAAGACAACGCGTTTTATAAACCAGTTTTTGAGACGCTTCTCTTTCCAGGAAGTAGCAGTCGTTTTGCTGAATGCTGTTTTTCCAGGCTACATTTTAGAGCATCCAAATATATATATAAAAAAAAAAGTAAAAAGAATTGAGTGGAAAATTTCTTCTGATTTCTTCTGTGAAGGTTGTAGTGGGAGATGTTGGGGTGGGCAGTGGGTTAAAAGTCACTTTTAAAGGAACCCTTTTTTCATGTAAATAAGATTTCTAAATTTTGGGTTATAGATTTGTATGAAACATATATGGGGGGAAAAAAACAAAAAAAAAGTTATAATATGATGGCAAGGATAAATAAATATGTTAGATGATAAACTGATTAAAGATAAAGTGAAGAGGTGTTATATCTACACTTGTTCTAGCAGTGAGATGCAGTGGAGCAAATAATAGATTCCGCAGTTGGAGCGAAGTACGAAGTCTGTATATGCAAAGATTTAGAGTTGAAGAGGAAATATAAGGCACAACACCTGAATCTTAAACAAGCAGTGGCTTCAACTCACTGGTATTTTGTCTCCAGTGCAGGTAGGAAGTGACATCTTAGTCTCTTTTCTGACAGCAGGACATGTGTCCACTACTCACTTTTTTCAGTTTTGTGTTTTGAAGCAGTGATCTCGTGTTTGACATCAGACCTGGGGGCCTCATGAATACAAATCTTCATGTGAACATTTGTGCTTGAAACCAAATATAAAGTCAAAACTATGAAACATAAACATCATCTTGATATGTAGCCATTTTCATTTTCTGTAAATTGTCTTAAATATCTACAGATAAAACTAATTTCTATACTTCCAATATAAGTTTATTTATTTTTATGCCATGCCCTTAAACAAGGCCTTAAAACATACAAAGGGTAATGTTAAGATATTTTTATAAACAAGGCCCCAGAGTCAAACATATCATTTTGGTACTGTAGACTGCAGTATTAATACAGTACAGATTCAGCTCACTGTAGTCCTGCTCCTCTGCGACACTTGGTATAAGTCACCTCCACATAGAACCAGGATACAGTAACAAATATTTTGTTCTGATTGGATTATGTTTTAATTTATCCATATCCGTTGTTTGTCTTGTTATTATTGAAAGCTTTAATCCCTTTGTTTTTGTTGGTTTATATATTTCAGCCACAGATCACTATGTGAGATGAGGAGCATCTCTCAAAAAATAGCAAAAAAAACAACAACTTTCCTTTAATGATCTCACAGTGTTCTTAGAAAATTACTGTAACTACTGCAAATGTAGACTCAAATATTTAGACAAAACCAATTTCTTGCAGCTTCACAATGGAAACATTTATATTAACTGTTTTCTATGATTGATTTAGATTTGTGAGTTTCTAAACAGCCACTATTTACATGATCAGTATCTCTTATTTGCATCATCCTTTGCTTTGCATAAGTTATAAACAAATCTTATTTTCATCTTCTCTGTTTTTTCTTTTTTTCTCATTTTCTGTTTTTCTTTTATTCTACTTGATATTAATTTATTTCTGTTGGGGAGCGCAAAATATCTGTTGAAGCACATGTTCCGTTCTGATGGGAGGGTTTGATTGCAATAGACCTTTATATCTGCTGTATTGTTCTAATAAAAAGGGGTTTTCAATCTGTCATGTTGTCTTACTAGTTATTAATGTGTGCACAACACTAAGACATGACAAGGAGCTAAAACATTTTGCTTCTATGTTTACAAATTAGTAGCTCAGTCTTGGTTGCCTTGTTATGAATGTCATTAAAGATAATAATGGAAATGGTTAATAACAGTGTTGTCTGTCTAGCTCCTAAATTCTACAAAATGTCAGTAATTCAGGTAGCTCTGATTAATGTGAAAATAAAAATAGCTGATTGTGAAAAGACAGAAAATCAATCACTATTGATTTTGATAATTGATGATTGTCATCTTTATCAATGCCTAATATGTTGATTTCAGTTTTAATTTGCAGACAGGCATCTTAAACACATGATGACAATGAACCACAACAATCAGTACAGGGAATATAAACAATATAGAATATTTTTTTATGTACAATAATGCATCTCAAATGTGAGAATCTTTTACAAAGTGATCATCTGTGGAGTTGTGTGGACAAAGAGGGATTTTGTTATGTACTTCTATTTTATACAATACGGAGCCCCCTAGGGGTCATGTGGTAGAAAGAATATTTAGGTAAAATAAGTGGTAGAAAAAAAAATTCAGACAAGGTGGTAGAAAAAAAATTCAGACGATGTGGTAGAAAAAAATAAAATCAGACTCTCCGCCCACATGTTAATCAGGCCGGCGAATGTGACTATAGATCTGTGGCATTACTGTGGCTTTAG
>JAUMHL010000016.1:9056476-9069601 GCA_032362345.1 Sandelia bainsii | reverse complement strand
ACTGAAGACATGTATCTTTTCATGAAAAACATGGTCATTCCTATGTGTGTCCAAACTTTTGACTGGTAGTGTATTTGCCAGTTAGAAGAAAGCCACTGGCCTAATGGACTTTAAAAAAAGTTTTTAAGGTTGTAACAGAATTTGAAGCATCAACACCTAAATACATTTTTACTTTATGTAAATAAAACAAATATTACAATAAGATTTTTGTCCCATCTGCAGCTCGGTGCTTTTGCCTTGAAATTTCTGAATGAGCTGAAATCAAAACTGAACTGTTGGAGATGCAGCTGAGAACCTAAACCATCATGTTGATAATGATAATAATAATTTATGCTTATAATAATAATAATAATAACACTTTTTATAGACAGATAAAACATAGCATTTTGTGTTTTAGAACACAAACGAGAATTCAAATAAACCCTAAGCAAAAACACTGTGTGGGTAAATAAATAGTTTGTGAATTGCACAAAGTGGGAATGTAGAAGGTAAAAGCACTCCAATATACTGACGCTGTTTCTCTGTCACGATTTGATCTTCCACAGCTGTGAAAAAAAAACAGCATTAGACAGACCTTTTATTACACACTTAATATTAGTCAATATCTGGTAAGAGAAACCCCGCAGCAAGGTGAGTTGTATCATGGTATTAAATATTTTCTGTAGAGTAGTTTAAAAGTAAAAGTAACGCAATACTTTCTTTTAAACTCAATATTATGAAATGTTATTTTGGCCTGATTTTTATGATTGTATACTGCAGGTCATTTTTAATTTCCATCACAGACTACTAGAGATTGACTGGTTGCTAATGCAGACAAAGAAGCCGACCAGTCACATAACTTACCTTCAGGTTAAATCCTAACAGGTCAGATATAACTCCGGACACAGCGGACAGGATGACCACCTGGGTGATGTTGTAGAGCAGAGGATTCATCGTCAAACCATACAACCTGAATGGAGTATCCAGCTCCTGGACAGAGAAATAGACAGAGGTAAACATATTTAAATGTTCAGACTTGGAGCAAAAATCTGTTTTGAAGAACATGAGAAGGCAGGCAGTACCTTGAGTAGTTTGGTAGCCAGTTTTAAGACGTTGTTCACCAGTGTCAGCTCCTCTTTCTTGTTTGGCTTCTTCTCCATTTTTAGATACAAGTTGATCTGAGAAACACAAAATGGATTAACATCAGTACATTAAGACATGACTGCTGTGTTGTAATACATACGATATATTGCCAAAAGTATTGGATCACCCCACCAAATCGGGTTGAGGTCAGGGCTCTGTGCAGGACAGTCAAGTTCCTCCACACCAAACTTGTTTGTCCATGTCCTTATGGACCTTGCTTTGTGCACTGGATTCATCGATTTGGAGGGGTGTCCCAATACTTTTGGCAATATAGTGTGTATTTGTTCTGTGTGTACCTGTTCAGTGAGCAGTATAGAGGTGTTGCTGTACTTCTTGCTGGTCTCAGAGCCCAGAGTGACGAATCTAAGCAGGAACAGCGACAGACTGGAGCACCAGATCACCAGCTCCCAGTTATAGTGACACTCCAGAAACGTTTCGTGGACATGAAGCAACTGGAGAAACAGAGATAAGTACTTTACTTAGCTAAAAAGCAACTTTAATGTATTTAAAAACATGATGATTTGCTGGGGTTTTTTTTGTCTTTTTTTTAAAACTCCATTTACAAAAAAAAGTTCAGGCACAATGATAATTTAAAGCTGTTATTTGATTGAAAATGGTACAAAGCCCACATAAATTAAAAAAAATAAGTGCTTGTTTTGAATATGGTTCCTGAACTGCATCACCTCTTCTTTTAACACCACTCTGTAACCGTTTGGGAGGTGAGGAGACCAGGTGAGTTAGTTTTAAAAGTGATCCCCCACACACACACCACACATTCTTGTTTGACATAGGATTTTAGCTCAACAGTTCCCAGGCCTCCTTTTCTCTTCATAATGCACCAAATATGGTTTTAGAGTAAAATAATCCAGGTGCTAAACCAGCCTGCAGTCCAGACCTGTCACCCACTGAAAATGTTTGGTGCATTATGAAGTGAAAATAAGATCAAGGATGCGCTGAACTGTTGAGCAGCTGAAATCCTATATCAAGCAAGAATGGGGCAAGAAATTCACTTTAAAACCAGCTCACCTGTTCTCCTCACTTCTCATATGCTTTCAGAGTGGTGGTAAACATGCCCTTGTCACAAGTTTTTTAAAATGTGTTGCTGTGATCAAATTCAAAACAAGCATATTGTGCTTGGTTATCACTAAAGTGCACAGGTTACTGATCATTTTCTAAAATCCTTCTTTGCTAGTGATGTACATGTGTATGTGCTTACAGGTTGGCTTTGAGCATGTTTTCACAGTTCCTCTCTGTTCAGTGTTGCTAAGATTGAATATCTCCACATAACAGAGGTTGTGGTTTTTGTTTTGGGCACAAAAAAAGTTCATATAATTGCATAGCCTGAGATCACCTCTGACACAAACAGGATTTATAAAATGATCGTGCTTAAGATAAGTTTATACTTTAGGGACACTAAACTAAAACTAATCCAACAATTCCTCCTCCATGAAAGTGACAATGTTCAGTTTCTGGTTTACACAGGTGTTGATTCAAATGGAATGAGGAGGCTGTGGTTTATGATGTTAAACTGTGCTGTATTTACAGTTTCTTTTATTTACTGTGTTATCAAAGGTAGTGGACAAATAATAGAAACACTCAGTATAAAACCACATAATTACTTAATTACGTGCCGAAATGACCACGTTGAACCAACACCTGTCAAACAGTTTAAACTGAATATGATCACATGCTTCATGGAAGTGTGTCCACTACAGCAGCTGTGACAAAGGTAAAAAAAACCCTCTATTCACAGATTTGTAGTTAGATTACAGGCCTCATTCCAAGTTCATAAATGTGCTAAACTAATACTACTGAATGAACAGTTGATGCGGGTGTACTCTCAGAACTTACTTGGGCACAGCAGATGAAGACGACAGATAAAGTGAGCAGGAAGGCAGACGACACAATCACATCTACTGAACGCTGAGGACCCCGCCTCTGAAAATGCAGCAAGACACATTTTCTGTTTGTAGCTATTTAATTAATTACAGCTGTGAATATCTCCAACTCCCAAATTAAAACAATTTATGCTAATTTTTCCACAGATTCACTTTAAAATCAATCACCATGTTAATCAAAATTCAGAAACTAGACTGTTCCAGCAGTGCTAAAGTGTGTGATACCTTGAGGTAGGAGCGTAGCGACAGCCACATCTTGATGTTCTGAACCTTTTTTAGTCTAAAATGAGGAACCTCAGACTTCCTGGCTCTGCGGGCCGAAGTCAGGTGACCAAACAGCTTGGCAAAGAGGAGCCGCTGAAAAAAAAATCCACCTGGGTTAATCAGAACTGACACGTGTTAAATACTGCAGAGAATTCCTTAAAACAGTAAAAAGCAGTAAATCTGAACTTCTTTGTCTCACCTGTTTGTAGGTCCTCTCTGCTACGCTGAGCAGGAAGAAGAACAGCCATATAAGGCAGACACGCACCACGAAGCTCAGCGTTACCATGGTGATAACCAAGGTATCTGATCCAGACCCGCAGCCGAGCGCCACAGACAGCAGTTCGTTGGCCGAGAGCGTCGTCAGCTGATCTGAATCGCGGTACTGGACCAGTCTGCAGGAGACGGACAAAGACTGATGTGAGTAACATGTGGCCACATTCAAATGTTTATATTTTTAAAAATGTGTAGTTAAGTGGAGCAAAATATTTCTCAATTTACTTTAACAGATTTTTTTAAAAAGTCTTATGATTGTACCTGTACGCGAAGGGTGTGAGTCCGAGTGTCACTGAAACCAGGTTCCCAAAGACCTGATAACCAATGCCAGGAGTGTATAGATTCACCTGTGTGGGGTTGTTGTGGTTACATTATTGTTTTTTCTATTTACCTTTTCATAGGTAAAGTTTGAAAAGTATGTTTATTTAGGACTAACATATCATCACTCACTCTGTTCATGATCATGCCGCTGATCTCCAGAACAGACATGTCGGCCTTCTTGCACTCATTTCCCTCCCACACTATGGCACTCACTCTCTCCAGGCCGGGATTGGAGCTGTGCAGCCAGGGAATGTGACCCTGATGGGGAAACACACAGACCACAAAATCCACATGTATTACTATTCAATTAGACTTTGGGGAAAGTACAAAACCCAAAACAGTGTCTTGGTGATGTCTATGTTACAGCATTAAAACTACTTAAAAAAAAAAAAATTATATATAACTCAGACTTAATTTGTTTAAGCTGTTGACTAACTACCCATGAGAAAGAGGGAATGACAAGTTCTTTGTTTAAATATTCCTTGTTCTATTTCTGAGGAGGACAGGTCTTACCCAGAATCTTTTGACCTGTGCAAAACATGAACAATGAATAATTGAACTGATAGTGAAAATAATTATTTAGGGAATATGTTTAGTAATGCTACATAGCACAGCTACAGTGAGGAGCAAAATGAGTGAGACAAGGTTTAATATATGTCTGACCAGCGACAAAAATATGGTGGGTCACAACTTAAAAACTCCACTGATACCTCAGACAAGTCCAGTTTCTACTGGAGAATCCCAGAATCTCCACAGACAGCTTTCATCTACAGTACACTTAAAAATTGTACTTGTTTTCCAAACTAATAAGATTTGATAAAAGGTTATGAAGTCACAGACCTGATGGAAGGGGTCATCTCTATATTCCTTTTTAGCAGGAGGGCATGCAGGCGTTCCACCTCCTTCTCCCTCTGTAAAGAAAAGTTACTGCATTAGTTTCAGTACAATAGCATATACGTCAGACATTACAAAAGGCATTTAAGTAGTGCTCTGCAACTATATAACCGCAAAAGACTGCAGTGTTATTAAATAAATATATGCGCATGTGAACATGACCGGGATCAGGTCGAGATGAACTGGTGCCTAAAACAAAAAGTGTGAGCTCTGTTGTAAGGTGATATTTTGGATTCAAGCTTAGCAGCTCTAAACAGTTACTGTGTAGAATAAAGCAAAATGAAAGTCACAAAATCTTGCAGAAACATGACAAATTAGTTTCAGCACCTTAAACAGCACAGAGAAACGTGCAGTGAATGCATCACTGTGAAAGCTTGTAAACTGACCTGTCTCTGAGGTGCAGGAAGATCTGCACTCAGCACAGTGCAGGAAGTCCTCCCACATCAAGTCCTCCGTCTCTGACTCATGCCGCGTGCTCTCTGAGTCCTGAGTCCTCAGACTGGAACATCTGGAGCTGCAGCTGGTTCCAGACTTGGGGACGTCCTTACAAAAGATGAGAGAGAATTGTTGCCCTGTTATTTTTCGAAACAAAAATAAACTAGTTTGAAAAGTTGACATGTTGCCTTCAGTGTGTCTGTGTTTACCTCCACAGCGTAGTGTTTCTTGTAGTGGTGCGTATTCTTGCGGTTTCTGAGCGCACAGTCACTGTTCATTCTTTCAACACCTCTGCGGAGGGCACTGTATGATGCTTCAGGGTCCTCCTCACTGGACGCTTCATCCGATGCTGGCTCCTTAAATACACAAAACACACATCAGCCAAATCCTGGAGTGACAGTTTATGCAGCACACAATTAACAAACTGAATCAGAGATAAATCTGAAATGTAAATTTCATGGATCACCTTATTGCCACTGGCCAGCATCAGTCCTGAGCTGCGGGATGTGTGAGTGTGTGTGGACTGGATGTGTGAGCTCCAGCACACTTCATCAGCCCTGTTCAGTGGATCACATCGCTGCTCGTGGAGCTGAAGCCCCTCCTCGCTGCTGCGATTGGTCACCCGGCCGTCTAATGACACGTAGCCGTTGTCTGTCTCTGTCGACTTGTCGATGGAAAGCTTGGACTTTTTCGATCTTTGGAAGGAATGAAAGTAGAAAAGGCGAGATGGGAGCGCCAGAGAAAGAGAAGAAAGACGCAGCAGCGTGGTGAGTGAACTAGTAACTAACGTCAGTCTCAGAAACAGTGATTAAACCACATTAACAAAATGAACAACACTGTGGAACATTCATACAAAATGAACATCATCACTGTGGCTTCTGCTGTTCCAACCATTCAAGCAAAACACTGAATAAGTTTATAAATGAATGGATCAGTAAAAATGTTTTTCACGAAAACTCATTACATCTTCCTGACGGGTAGGAATTCAAAAATAAAGTTTAATTTGTTAATAAAGTTAGTTTGACTTCAGAACTCAGACACAGTAAACAGATTTAGTTATTTATGTAAAGAAATGTTCCACACTGTTGTCTGCTGAAAGCTGATCCAAGCACGGGGACACTCACTAGTTTTAAAAGAACACAAAAGAACCATGCCTCGTGCTTCCTGAACGTAGCTTAGTCAGCACATCTCTAATATTAAAATTAGCTGTAAAATCCTCCTCACATCAAAGACCAGTGTACAAATCATTTTACAATGTGATGGGAAAGGAAGTGGTGCAGCTAAAGAAGCTCAGACAGGGCTGGGATTCAGTTTATGATTTTGTAATAACTAAAGATGATTTATCAGTTTAGTATTTATTGATTACACAGGTATCTTGAGTACCACTTTTGCATGCCAACTTAAACTTGGAGAAACTACACAATCTGAATTTACTGAAAATCCATTGTGGTTAAACTGAAGCCCAGTCTCTGCACATTATCTATTTGTAAGGAAGATGGGAAACAAAAATACACACCCAGCTTTACAGATATCATGCCAGAAATCTTGGAAGAGAGCGCCCAGGCTGTATGTAGTGCTGGCTGAGTGGGAGTGAGGCACCCCCTCCTGTGTGTTATCGGTAGTGCTAGACCCGTCGCCTTCCCTATGCACCTCCATCTGAGATGCCTTCCTCAACTTCCTTCAGTTTGGAAAGAATAGAAGTTGGAGACAGGCTTAGAGCGAACCTTCAAACTACAGCAGTGTGTCCACCGGAAACCTGGGAGCATTTTTCTTCTTGTAGTAGCACATTTCTACTAGGTGCAACAATTCAAGAAGATTTTAACGTCTAAAGAAGGAAGACGTACTGCATACCCAAACGTCTGGTGCCCGCTGGACACAGAGGCAAAAGGCAAATTCTACAGAAAGATTGTTATTCTGCAAAATTAGACATTTTCATAAAATCCTTCAAAATTTGTTAGATATAAGAAAATTCAAAAACGAGAAAATGTAATCTGACATTTTGATCATAAATCATTGTCACTGTCTTACTAAAACACTGCTGAACTGTTATTAATAAACAAGGACACAGGAGACGTGTAGGACAGAACGCGTGTTGGTGTTTTCAAATTTAGAAACAGGATGACTCAGGACGTATTCCTCTCAACTGTCACTAGTAAATAAAAAAATAACTCCTGGTTTTGATTCATGAGATTGAAATAAATGGCTGTAAAAATTTGGCTGCAGCAGTGAACTTTAGTTTGTGACCAAATAATATTTAGACATAAATAAGTGTGTCAGTAATGAAAAGGCTTCTGCCCTAGGAGCTGATATTTCTTTCAGTCCACAAGATGAAATGTCTTAAAGAGGTGAATGAGGAAAAGAGAAATATTCTCAGGATTAGAAACAGTTTCATACTTAAGAACTGTACTAATTTCATGATTGTACCGTTTCTAAAACAATTTCCAAAAGCTGTGGTATGGTCCAATTTTCTTCCAAAAAGTCTGAAAATTGTTTGCATCATTCTGAACCACAAACAGCAGCCACAAACTGACACGCTTCAAACCAACAAACTGAAAATCCAAGCACTAAAAAACACACTGAGTAAAGCAAGCTACAGTTTAGTTTCACACGATGAAGCCCTCTTCATTCATTGTCTTCTTCAAACACTACATTTATCACAGAGAGATTCTCTTTACAGCTCAATCAATCAAATGGCTAATTTTGTTTGCATCTAAAGATTTAGTGTCTGGGTATAACTTTTAGTCTTAAAAGATCATTTAGAAATTTTTAAATAACAAAAGATAATAAGAGTGGCAGGTGTCCACCTGTATGTGCATAAATCTCTCCATGATAAACATGATATTTCAAATGCTCTTGTAAAAGAAGCTGAGAATCTGGCTGAAAGTGAATGGTGAACTGTGTTCCTCTTTGTGTCATCATATCCAGGACCTTCTTTCCATCCCCCAACTCCAAATAATTTCCCCTTTATTATCTGCACTTCTTAATGTTTCTTTCCTCCCTTCTTACCTGCGTCTCTTCCCCCCACTGCTGGAGGCAGGTTTTGGGGTTCTGGTGGAGACAATCTGGCAGTGGACGGTGCCCAGCAGCAACATGAGCCAAAAGGCTCCAAACACCTCTGTGGCTGGTATCGCATGAGGCTGAGGGATGGTCACATACAGGCTTGCTGCTGCCACTGTGTGAGAGAAAAAAATGGCATTTATTACAACATGAAAAACGGAGAAAGACACAGACAAGGTTGTTTTACGCTGATTTAGCAGTTTTGACATTTACTGCATCGTTTAGTCTCAGTGTGTGAGTACATGTGTAGGTGTAACCTGGGAGTGATTCATGCTTCAAGACATAGTGGACTGTGAATATGTATTTGTTTTTTTAAAACAACACACAATTAGATGTGCAGCAGCTGAACAACATGTGACCTTGGTTTTCAATAGAAGATTTTAACATCCACAGAGGACCAGTTCAAACTAGACATCAAAATTATTCTGTGATTGTTAAATTCAATTCAATTAAATTCAGTTCAATTCAACTTTATTTGTATAGCGTCAAATCACAACATAAGTCATCTCAAGGCACTTTACAGTGTAAGGTTTAGGACCTTACATAAAATATATATATACAAAATATTTGTAGAAAACCCAACAGTCCCACTCGAGCAAGCGCTAGGCAACAGTGGAGAGGAAAAACTCCCTTTAACGGAAGAATCCTCCTAGATGATGCGAGTCTATAGAAATCAGAAATATAAATGACAAAATAAAAATAAGTACAGTTTTGCAACTCTGTGGCAAATGTCTCATAAAAAAAAACAACGATATTTAATAAACTCTTTTGGAGATGCTGTATATTTTCACTACACCTGTCATGACTTCATTTGTCCCTCTTGCTAATTTTCAGTAAAGAGGAGAACTACCAACCGTCAAATTAAACTTAATTGGAGTGATGTTTTTTGACTGCAACAACAAAAGCCAAGACAACACATTTTGGCAGCTGTTATACAGCTGTTTCATACACCTACCTTGCAGTAGATAAAGAGCCAGCAGAATGAGGAAAATGGCTCTGGAGGTGACCTGGATCCACCATCGATAAAAGAACGGGAAAAAGACGACTCTGACGATGCCCTTCCTGGTCAGTGACGTCCATGGACTCTCTGGTTTGGCTTTGGCGAATGCCGAACCTGAGGAGTGAGAAAATAAATACTCTTTGTTTAATGAGGAGGTAATTAAGGCAAATAAAGAATCACTTAATACATCCTGGAGTGACATTAGAGCTGTGTTTATCTTTTGCCTCTTCCTCCTGACTCTTATTCTGCCTCCCTTCTGTTTTATCAATGCAGATCTTTATCTACACCAACCCATCCACGTCTTTCCCTTTATCTACTTTTCTTCCTGTATGTCTTCCTGTGCAATTAATCAACAATGAGGATACATCTGACTGATTTGGTGAATAATTAAAGTTGTGATGGATATGAGACAGATGCAAACAGATGAGAGCACAGATAGAAATGGGATGAGGATAACCAGTGGCAGGAAATAGGCACAGCGATTCTGGCATCTCAGGTTCATGTGTGTTTTATGTCAGTGCCTGATGCTCTGAGCAGGAAACCTGTCTGGTGTCAAATCCAATTATCGTGATGGAAAGAAAGGTAGAACAAAGTTTTTTCTCACCTCTAACCAGGTCCACATCGATAAGGTCTGGTTTGACATGTCCTGTCTTCTTTGGCTTGTTCCTCAAGCCCTGCAGGGGGAGACAGAGAGACACGGAGTCAACGCCAGACAAAGAAACTAAATGAGTAATAACACATTTGCACGTCTACAGGAACTCAACTGCAGGAGGCTTCTTGTGCATTTTACGCCTTCATAAACACATACTCGCACTCAGTGTTGGAGGTGGCACACCGTGCAGTCAGGCTCACACAGCTACTGGCTCTATTCTCTAGTTAACAGCATATGCATTTGCTCCCATCTACCAGATTAAGATCTACATTTTCAGCCAGATCTGCAAAACATTTCTCCCCTGTGATGCATTAATTTGATTAAATAAAAACAGCCAAACATGTCTGCTCTCATTCGTCACTGATGTTTCCTGTTCCAGCTTTAAAGTTGGTGCTTTGTGAGAATAACACTCTCCTGTAGCGCACTGACTTCCTGTGCAAGCCAGTCACTTCCTATTATGATGCACACCCACACAACTCTGAAGGAGTTTTGTAAATACAAACATAAAATGCATGTATGTATGTATGTATGTGGGCGTTTGTGTGCAACTGCTCTGTCAGATGTGATGACAATCAGTACTGTGAATTTCCTGTAAGTGTAAAAGTTCATAAGTATGAGTTTCCACTCTTCACACAGAAACTTAGAGACTTGATGAAAACAAAAATACATTTAGCACTTGACTAATTATTGTGCTGTGACACTATTTCACTTAGATGTAAAGATGGGATTTCTACAATTCTTGCAACCATTTTAATTTTTGAAAATGTCTGGTGTCTCATATTGTAGGTGTTGTATATTTATGTTTGATCACTTGACTCTGATGTCAGATAGATGTAACAAACACTTTATCCACCTCAACATAACTGATGTTATTGTGCTGTCTACTATTAAACTCTAACAAACTGTAGAAACAATTTTTTGTATTTATATTTATATACTGTATGACTCAAAATAATTTTCTGTGGTGCATCAAACCACATTATGCCATTAGCAATATTTCTTGTAGGACACCCTGATTTAATACCATTTTGGTGCTGACTAAAATGTGTTTGTAGCACCAAATATTAAAAACCGTCAAGCATCAGTATCTGTGATTGAATGCCTACAGTCTTAACTTATTCTTTGATAAGATATGTCCTATTTTAACTAACTACACTATTTATTATCTGAGTTTTTAGCTTCTGATAACTGTAACCTCTTCGAAAAAATTTAAAATGCATTTGTAGAAAAATGTAATTTAAGCAAAAAGCATAGACAGAGAAAAAAAATAATTTTGGCATCAGAACACATCAGGTTTAGTTTCACCACTACTACATTTCAAACAATACTAAATCCTTCTTAAAGTCCTGTCAAAGCTCTGAAAAAATGACACATTTTAAGTATGTGAACCACTGAACATGCTGTCTACTCGAGTGGCTAGTCCATGCTAATATTTACATACAGGCCAATCAAGTTCTGTGTTATCAGTCAGTGGTCTGATACAGAGGCTTGATGGAGGCCCTTATCTTTAAATAGCACAACCAACAAGCTCATACGCTGTAACGTGTGTAAGAGAGCAAGAGGAAAACAGCAGGGGCGAGTGTGTGAGTCCGTGCAGGGTTAAACAAGAAGCCGATCGATAGCTTCCTCTATGCAGTAGAAATTACTGCAGCAGCACTATTCATAGTCTCTTATCTTTATAAACTTGTTTCTCATTCAGTACTGTTAAATGTGAACCATTCCTTTAAATCAGAAGTGTCAAGATACGCAACTTTACTCTTTCCAATAAACTACTAAAGGCTGCAGGTTATGCTGCTTCTCATTAAAAAAAAAAAAATTATCTGTAAATGTATTTTAACAATGTCATTTGAACTAAAACTAGCTGAATACTTTGTAAAATCGTGTTTGCACCAGCAGGTGGTGACGCAGACACTTAGTACAGTCTCCATTTATATGTCACAGCATGTTCAGTGTGTTTTTATGAGCTAAAATCACATGTACTGTACTTTAAAACATGGTTAAGTCACTTTCATCAAATCAGTCTATAAAAGATCATTTTGTAAATTTGGATCCTTATAGACTCTAAAAATGAGCAGAGTCGATAATGTTCCCTATGATGAAGTATTTTAGATAAATGATGGAATAAAACTGGTGTAATATAATCGTAATAATTGTAATATATTAGTAATTTTATGGTTATTGTTACTTGTTCCTGCTGATCTACTGGGCTCATTGGCCTTATACATTTTTATTATTAGACGTCAATTAGACTTTTGTAAATGATCAGAAATAAAACATTTATGACTCTAGAGAGTACGATAAAGACAAAACAGCAGCCATAACCTCTATAAAACAACAAAGCACTTATGGCAAAAGATTAAATGTTAACAGAAGTAGTCCCTGCTATTTCTCACTGCTACAAAATGACGTCTGCACATCTTCAAGGCAGCTGAGATCCTTCAGATTTATGAGAACAATCATCGATCTTAATTTTTTTATGAGCCTGTAAACGGCGTAATTAACACTTAACAGTGGTGCGGAAATGACACATCCTGTATCCACACCATGATAAGATAAACACTGTGTGCAGCAGCTACAAAAAGTGGCAACCATTTACTTAACAGACTGATAACCAGGGTGGCAGCGCTATGCGTTCATGTGTGGACTTTCTCATAAGAAACAGAGTCTCCCTCCTCTGTTTATAGGACCGAGGTACATCACAAAGGAAAGAGAGAGACAGAAGTAGCGAGGTGACACCAGGTTAAAACCTTTTGAGGATAATCCAGTGTTCACCATGTTTATATATTCTGTCATTAAGATTAACTTAAAATAATCAACTAAATGTAATCCTGCACTAAAACACTTTAACATGCACTTTAAGAGACTGGATGTAAGACAACCCCTCATAAAATCTGAGAAGGGAGGGATGAAGTCCTCTTAAAGGTCAAAGGTAAAAGGTCAGAGCAGATAGATGAAGAGGATCCAGTTACCACTGAGCTGAACTAGAGGGGATTTTACTTTAAGACATGTACTCTCATGAAAACAATATCATCCTTTCATCCACAGAGTGATGAAGCAGCACAAAGGTCAACTATAAAATATGAAGAAATACTACAGAGCACGCTGATTTCTGTTTATAAGTGATGTTTTCATCCTCAAGTGGAGGAGTTCAAGTATCTTGGGGTCTTGTTCACGAGTGAGGGACGAATGGAGCGGGAGGTCGACAGACG
>JAUMHL010000016.1:8959409-9041047 GCA_032362345.1 Sandelia bainsii | reverse complement strand
TGACATTTTTTGTTGTGGTATACTCACCACTGTTGTTGGCTTTTGTTTCAATAAATTGTTTGAGATGAGGAAATCACAATTGCATGCTTCTACTTAAATGCCCTACTTTCATGATATAATATCACTGTAGTGTGAACTTTTTACGTTTTCCATGAATTTCACCCGAAAGCCAAATATCCCTAACTTTTTTTGAGTAGTGTATACATATTGTGGAAGAGAAAAATGCGACATGAGACCGTGGATGCAGTTTCTGTCTCAGTTTCAGAACCATTAACCCCCTTTATATTACACTGTCAAAGTGACAGATGGTAGGAATACACCCTATTGCTAGGTTTTATTTGTATAGGGTGCGGTGGCTGTGGCTGAAAACAGTCAAATATCTTACATGTTTATAGTGATTTACATTTTCTTACTCATATACATTTTTAGTAGTCACACTTAAAGAACAGAGCATCAAGTTCTGTAAGATTTCTGCAATATGAGAATTTATGGGATTGCACAACCGCAAAAACAACAATCATAAGGATGAACACAGGGAACTAAACCAGACCAACATTTATCCCAGACTGACAAACCTAAGACAATGACAGCCCATCATTAGTGGATCCGGGCAACAAACAGCAGTGTTTTCTGTTTTTATCTCTCAGTCTGACAGTTTTAAGACCTCAAATCCTCTCCATCCAGAGACAGCGATAAGAAAAACAGACAGATCCTTGTGGTTTAAAGCCTCAAAATCCTTTCATCATACCTCAGTGTGATGCCAACACTGATTCACACACATTATCAGATATAAACATACACACGGACACATATGATTGCCTAATATGGCTACATTCACAGGCAGAAAACTGCTGAGTTATTATTTATACTGGAAAACATAACAAGAAAAAAATAGGCTAGGAGTTCTTTCCTAACACTTTTTCCACAAGCATGCACTCGCAGTGTTCCCAAAATACTTTGTGGTTTGCTAAATGATACTTAAGGAATGGAGCCCAGACAATGGACAAACAGGCATTACCCTGTAGCCACAGGAAGCAGAATTCATAAGACATTCAAAATGAAAACAGTAGTAATTTCCTAGATTTAAACAAGATGTATGATAATGTGATAGATCATACTTCATTTGTGTTTTGCCTCGTTACTTTTCATTTCACTTTTAACAGTAACTGTGGACACAGTAAACTCATCAACAAAAAAGCTTCGTTCACAAATGCGCCCCATTACAAAGCTGTCAAAGAATTTAACAAGGTCAGTAGCATAGGCGCACACACACACACACATACACACGCGCAGTCTGCAGCCCTCAGGCTTGCCAAGTCTGTCTGACCAGTGGTCTGTCTGAAATGACCCATTTAGAGAGAAAGAGAGCGGTCAAGTAAGACAGCATGTATTATGTAGGCCATGGTTCATGTGAGGGCCTGTTACTCACACATTGTTTAACCATCTATTTATCTTAGACATAAAATAAGGATCTTACCTGATTTCCAGGCTATCATATCTATATTACTCAAAGCAAGTCACATAAAGTGAAGTATTGTAAATAGTACTAAATAATGCATAATAACATTCAGCTACTGAGCTCAAGCGTTGATAGCTGTGACCATATTACATCAGGACAAACTAACAGCAGTTCTGTTCTGCATTTATAATTCCAAATAAGTCACTATTTTCAGTAATTTTGTGCCATATGAGATCTGCTCTCAGGTTTATTTCAGACCTTTCTTCCCGATCTATGTTCTGTTCGCATTTCAAAATTGGCTTGAGATTAAAATATATGAATTGTGCGTTTTCGAGCATGTGTGTGCCTATGCAGAAGCCATGGTGTGTAAGGAAAAGGATTTATTTTTAATGGTTCTCATAACATCTGATGTTTGGTTATGCAAGCTGCAAACCCTCTGACATTTTAATCTGACACCTTGAAGCTATTCTCTTGTTAATCTCCAAGAGTAACACACAGGCTCTTATTCTTTCTATTACTGAAAATGACAAAGGTTGGTTTCTAATAACTGGTACCCATTTCCACTGAGTTCCAAGTTGTTAAAGTAAGTCATTTGTGAAGCTCTGATTCTCACAAATCTCATTCTAAATGTTTTATCTCCTCTCTCTTTTTAATTAGAAAAGTAGCAATTATTAAGCATTTATGTTGTCACTGAGCTAAGTGGCAAATACAGCCCCCACCAAAATTATTGGTAAGGTCAATTCATTTGTGTTTGCCGTACACTGAAGACATTTGGGTTTAAGATCAAAGATAAACATGATAAGAAAGTTGATAGTTTCAGCTTTTATTTCCAAATTTTAAGTGAGTAAAACTATTGAAACATGTGACCAACAGCTGTTAATTGATTGTTTATTGAATGTCGAACAATAAATTGTTTTAAATTACTACTCTTGGTTTTATATGTGAAAAATGTGTTGCTAAAAAGGTAAATCAACAAGAAAGAGAGCCGTCTATAGGACAGGAAATAAAAGCTGAATCTCTGAGCTTTTGTCTCACATTCATAGAAACAAATTAGGACTATATGTAATCTAACTGGCTAATCTAAAGACTAATCTTGAATATTTCCTGCAGTGTTTAATAGCAGCAGAACCCAGCATCACCTAGAATAAAGAGCTCCTCATTGGATGTTTTTAATGTAGTATTTAATGAGTGAGGCTTAACAGTTTAACCTTTTATAATTTGATATGGTGCATCAGGATCAATCTTGTTCAGGCCAGTATTTAATCACGTTGCAACGCTGGGAAAAATTCAGTAATATAAGGTTTAACATAAGCTTCAGCTACTTCAATACACAACCACAAATGTGACCTAGCACTTTAGCTAACCAATTTTCTAGGGGGAAAAAAAGCACTTAAAATTTCTTAAAAGCTAAATAAAAGCTAAAAGCTAATTAAGGTAAACTTTGAAAGGAGTCACGTTAGGTTTCAAATTTAAGGGCAATAGGGTTCATGGCTTTAGTCTATATGCTGCAAGCCTCTACCCAAACACTGTTAGTTACCTTTAGTGCTAGTCAAAAAGCCACAATTAATAAAATAGCTGCAGGGTTTTTTTAAATAAGACACAAAAAATAGAAACAGCGCTTTTTATTTATCTATCATGCTTGCCCTGAAAAAGCAGACCGTGGCAGTCATAAAAGTTTGGATGGAAACTGAGCATGAAACAATATTGCTAAAAACACCTCAAGTACTGATCTCTATCCAAGTTCATCATAGAAGAACAGCAGAATAGAAACATGTGTTTGCTTTCCAATGGTATCTGAAATTTGAAAGTTTCTCTACGATGTCCAAACGTGAGCTCTAGCAGAGACCTCCTTCATGAGTCTAGTAACTTGTGATGTGTAACACTAGCTGTTCTCTTTTTGGGTGCTCTATATTTCATGATCGGTGCAGGTTTCATCTAAGCTGAGGTGCGAGGTCATGCATGTGTATAGCTATGTGTGTGTGTGTGTGTGTGTGTGTGTGTGTGTGTGTGTGTATGCATGCCTACAGGAAATATGATGCTGCTCAATCAACGAAGGGTCAATGGTGTCAGGGGGGTTCTGAGATTAAGTGTGTGTGAAACAGAAGAGTGGTGGGATGTGGGGGATCATGTTTTCCATCATGCAGGGTGATTCCCTAACAATCTCAGGTGACAACAACCTTTCCTACACAGGACTTAATCATATAGAAACACACACACACACACACACACACACGCGCGCACATTACATTGCAAACTAATAAAGATTGAGTAGATTTTTCTTAATGTTGTTGTGCTATTGCACAATAAATAAGCCTTTCTCAACACCCACAATATGTGACTTTTCCGTACCGATATTAGACAACAGGCCTGCTCAAACAGAACAGGAACACACACCTAAATTATTTGTCTACACACAGAAAAGCAGTGTTACTTTCTGCTACAAACAGAAATTTAGAAGATAATATGAGAGCGCAGATGGCTGGAAGATGAAGCATCTGTTCAACAGCAAAGTTCACTTTGATATCACAGCAGCCTCAGTCAAGACAACAGGTTTGGCCACAAGATGTGAGACACTACTCCAGTAATGTTAAAACAAGCTCACTGCAGTTTAGTTTTTTTTTTTGACAGCAGTCAAGTAAAAATTGTATTATTGAATTTTTCACACAGAAAGACTGGCAGCAGTGCAGAAATATTCCCTTCTTTTTAAATGTGCTTCGGCCAAAGTCAGTTGTGGGAGCTCACAGCTGTCAATCAATATGTTAATCTTGTGCTCTTCTCACACCAAAGCTTCAAGCTAGTATTCACATCCGTTTAAACCTACTTGGCAGGAAACTTAACTTTTGATTTCTGACATCACTATGACTGAGTTGCAGACTGGCAATGTGACGCATTCAATCTAAAATTACATAAACTTAAACCAATTTTTGAGTTATCAATGAAGAACTTCACAGATATGTATACATCTCACTAAAGTGTAACCTTTAAATAATATTAAGAGCAATACTTGTTGAACAGGAAACCAATGGCTTCACTTCACATTCCAGTCTGCACACACACACACACACACACTCTAAAAAAAGCTCTGTCTGCCTCTCGTGCTCTCCTCAGAGGGGAAGTATGGCCTTTTTCACAATCTTATTTTTCCATCTGTCTCCCTGTCAAACATAATGAACAGTACTTATGAACAGAACTGCTCTTGCTGCCTGAGCAGGGTCGGTCTTTGTAAGCAGCTGACACCCTCACAGCAACAGACCAAGGGGTGCCGAAGCATGCAGCGCACAAACAAAAACAGGCTGTGGAGTATGGGGTGGTGGTGGTGGTGGAGTATGGGGTGGGTGCAAACACAATGAATTCACACACACACACACTGGACTCACCTCCGGTTGGGCCGTGTAGTTGACTGGTATTTTGTCCTGAAAGCCAAACTGGTACAGGAGCTGGACATTAGGGAACCAAAAGAGAGAAAGACGGTCAGGACTGTTCTGGGACAATCACACGCTTGTCAGACTGTATTTCAGGCTCTCACATACTAACAAAAGATAAGCTTCTATTTAGGCATTCTTTACACTAATAACTACATATTACAGTGCGTCTGCATTTAAAATGGTTTCTAGTGTGCGAGTGCATCCTGAGCACTGTGTAACTGGGCTTTGGCTGCATCCATGTGATGAGACTGCACTGTGAAGCTTGAAGGCATCATGTGTCTCTTACTGAGCTACAAACACACACTGGCTGCCTTAGAAAGCAGCTCTTTCTGCAAAGTCTGGAGATCAACCACCATCATTACTATTATTATGATCATCATTATTACCCCCAGCATTTAATCTTTATCACTATCAATTATCCTTCAGAATAACAGCCTAAAAAGACAGGTAACCTGTAACTCAAAGTCACAAGGGAGGCCAACATGCTACATGTGCCCTGTCGGTTACACATCTGTGGCCAAATGACAGTTGATCGTTTCTCTGCAGCTGGAAAATCTACATCATATCAAAACAAGAGCTGACAGATGAGCAAAAAAAAAAAAAACTCAAGTTAAAGGCCGACTACTACCACAACCACAAGGATATGTGCAGTGACCTTCTTAAATCTTGTAGAAGGAACAGGGGGAACAGTGCAACAAACCACAACCGATAGTGCAACAAGGACAAAGGTATTTGACTCCAAATGTGACTTTGTAAAAGACTTTGATGCCATTTTCACTGAATCCAACACTCCCCTTGACAAAAGCTACAGTACATCAAGTGAAAAGTAAATCGCTAAATAAGTTAGTTTGGTTGTTCACTGCAGCTCAAAGAGATGAAGAAGAGGGAGTGTAGCTGCAGACTGTCAATGTTGAAGCAGAATTTGGGGGGAAACACTGAATTAGAATAAAAACTACCAACTTATTAAAAATTCACACCAATCTTTTCAGGTATGTGTGGGCATGTACAGACTGTATTTGACTGACATGTGCATCACTCTCGCATTAGTTTCATAATCTGCTAGGTTGAAACAAAATACACCATTATCACTTATTAGCACACCATGTCCAGTGACCTCATTTGATTCCTCTAAAAATGTAAACCTAACAGCTTGAATTGACAAACAATTCATTAACGGCTCCCTTTTATTCACATGTCTCAGTAATGGATGACAGTGTTACAATGAGCCAGCATGCACGACACCAACACCGTGAAACTGAAGCAGCCACCATTAATTGTATTATTTACACCTGTGCATTTCCTTTTTTCCTTTAAAAAGGTTTATGCGACAGCTGATATCATTAGGCTAATGAAGGATTTAACCAACCAGACTGATGCACTTCCATCTTTAGCAGAACCCCTGACTGGATGCAGAATGAAAATGCAGCATATAACACATAATTTCACAGAATTAACCTGAGCAGCAACATCCTAGCTTAATAATTCCACATTATCAGCTGCCCTTCTGCCAGGGCACTTGACCTTTCCTTATTACCTTTCTGCTCATGCTTAATAATGCTATGGCTACATCTCTGTAAATAAAAAATGCCCCTGCAGAATATAGCCTAGAAGATGATATGGTAGCCTAGTGTGTGATGTAACTACATTGCAGCTGATGATGTAACCAGCTCTGCAGACAGAATCAAGCTGCACAATACAAAGACAATCGTCTGAGAGCTCCTCAGAGAGACAGACTGACAGAAAGAGAGAGAGAGAGGCAGGGGGAGAAAAGAAATTAAGTATGAGAGAAAGACAGAGAGAACAAGAGAACAAAGAAACAACGAAATACGAAGGAGCGCACTGGTCCGACAATAGACATCAGTTCGTTTGTACAGTTCACTTTGTGCAAATGTATGCAAACACACGACACAGCACTGACCTCCAAGTCTGAACACTGCAGAACTGCTGCACAGCGCCTGCAACTACCACTTCCCGCTGCTGTGTTTGCCACTGAACTACATCAAGTAGTGCTTTGCTCAAAGGCACCTTAAAGCATCTAAAATTACATATAAATTAAAATCATCTGTAATGTCACTAAATTATTTGATAGAGACTGTCAACTTTTCATTTTCTGGTGCATGACACAACTGCAAGATGAAAAGCAGTGAAGGTGACTGTAGGTGGGACTACAGCAGTCTCCACTGAGAAACCGTAAGAGATTCACTAATAATAAATCAAATTAAGAGCTCTACACTGGTTACATAAGTGCTATTCCTGAAGTGTGGGTTTTAGAAATGAAAACACATCAATCCACACTGCATAATGCTACCACACATCTCTGATGTGAACACCTGACTACATAAAGGTGAAACAAACAAAGAAATTCTTGGCTACAGTAGTCAGTTGTAGCAGTTGTCTCTGGTTTATAACAAGATTTACCACTAAAACTGTAGTCTGATATGCTCTTCTTTATGACATAATGTATTGTGAGTTACAAGAAATTCATGTTTCAGGTACAAACTACACAATATCTAAAAAATGAATTTGATAAATGTTAAATGTTACACATCTTTGGCTTCCCCTGACTGTCTTTTATCCTTCATCGAGATTATGCAGGACTCTGACAGTATGGTGAAGAAGGTTACTTAAGGGGTCAAATTATGACTGCACTGGAAAATCTGGGTGAATGATAACAGCACTAGACACCAGAAGAGACTGGCTGGACAGCAAAACATGTTAGATAATCAGATGTCCTGCCAAACTGAGAGCCTGACTGTGACATAGGGTAGGCAGAGGAAGCAGACAGATTACAGCATATAGTAGAGTACAAAAAGGCAATATTGATTTTTAATTTTTTTAAAACGTATATGATAGTAAAGTTTGGATCTGTGAGTGGGTTGAAAAAAAGAAACTGATTGACAGTTACTGGAAATTTTAATGAATATTAGCTTTTTTTGCTAGCTTCTTACAAAATAAATAAATAATTATAGAAAATAGTAGGCTGGTCGATTGATAGATAATGCAGGTTTTCGTGCAATGTGTTCTGTAGTTTTTAGATAAAAACATTGGATGATTACTTTAGCTGAGGTGGCAAATTATCTGAATCCTAACACATTTGTTTAGTCAATAATGAATTAGTTAGTAGACGACACACAATTCACAGCTATTCAAATTATGGCATTTGCTGTGTGACATAACATATTGTGTGTTTACCGTGGAGAATAATGACTTATGTTTGTGTGGAGATTTTATTTTTGTGTCTCGTTATGGCTTGGTGGTCCATGTCCGCTATCAAACACTATGGGGAAATCCTGTAGTGGATACAATGGCTAGTTGCATGCTAGTAGAATTTAAGTGGAAGTGGATTAAAATGCGTCAAATGAAGCATAGCACGGCTCAAATTTAAAGCTATAGAGTACATTAGTGCCAATTTAGTCAGAAACGTTACAGCTAAACCGTAAAAAACTGTGAACGTTACTGTGTGTCGTCACTTGTGCAGCGCTATAAATCACTTTAAACACAGCCCATGTTTAAGCTAGCCCACATGTAGATGCTGCCACCGTGTTTCCAGACCATCTTAATGTGTCAATTCCTACACAAACAGTCCTCCACCTCCTTCTGCTGCTGGCTAACGTTAGCTTAGGTCGTGCTACATAGTTAGCTAAGCTACCGGTAGGCACAAAGAGCCCACACAGCTGTCCCTAATGCCGAAACCCTGATTACTGCTGTCCAAACACACCATGCAGTCGCTCCGTCTTTTTTTTTTACCTTTCTGAGTGCGATGGCCGCTCCGAGTGCCCGCAGAGATCCAAACTGTGCTTCCTAAATGTGATTTATACAACACAGAGCTATCAAATGGTATCCACTCTCCGGAGGAGATGCTGAGCGTGTGTTGTTGTTCATCGATGTTTGAAGCGTTAGCTGTTTCCCCCCCTTTCTGTCGCTCACTGTAAAAATACAACTCCAGCTTCTGGCCGTAAACCACCGTATAAATGTGCCGTTACATTTTAAGCCAATAACCAACGCGTCCAACGGTTAATAACGAGCAAAACAGAGGAACGCTAGCTAGTATTTCAATCCAGTGAATAAGTTAAACCGAAAATTAAAAACTAACATAGCATAATGTCGCCGTTTTATGTAACAGACCACTAAACCACTTGTAGATATATAAAGAACTTTACTTACCTCTAGTGGACGTTAAAGTTCACTACAGGAAACGCCTACAATGTCTTTGCGCTTTTGCAAAAAGCTTTACGGTTAGATCCAGGAGGGGCGGGGCTAGCACAGATAATGGACCAAAGATGTCTCGGTCTGTTGCCGTTAACGGACACCACTGGTGATAATTATGTGGCTTATTATTAGAAACGTTATATGATTATCAATGTGTGTATACACATTATGCTGCTCACCGATCTAGAAATACCCTGAAGTAAGTCAGACCACTGTCCTTCACAGCGCCACCAACCGCTTACCTCAATGCTATTGGGCTATGAAGCTAGCTGGCATTGTAACGTTAGCTCGTTAGCTAACGGTTGCTAACGATGAATGAGAAAAAAATTTACAGCTAGTGCAACAATTTGTTTTTAGTTTTTCTGCAATATCATCTTTAATAGATATTAGCAACTGTACTAGCTTTGCTCTTTATTCTTATATATGTCGGTTTTCTTGCTAAATAATTCCATAGAGCATGCACCACCATAAATGATATTCATCGTAATGTTTAGTCCGTCTTAGCTCTTCTGTATTTCTGTGTCTGTCAGCCTCTTTCTCTGGTTCCTCCTTTGACCTGTGTCCCCGGTCAGCGAGATGTCTCTGGCTCAGAGGGTTTTGTTGACCTGGGTTTTCACCCTGGTCTTTCTTATCATACTAGTACTCAAACTGGATGGAAAGGTAACGACTTTTATTGTATTATTAGTCACCAGTGTGGTTAAAGACTGTCTGTTGTCTGGCCTTTTGTACATCACAAATCTACACAGCAGTTTTTAGGGTGCATAAAGTTTATAGTTACCTGTAGTTGTAGTCATTTTTCATAGAATTCACAATTAAATATATGTAAATATTAATTACCTTCCTACAGTATTTGATTTGCATCCAGTGTTTTGCTGTAGCAACAAACCATTTCTCTCAGGAATTTCACTGTATCTTCTATGTTCAGGGTTTTTTCCGTTAGTCATAGTAGAAATTATGTCATCATACTGAAAGAAGTTGTCATCATCCTCTTTATTTCCACTCTCAAGGTGCAGTGGAACTGGTTCCTCATCTTCCTCCCAGTCTGGATCTTTGACAGCATCCTCATCCTCATGCTCGCCATCAAGATGGCGGGCCGCTGCAAGCCTGGGTATGACGCTCGCAATGGCTCCCCAGACCTGCGTCTGCGTGCCTGGTATCTGACGGCCATGCTGCTCAAGCTCGGCTTCTGCCTGACGCTGTGCGCCAAGCTGGAGAAGCTAGCTGATGTCAAACTGACATTTGTGTGCATACCACTGTGGACCATGTTACTTGGAGCGCTGGTGGAGCTAGGACTGAATATCTTTCCTGAGAGGAGAGAGGCCTGAGAGGAATCAGACTGTTTTAAACCACGTTTTGAATCATTACAGCTGTAATTCAGACATTGGTATTCAAGTGTATTCTGTGATGTGAGAGCTTCAGCGGAGCTGGGACTCTGCTGCATGTGTCAAAGAAGAGCTGATTGTAAATGACTCTATTCACTGTAAATTTTAAGAATAACTAAAAAATGGCTCTATTTTCTTTACAAAGAAAAATGCCAAAAGGGGTTCAACTGTTTCTATATAAAACTAATTTAAGCCTACACTGGAAGAAAGGGCAGAAGTGCTCTCTAATGTTTGTTTCAAACTCCAGATGTTCAGTATTATTTTCTAGTGTTTATCTTCACTGTACATAAGCTAGCAATGCTGCTCTTGTATAAATAATATCACACATCCAGGAATTGAATACTATTTAGACTGATTCCTTCAGTTAAGCTACACAACATAACTGTCACTCCTGGGACCAAATCATGGAGTGTAAATGTCATGAATGCTTTCGATTTTGCGCAGCTGTATTTGTGCACAAACATGTTTCCCTTGCATTCCTAGGCTGCGGAGGGTAGTTGATCAACTACTGTTTTAAAGTTAATTTATAACCTGCAAAAGTGTGGATGACAGTAGATTGCTTTGGCTGCAAACCGACCGATGTAGAAATACAAAAAAAACATGGTTATTTTAAGAGATTGTTCAGTGCAGAACAGCCTCTTGTTATTTTCTTTTTCCCACAGGCTTTCCCTCATGTTCTGCACAATCTCTTTTATCATGTTTTGTGCAAGGCCTCAAACCCTTAACTTAGGGAATGAAGTGATTAGCAAAAAAAATGTAAAGATTTATAACTGATGACACATTGTGGGTTAAGAGATGGTCATTGTATATCAAGTTTAAATTATTACAGTGTAATCTGTGTCAAATTTCTTTTATGAGTCGTATCAAACATGCATGACAAATTTATTCATTAGTATTTAAAGTCTGTTCGTTGCATCATTTTGCACATTGTTGTTGAGAAAATGAATACATGTTTTGAGATCACATGCATGGCCTGTAATAAATGATTGATTTATATTAAAATGGTACATTTATCTCAAGTACTATAATTATACCAAAATAGTAATTTTAGCAGTAGCAGCAGCACAGAGAGATCACATTACTTGCAGACTGTGCAAAACAAAGTATTGTGGCTTGGGAAAATCCCACAGGGATGTGACCTGAAATGAACTGTGAAGCAACCACTGACCCAACAAAATTATGTGTTGTATTCCATCTTTCAGTCTGCATTTAAAGAAATTCTAATGTTCGTATGTATAAGTTCAGTATTTGCAGTCTGAGTTCAGAGCCTTAGCCGCACTGACAGGACATTAACGGCTCCAGGAAAAAGCCACTAGAGGAACTGAAAGTATGGAGAGAAATCATTTACGAAAGCACAGTACTGGGAACACTTATTTAGAGCTTCAAGGCTGTGCACCCTTAAGCTAGTTTCCAAAGTGGAAACAGCTTGAGTCAGACAACACCTTTATCATTGACCGTCGTCAGCAAAATACAGAAGTGACTGAACTGTGTTAACAAGTCACAAAAAAAAAAGCAAGCCAGTGTTTAAAACTCTGAAAGCCTCCGTGGCAAAACATGTTTACTGTACTGTGACTTGTTGAACATGCAACAAATACATGCATGCAATCATAATATAACGTAACATAATTTGACTGTACAAGAATTGTGCATGTATATTGTTACGACAATATGTGCTAGTTGCTGTAAAACTGACTTCAGCCTGCACTTGTCCTGCAAAATCAGTTAATATGCAGCCTTGGAAAGTAACTAAGAAACCTTTTACACCACTACATTTATATAATGCAATAGCTAGAGTTACTGATTATTTGATTGAATAATAAAGAATGTCATAAACTTATAAAATGTAATGCACTGCAAAATTATCAGATACTTCACCACAGGGGTACTTACCTGGTTTGGGTACCACTAGATTAACCTATCTGACTGTACATAAAGTGGTAAAACTAGTTCCACTATTATCTGCTGCAACAGTAAAATGCTACTTATGCATTGTTTTAAACCAACATAAATAATCTAATGTAAAATAAAGTAACTGGAAATGTAGTAAAGCTCATGAGTATGGTTCAGAGAGGAGCGAGTTCAAACCCTGTAACGTCTGTGTATGCCAAATTCACACTGTTCAATGAGTTTTTTTCCAAGTATTCCCTCCAAAAGACCTTTTCTTTGTCTCTGCTCCAACTTCCTGCCTCACTCTTACTCCCACCCCATAAAGGTCAACTGAGCTCCTCTGACATTCCTGCTGTGTGTGAGAGAGTGCATGAGAGGATGGAAAGCGAGGGAAAATGCTGTTTTGAGTTGTATTTGACCCGACACACACCAGCCCTGAATTATGTGGCTACTGCATTGTGGTGTATGTGCCGTCTGCTCACATCTCGTCTGGCTAAACTGCTGAGCTCGTTGCTGCAGACTGCAGCGAGTGGGTGGCTTGCATAACAGCGACACAGAGAGAGAGAGGATACACAGACAGGTACACATCGCAAGTGTAGTTTCTGAGAATGAAAAATAAGTGGAGGTAAAGGCCATTTGGTGCCCTTTAAAAGTCAGACACCAACATGACCTAACTCTCAACATCTTAAAGCTGCTCTAAACAACAGTTTAATAGTGGAACACATGAGCACTTGTACTGTACGTCAGAGAGGTTGCTTATTGTGAACCCATAGACAATCACTACCAGACTCTGCAGTTTCCCCTCAGCTATACGAAGGTTTTTAGCTTCAGTTTTACCATTGTCAAACTTCAGTCAAAGAACCTTCCTTGCGTTAAAAGGTCTTCAAACACACTCTGACGTGCATGTCCACAGCAGGGTCAAGGCTCAGGTTCTTAAAAATGCCAGGTGTGGTGTGTAAAATGATTCACAATATTTGACCAATCAGTGACGTTCAGTGGTGCAGGCCCTGTACTGACAGTTCCGGGACCATCGGACAGTAACTAACTTCCTTAAAAGGTTCCTGGTCCCTGGAAAAAAGTTCCTGTAGTGGAAATGACTCCACAAGGTAACTTTAACATTTGCCCATTTCTTTTTTGCTTCTACTCATTTAAGCATTCAAGTGTACACACGACTGCACAAGACTGACATTTTAAGGAATTTATAACAGTTTTCATGTGTAGTAATTCCTTAAAATGCCAGTGACACATTCATGTTTTTAACCACCAAACCAATAAGGACCAGTTCTTCCCCAACATTTTCATACATTGAACCTTTTATTACCTAGGCTCATTTTTAAAGTAGAAACCACACTAGTTTAAGTTTCCTCTTTACAAAACATCTTATGTACACTACAGTGCTGACAGTTAAAAATCACAGAACAAAATAGAAAAAAAAAAACACAAAGCACACCTTCAGATAAATAAACTCTGTGAAAACAACACTAAACCCCTGAAAACGTTTTGTTTTCAACCATATTTTTTATCACTTTTGTATAAAAAAATATATAAGTTCCTGTCATGATTTTTGCAACATCTGAAACCACAAAGCATCAAAATAGCTTCAGAGCGCCTTACAACTGCCAACAAGTAATTAACTATCACCTCACTCTCCCCAGAGCCATACAGTGAAGAGTTCTGTCTCTCAAAGTCCTTAGAGGAAAACTACAAAAAACAAAAGAGCTGAAACTTTATCTTTAAGATTTTCCCTGCGTTTAGAATATCATTCCGCTGAACATTCCCCAACTTAAACCACAGATATTAGGAGAGTTTTCAGTCACCCTACAGTCCAATTTAAGGCATAATTCTTATTTTCCAGTGAAAACCTTGGGAATCCAAAAAACTCCAATAAAAGCAAGAAACACCTTCTCTATATGGCTCTAAACCATTTAGTAGTTCACAGTTAAAGACAGGCACTGGGGAAATGTTGTGGGCTACATTAGCAAGTGGGCTGTACTCCAGTAATGATTAAGTAAAATAAAAACCTAAATGACAAACAAACAAAAAACAACAAATCAAGCTTCTTTCAACAACAAAATTCCACAACAAAGTCTCTAAAATCAGATATGTGGAAAAACATATGCTCTTCATAGTTCGATAATAATTTATTGTACTATTGAACACAGGAGGTTGCTTCAGTTCCTGATTTAATAAATAAAACATTTTTCTAGACAGTATGCTTCACACTGTAGCAAAACCAAACTTTGGGTACATAGATAAATAGTGCTTTGGGAATTAACTCTCAACAGTGTACCATCTGTTTTCAAAGTCTCCATAAAGAATAAAAAATCTATCTATGTATCTCAGAATGTATTAAAGGTATAATCTTGGAAGAACTGGAAATTGCCCTATTGATAATCTGACATAAGTAATAAGGAATTCATGATCCAAAGTATTCAATAATAATAATAATAATATTCAATAATGTCAACTGTGTTTAAACAGCAGTTGACAAATTCATGTTCCAAAGTGCTGTAATGAGTCACATGATATTGCTTTTCTCATTCTGTTCTTTCTATCCAGATGCTGTGAGGTTTAAATTTAACTCATGGTGAGCTCTTAATGCAGCTGCATGGTTACAAATACAATGTTTGCTACCAATTACCTAAACACTTACAGTTAAATCAGAATCAGAGATTTGCAGTGTAAGAAGTGTAATTTAGGAATTTTTAGGAGACAAATATGTTGGTGGATGTGTCCTGAATAGTTTTCCTGAGACTTTGAGGGCCTACCTGTGTAACAGCCTTGTCAAATTAATCCTTGGCTGACCAGCAAGTGCTTGGTATCCAGAATTAGGAGGCTCTGGTACACATCCAACAGACACTGAAACAGCGCAAAGTGACACTAAGAGCTCTGCCACTGGTGTTGAGGGCTACGGGTACAGCACAATCTCAATACTATAAATTGTGTCTCTTTTTGTGGTATAATTAACTACAGTGCTACTGTCTGTATACTGTATTTACTATGCTGATTTATAAGTTAAACAAGGATTGACTTATGTTTTATAGCACAAAAACAAAACTAAATCTTCTTGGGCAATAAAACACAAGAACTGATTATAAAAAAATAATGTAACATACCTGTTTGTTACATATACATTATGGACTCCTCAGTGAACAACAGGACATCACGGGTATTTTATCAATTGCATTGAAATTCTAATAAAAATACTGATACTCGTCACAATATCAATAATTGGGAAATGCAGTCTTAAGTTCAGCAGATTATTGCAGAGCATTATTGCTCAAAATACAATATTAGGGAAAAGTACTGCAATATACTGTATTGACTGTGATGTATCGATACAATATAATATAGGAAATGTAGTGATATCACATCAATACATTAGTGTATTGTATAATATCACAGTTTGACCCATCATTATTCCAGAAAATGTCCTGGGCACAAATAATTTACTACAAAAAAGCCACAAAATGGAAGCATTAGCTGCAAGTTTCACAAAAAGATCATTGTCATGACCTTTTTATATAAATATCTGAGACAAAGTATGCAGAAATATATCTATTTTCTTCCTCTTCTGTTGGCTCACAGATAATCTGATATTGAAAAGGGTTATGCTCACTTCAACTACAGAACTAGACAGCAGTTTGGCAGACTTGAACCTGAAAAAAACAAAAAACAAACTCTTCTTCAATGTCAGATTTTGATGCACTCATACTTAACTAAAGGCCAAAACTAACAGCACATGCAATAACTGCTTAATATTTTTTAACCCAAGCACAATCAAAGCTTCAGTACAATCTAAACCAATCCAGTCAAAAGGTCTGGGGTAAATAGAGTCCAATTCTGCTTTACAAACTACAATACTGTGTCCATACCAAAACACTCCACTGTTTTCCTCCTTAATTCCTTTTTACATTGTTTTATACCAACACAACCAAAACAAAAACCTTTTACATATACAGTCATTTAAAAACAGCATCATTATGTACAAAAACTACTATAAAATCTGTTTCTGCTCCGCTTCATGCTTTGGACGAGGGGAGAGGACAGAAGGGGAGGGCTGAGGAGGGAGAGGAGGTGGAAGAGGAGGAGGAGGGGGAGGCGGAGACTGTGAGGAGGAAGGAGGAGGAGGCGGGTGAGGGAAAGGCTGCGACAGAGAGAGCTGAACCTGTGCTGGTGCTGAAGTTTGGTATTGCGGTTGTAGCGGGTAAGAGCTGGGAGGTTGAGAGAGGAAAGACTGAGGGGGGAGGAAAGGATGAGAGGCGAAGTGCGGGTGCTGTGGGGGGAAGAAGTTTTTGGCAAAATGGTGAGGAAGGTGAGGAGAGAGAGACTGGGAGCTGGTGAGAGGAGTGTTTGGGTGAGACGGGGAGCCGATTAGGGGAGGCTGGTAATATGGCTGAGACTGAGTGGTGATATTTGGTTGGTGTGGGGGGTGCAGGTGAGGCTGGCTCATGTGAACTGAATGAGGCGACGGGTTCTGACTCAGAAAAGGGTTCAGAGATTGTGGCTGTACAGCGAGGGAGGGACCAGACAGCGGATTTGGGGGGAGGACTGGAGATCTGTGAGGAAGGTGAGAGTGTGGCAGGAGAGAGGAGAAAGAAGGAGGAAGCATCTGAGGGAGGTGGGGAGGTGGGAGATGCTGGGGTGTGTATTGCTGCATGTAAATTCCTGGCGTCCCGGCGTTCTGTGGCGCACACATCTGTGGATCGACAGATGTTCTGGATTCCAAGTTCAAGCGGTGTGTCCAGTTCTCTGGGAGCATTTGTGTCCGTACGTCTGCCAGAGTTCGCTCACGTGTGTCAGCTAGTGTGTGTGTCCGTGTGTCAGCTTGGGAGGTGTGTGTATGTACATCCACAACGTGTGACCCCTGTGATGTTCGACACTCTGAGTGCGACTGTGTGTCTGACTGAATGTTTTGCTTCAGCCAGAGTGAATCTTTTTTGTCCTTCAGTTGATCTGACTGAGAGCGGGGAGGCAGTTGGGAAGGAGGAGGGAGTGTGGAGAGACGTGAGTCCGGCTGAGATAAGGTTAGGGAAGACGTATTGGAGGTTGACACGGAAGAAGATGTGGACAGAACGGGAACAGAAGAAGCAGTAGAAGACAGACGGGCAGCACCAGAAGAGGAGCGCAAAGGAGAATCGGTGAATCCCGCTGAAGGCGATAATGGAGAAGAGGAGGATGACTTGGAAAAAGATGGAGAGAGAGGTGATTTGGGAGCCAAGTGAGAAGTAGAAAACGAGGAAGAGGAAGCTGTACTGGAAGACGTCGCCCTGCTGTCTGAGTGATGGTTTTGCTGGCGATGATGATGATGATGGGGCTGTAATGGTGCTTTGGGTTTTGTGTCCTGATGGGAAAGACGAAGAGAGGCAGGAGGGGACAAAGGGAGGGGTGAAGGTGATTTATTTTTGGAGGAATGAGGAGCTGGAGGTTCTGTCTTTGCCTTAGTAGAAGGAGAGTCCTGCTGTTTGGGTCTTCCATTTTCCTTTTGCCTCTCTTTTTCCTCCTTCCTGTCTGTGTCCTTGCCCTCATTTGAGTCCACTGAGACAACAGGCTGAGACAGGAGAGGTGGATGTTGAGGATGAAGAAGAACATTCTCCTCCTCCTTTTTGACAGCTGGTAACCTTCTGTTTTCTGTCACGTCCACCTCCTCATCTTCCTCTTTTATCCTCTCCTTCATTCCTTTTTCACTGTTCTTTTCTCTCCTCCCCTCCTCTTCTTTTTCCTCCACTGTCTCCATCTCCTCCTCTTCTCCCTCCTCTTTGTGGTACTGCTTTAAGCGGATGTGCCAGGCCAGGCTGCAGACAGCAGATACGGTCTTGAACTGGTGGACCACATTGCGGGGGATGAAGTAGATGTCATTGTGGCACAGGCGGATGCGAGCGTAACGGATGCCCTCCCGACGCAGCTGGTTTAGTTTGGCATCATCCACCCACTGCACACACTGTGGAAAGAGAGAGAAGGAGAGGTGAGTTCAGATGAGTTGGTGTAAATATATGGTTGTAAGTATATAGTTACATGTGATCTACATGTAACATGCTCTTTTTATTTCGGACCCATGTCACTTAGAAATTCCTTTAGCCAAAAAATGATGCAGCCTGCAATATTATGGTGCCATAATCTGGAATCAGCTACATGAGAACAAACTCATCAACAGTTTGGACTGTGATAGGGTTGCTGACACACTCTCTTTAAAAGTGTCTAATTGTTTGTTTTTCAGACATACAGTATATGCAGTTTGGACTCTCAGGACAGCAGAATCAATAAACTGTGGATTATCCTGTTGAAATATGTAAACAAATAATTTGTTCTACACTAAATAAAAAATAAATTGCTAAACTAACACTCATTCTTTCTTTGCTCAGCCGAGTCCTCTAACCTATTGCAGTTCAGTGTTGCTCCACCAGGTGCCAGCATCTAACATCACATTACATTAATGTTACAGCCCATCTAGTATTGAAAATTGAGTGTAACATGAAAATAACTCTACAGGATAATTCTGTCTAATTTGGGTCTAAATAACTGGGTTGAATCTAATGTATGAGCAGTACTTATTGCTATTTCTTTTGTGTGTGTAATGCAACACCTGAGACAGTGGGGGTTCGTGTAGGTCCAGTTGCAGCCTCTGAACTACATAAGTGAAATCACCAGCATGGAAACACACAACGTCTTTGGTTACACGAGAAGGCTCCGAGCTGAGAACAAGGGAGGCAGTGGATAAGAGAGAGATTATATGATATTGATTGGTGAGTAAGGTGTGTAAATATTGAGAGTGTGTTGCTTCTAAACAAGCACTGTTATCCGACATTCCAAGTGTGATCATGTGTTCTTTCACTGCATACCCTTCACTAGAACACACAGCTTTCAGCACTCCCACAGCCGCTGTGGTCTGACGTTCAAAACCCTGACCGATGTGATCAGCGTGGGCCCGAGTCCGATCCTCAAACAGCATCTCTCTGGGCTCGCTGGTCCTGGGCAGCGACTGCAGCAGGTTCTTCACCTCATTGGTGGAGCTACAAGCAGACAGAATAGGATCACTCCTTCAGAAAAAAAACACCACAGTGCCCACACAGCTCTACAATTTCTCCCCTGTCTCCGTTTCCCTGCTATCTAAATAAAAAGAAGAGGACTAAAGGTGAGTGGGAAGCTCACTCATCCAGTTTTCTTTATTTCCTGTCTGCAGTGACAAAATAAAATATTTCATCAATATTTGAGTATGTGTACTGCACTGCTGGTATATCAAAATAATAAAATTATTATAAAAGTAACGGACAGATTTAATTAAAGTGAAAATGTTAAGTTGCAGGACCACAGCACATTGCCTAACAATATTCATCACCTACAGATACTATACAACACTTTCTGTCACTTTGGACTAATATTTTAATCTTTTGATTCTTTTAATACCACACTTTATTTATTTTTTCATGCTTTCTGATGGTCAAAGCATTATTTTGCATGATTCATAATGCATTTATTTAGATAAAACAAATGCAAAATACTAGTAGCAAGAAAGTTAAAATGAAAAACGTAAAATAAGTAATATCTTCTTGATAAATAATGAGGGTTTTGTGTCAGAAGATAAGGCTGCATTTTAAATAATGGAAAGTAAAATTAAGTAAACAGTTTGAATTCATATATACACTATTGGCTTCGTGCATACAGACAGAGAAGCTGAAGAGTAAAAGCATAAAAATGAGCCGTGTTGCCAAACAATAGAAGCACTGCAGTCAGCTCACTACTGGATCAGTGACTCACAGCGTAGCTGCAGTCAGATTCAACCAAGAGTATAAACACACGCACACAATCTGCGAGAGATTCTTTCGAGAGTGTAACGCGGACACACACATGCACAAACAGAACAGCATTGAGGCTACCCGTGCTGAACACTGAATTGCGCATTCATTCATTCAGAGATAAGAGGAGAGAGGCAGGAGACGATGGAAGAGGAAGAAAGAAGCAGAGGAAAATAGTAGAGAGTGGAGAGGGAGATGAAAACATGCACACACACAGAGCTCAGCGTGTCTGAGCTGACTGCAGGCTGACAGTAATGAATGTAAAACCAGGAAAGCTGGTAAGTGAAACAGTGAAAAGAAGAGAGTGTAAAGGGAGGAGTGCTGAATGCACACATCTAGAGTGATATTTAATGTCTACCATCCACTGTACATCTTTAGCTGTCGTCTATATGTGAGCTCCTGTTGTTTCTGGCAGCATATGTGTCAGTGTGTGCTTTAAGTAGGTAACTGTCTGCACAAAGTAACCAAGACAGATTCCTGCGCATTTATGGGCAGATGAAGTGGGAGAAAAAGAAGGGAGGACAAGAAGAACGGATGAGTGGGACCAGAGTGTCAGGGAGAGTGGGAAAGGAGATGATGAAGGGAAATGGGATAAAGAAGAAAGAGCTGGGGTGAAGAGGGATGAGGCAATAACAAGAGTGTAAAGAGGAGGGAGAGAAGGAGAAAAGGGACAGAGGGAACCGCCCTCTCAGCACACACTCCTATGAAGTATAAATAAATGTTTCCTACACTTATCTACAGAAAACATGTTAGCAGGGCTGCAGTTAACATTGATTAGTCTGCTGATTATTTTACCGAATCAATCAACTGTTAAGTCTATAATAGTTCACACTTAAGACAAAATTTTAAACAAAAGAAAATGCTACTTTATGCATGTTTCCATCCATACTGTGATGAATATTAGGAGTTGGTTGGATGAGATAAACAGCTGGTGGCAGTAATTCTCCAGACTGTGCCATTAAACCACTGCAGAACAAGATGACGTAATTAAAGGAGCCCAAGCAAAGCACGAACAGTGAAAAACAATGATGAAAACATTAATGAATATGGTATTTATGTTTGTTATTCATGCTTATGCTTATTTTTTTCTACTTTTACTTTTTTTTAAGCACAAATTTAAAATGTGCATAAATCAGGTGGCTAAAAATCCTCCTAAAGTCACAAAATGAGAAAACGTTACCAGGAAATGTCACTGTACCCTACAATACCAAATATGTTCAAGTTGGTCTCAAAGCAAGCGCTGAAAACTTTTTGTATGCATTTTCCTGTTCGTAACCGCCATTACAAATACATTCATAGTACTGATAATGAACGTAAGTGATGGAATCTGCAGTAAAAATTTGCTGCTGCATATTTTATGTTGACCTAATAATCAAATAGTGGTTGAGTTCTACCTCTAACCTGAACAAACTGTTACTGAGCAAGCTGATGTTTAGCATCTCGATTGTAATTCATCATACAATTTGTCTCTAAACAGGGATAGCACATTCTTCATCAGGACTCCGTTCTATTTGCAACTGGTGCTGGTCAAGGCTGCTGCTGTTACTATGCAATTACTGTAAATCTCCGGAAGCTCTTTGGCGCTCTTTCACTAAAAGCTGAAATATTTTGGTTTCTTTTCATCATTTGACCACTATAATCAAGCTGAATTCTCAGACAGAGAGTCTCAGCACTGTCAGAAAAGCACAAAAACTTGACCTTTTCAATGAGACCGCCAAGAAAAAGAAGCAACGCAGCAAAGAGATGCTCCCTATACATAAGCTGCCTTCTTGCCTTCAGCACAGCTTATGCCCAAATGGAAGACAGGGTCTCACTGAAAATAACATCACATCCTTTTTTCTTTCTACTTCACCAGATTTCTCTCTGTTTTATGTCTTTTTTTTTTATACACAGAGGCAGACATAAACGAAAACACTTGCTGTCCTCTGACATATTTAATATACGGTATGTGCTGTCTTTAAACACACTTTTAAAGTTCCTGAATGCAACAGCACACTGACTGCACAATAAATCAACTTGAAACAGGAAAGGATGTCAAGAGTAGAAAACGGAAGACAGATTGCAGGAGAAAAAGAGGAAGAGGGACAGGGAAGAAATTTAAAGTGACCAAAAGGTCAAGAACAGATAAGAGAAAGGATGAGTGGAGGAGTGAAGAAAATAAAAGAAAAAAAGAGTTTGAGGAAAGGAACTGAGACTGAGGAGGAAAATTATGAGCAAAGTATAAGTCAGTTTGTGATGGAATGACACAGGGCGCAAAATAAAGAGGATGAAGAAGAGAGGAACAAGTAACACCTTCCTCTCTATCAACTATCTGTCTATACAAATAGATTCTTTCAGCCCAGCTGTTATACCAGTGTTTCTGACAGGCAGTACACACACAAACATCCACACCAATGCACACACTTAAATGACAGCAAACCACTGCAAGCCATGTGTATTCTCCAGAAAAATCGGGAGAGAAAACGTTGAATTCATCCTTTGATCTCTAAAAAAACAAAATAGTGGACCTCAAATTCCAAAGTGACGTCTTCATGTGTCAGTTAAATAAGAGTTCAAAAACCAAAGGTATGCGGGACAGTTTATTTGACATAAAAAACGAGAAAAATAGAAAAGTTGCTATTTGTAAATGTTTTGTATTTTCACTTAAAAATGAATTTAACAAAAAAATTATTTCCCTATTGAAATAATTCAACCAATCTTTACAGCTGAAAACATGTATTATAAAAAGCATGACTATTGATGTAACAGTCAAACATAGGGCACAATAAAGAACTAAATGAAGCATGAAAGGAATGTGTGCAGTGTGTGGTGGCCGTATTTGGCTGGCTGCCACATGAGGTAGTGTCTGATGTCGACTCTATTAACACAACGATGATCTCATCTGAGCGGTGAGCCACATACGACTCGCATCACATACAGACAAATACACTCTCTCTTTCTCTCCCATGGTCTCACACTAGAAATCATGTGTGAGACTGAGCTTATGTGTAAGCAACAATGACACTGTGACAGTGACAAACAGAGAGGGTGTAATTGCTTCATCCGACAATGCTCGGCTACAAAAAAGCATCATGCTGCTACCGCGGCTGCTGCTTCAAACGTGCAAGAGTGTTTTGTTACCGTTTTTCATAAGGAGTTCTCATGAGCGAGTACAAAAGCAAGCTGGCTCAATAAAGTAAACACACAAACAGACACACACACCACACAGACTTGTGGCCAATATAAACAACATTCATAGAGAACAAAATCCCTGCTAATCCTATCTCTGTCTGACTGCAGTGTTTAAGAGGATTTCAAAACATTGACTGGCCTCATCTGTGAGTGTATTTAAGTAAATGTCGTTTACTCACCGTTTTCTTTTAAAAGGGGACTTTGGTATATCAGCTACAGGAATCATCTGTTCTCCTGGTCTAACCCACATTATGGGACCATCGTCGCTCTCAGTGGGACTCATCAGACTCAAACTGGAGAACCTTCCCCATGGAAGTGTCCGCTGCAGCCAGACAGACGAGGAAAGTGAGAAAAAGAAGATATGTGGCATATAATCAAAACGTTATGTTAGTCCATCCCTCAAATTTTCAGTTGTTAACCAGTTCAGCAAGTATTTCATTTATTAACATAAAGAAATCTAATAAGTCTTAATCTATAAGCAGAAACTACACCTCTGGCAAAATTTGACACCGAAACCCAAGATGTTTCAGAGGGTGCAGAATAAGAGCCAAATCCCTCGACAGATAGGAAGTTGCCAGGCGACACAACTCCTACACAATGCAGGAGACTTAAAGTGTCAACACAGAATAGCAAACAGAAAAGCTGGTCACTCCTGCATTTCTGGGACATCACTAAACAGTATTTTTGTGGTCAGTTCCTGCACAGGCATTTAAAAGAAAAAAAGAACAAACTTCATGAAGTGAGACTGGGAGCTGCATCAAATTGCTCTGACACACCACTTAACGCCTCTTGTTTGCCAGCCACCACCGAGAATATTAGGTGTGCTAGTGATGTTAGTGTCTAACAGTATCTCCATCTGCTCAGTTTGTAACTTTTCCAAATAATCACTGGTGTAAATGCACATCTTGTTTAGAACAGAGGTTAAAAAAAATAAATAAACCGAGGGGTACAAGTGATGTCAAAAATGACACTCATCTTGACCTGACTCACCTTAAGTAAGGGTGACTCCTCCAGCATGCTGAGGAATTCTGGGAAATAATTCCCAACCTCCTCATCCACAGCTCCCACCAGGCTGATCTGTCTCATTGCCCCAGCTCTGTATGTACCATGACTGTATGTTTTTTTCACCTGCAGCAACCACAAGGGGAAAAAAATCACAAGATTAGAGAATGATTTTATGACACAACAGGAAGTAGGTGAGGTTCATTGCTGTGTCAGGTCAATTACTGTGACAGCAGGTGATCAGGAGATCAGTACTTAACAAATATATATACACAGTATTCTTTACACTGAGTGAAAGAGATGTATATTGTCTTCAACTAACAAACAAATCTTCAAAATATTATGGAGTGCATACTATTACTGACAGGCAGCACCTTCAGCAGGGTTATTATATTTGGCATCATAAAACAACCCTACTCAAAAGGTGCATTTGTTTACCTGTGGAAGTCTTTTTTGCTCTCGCTTTATTTGAATAATTCTTTGAGCTTGTGTCCTCATTGACAAGAATAAAACACTATGTTTAGTGGAAAGTTAAAAAGAAATCATAATCAAGTGGGGCAGAAATATGTTTTTTTTCTGCTTTACTATCCTCCTAATCATCTAGCCACCTCTCTACGGGTGACTGGTTGAATGAGCTTGGTGTGACTGCAGCCAAACATGAGATGTCATCAGATTAAATTATTTCTAATGCATTCACGACTTAGGATAGGTTCTTCCATTTTAACCTTCCCTAGCTTCTCTTAAGATGTTTTATGATTATTGGTATAAGGTCGTATTAATAAAGGTAACCAATAAACATTATCAGTTTGAATTCAGCTTACCAGATCTTTTAAGAAAATAAGTTTTGTACTTAAGTATATAAAACACGAGGTTAGAGGTGGTTACACTTACAGCCTTGACCAACAGGCCACAGTGTCAAGTAAACTAGTAGTAGTAGTGGTAAAGTAATTAATATTAATAGTAAATAATAGGTTGTATATTGATTTGATATTGTGTGACTTCAGTACAACCCAGGAGAACACAAAACCAGACACAGGACAGTTATACTGTCCTGAATAAAATACACACGCAACCTGCTAATCATCGTTGGGTGTCAAATTAGACACTGTGTGTGTGAGTACTGGCAGCTTCAGTTGATGTTTCTGCTCCACCGGTGTGACTCAACAGACTGTTTGCTGCTCTTCGCTTGGCTGACAGAGCATTGTGTATACTACTTGTGTGTGTGTGTGTGTGTGTGAGTTTGTGTGTCTAACCAGTCTCCCATACCCTTGGCCCTCAACACTGTCTTTGTGTGTGCAGTACGTGCAGCATGTGGCCTGCATGCTGTACTCTTGGCTGATCAGGATGTTTGTGTGTGTGTATGTGTTCTTGTGTGTGTGTGTTGGCCAGATCCTTGGCTGCACGCCTCTAGTGAGTCACCACTTGACAACAAGGCAGAGATAAAAGAGAAAGAGAGAGAGAGAGAGAGAGAGGAGAAGAGAGGCAGACCAAAGGGAGAGTGATAGGAGAAACGATGAGAGGTAAAGAGAACAAGGGACAGAGGTAGTGAGAGCAAGATGGAGGAAAAGTTTAGGAAGACTAGCTGAGAGGGAAAGAAAAAACAAAAGCAGATACAGAGGGAGAGAAAAATGGAGCAAATGATGGAAATGCAATAAGGGGAATGAGGCTTAGCAGGTGAAATGAAGTTAACATGGAGAAAGAAGAACTTAAGAAGTGAAGGAGAGACAGGGACAATGGAGCAAGAGACAAAAGATAAGAAAAAGTAAAAGATGTTAAAGAGACAAGGAGAGCCGAAGAGAGGGAGAGTGACGAGAGTAGGTTAGAGAGGATGGGAAGGAGTAATGAAGACAGAAGCAACAAATTGGAGAAAGACTGAATGGCTCAGCAGCACCCAGATCTGTCCTTGAGCAAGGCATTAAATGCACAAGCAGCTGTTCAGAGGCCAATCGTGTAAGTCTATGGACGCAGGCAGGTGTGTCTGACTGTAGCTGTTCATAGTGAAAAATCCTCCATCAAATACTCTGGTTATTTATATAGAGTGAGTAATTAGAAGAGATTGCCCATAAAATGGATTATGAAAGTCAATGAAATGTTAAATGCTCTTTAAACAAAAAGACTGTTCTAACAACTTATCACCACAGACAGGATTAAGTGACACAGTTAATTATAGGTCTCTGTAAGCAGCATTACTCACTGTAATGTTTATAATGTTTACTGAATCCAGACAGAAGAAAACTGACTTGTGTTTATACTTTTATGTCCGCACCAGGGGCTAGATTAATCTACCGTTTACTTTAATCATTAATTTTCAAATATTTTTAGGAGATTCAATTTATTAAAAATAGTTAAGAACACCCGTTTTACTTTCCCAGAGCCGAAAGTGACAGTTCCTGATGTCTTATCTTTCTATAAGCAAAGAACAGCATATGTTTGGCATTTTTGTTTAACAAATAGTCTAAAACTGTTGTCAACAAAATAACAACTAATGTACAATGTGTCATTATTACTCAGTGGATAAAGGAAACTGTAGGTGTCGATATTAATCAGTAGTAATAAATTTTGTTAAAAAAATGCCCTTAAGCAAGCTTCCAAACTACTGTATGTTCACTTAACTCTACTAATACAACTATCAGCTAACTAACGGTGTATTGGAGTTTATTTAATATGTAGTAAATTAACTTCTCATGCATGGACAGGTCAAGCTACAGGACTGTGTGTGTGCGCGTGTGTTTGTTCACTTCATTTCGTTGCTTCTGTGCCCTGACACTGTGTAATATGCTTGGTAGACGATGATGACTAAAAGCTTGAAATACGCCACACACATAAACACAACTTTAAATAGTCTCACTGAGTCAATGACCTAGATTCGGAGAAAAAGTATCCCTGTGCACATATGCACGCCTTCATGCTTACAAGTATTAAGTGTTTGTGTGATATTTCTCAGCCAGCGTGTGCATATTTGTGATAGTATGCATTCATCTTTCTGTATGCTTAATTGTTTGTACCTATGGGCAAATACATGTATTTTCTCTGCCTGTGTGTGTGATACATATGCATATATATATATATATATATAATGCACCCCCACGTTGTTTGCAAAGAGAACAGCCTCTCAATATCACAGGAGGAGTATTATTAAACACTCCTTCTCCCTTAAATAAACGGATAAATTTAACAGTCAGTGATTCCCTCACTCACACACAACTTGTTTGAAGGCAAAGAGAGGGAAACAGGAAATGTGACAGACTTCCTCAGGGCGGTACTCAAGATGCTCCAGTCCTTGCTCACCTCTGTGTACGTGCATGCAAGCACACTTGAACGGTAAACGTGTGAACACAACTGACCAACATCTTTTACCGCTAAACACGATGTGAGGCAGAAAATAAGGCAACAAATGAATTAATTAAATCTATCAAGTCAAGCGTTTTACTTGTCTCATTTAGTATTTCTGGTCTGCAAATTCACAAGATTAAAAAGCTGATATGATTCCATATAATTATCATAACTGCTTCTCTCCCCTGCCATCACTTTCTTTGGCTAAAAGCAGCATATTTTTAACACAGTATCTCACTCCCTCTCTATGTTCCACTTGCAGATTATCTACTTTTCTCTTGTCTGTCGGCCTCTCCATCTTCTGCTCTGCCTCCTTCCCTCACAATACTCACATTGGAAGTTTATTAGATCAATCTCTTCTCCTTCCTGCTCTCCTTTCCGTTTCAGGTTCAACCACTTGTTAATTCTATAATAAGTTTCCCTCTTTCCATCAACTAATGCTTCATTCTCTCCGGCTCTCACTACTCTATCCAACCTTTTCCTGAACTTTGAGTGTCTGTTCCTTCGTCTATTTGCCAGCCCTCTGCGTCGCTCAATCTAAATAATTATGTCCAGTCAGTCTCTAGAGTACTAAGACTATTAGTCTATTATGGCATCTGCGTCACAACAAAGCTGGCTGCTCGTCAGTGCCTCAAACACAATCACACAAATTCTTCTTACATAATCTATTTCTGGGCTAATCCACAAAAAAGGCGCAAACACAGTTTGAATTAAAATAACACAATGGCTTCTTTGTCTTGATAAATCAAGTTAACACCAGGACTGTGTCACAGCTTTAATATGGTACAATACAGTACAGTACAATACAAGGCTGATGTAACGGCAGGGCCCCGGCTTGTTTTGTAAACACTGGAGGACAAGTGCAAAGGCCTGCCTGCAGGTTAGAATAAAGTGAGTAGCTTGATGCCTTCAGTGGTGGAGACCGAAGGCAAAGCGAGATAAGATTAAGTCAGCAATTAACTACCTCAGTTATAATCTGAGACTCTGAGATAATACACAGCTAATCAACTGATGTAAACGAAACTGTGCTTTTGTCAAACTGAGAGGGAAGGGATTTTACAGAGATAAGAACCTCACTGTGTATAACTTCCTGGCATTTCACACTTAACAAACATCATGAGTAACAAAATTTAATTAATGACGACAAAACCTAGATTTTCTATTATTCATTAATACATTGTTTTTAGTTGTTATTTATATTAATAAAATGTATTATGAAAAAAAAATTGTTGAATAGATCTTCACATCCTTGCAAAACATATTTTGTTTAAGAGTGGTAGCAGTACATACTGGAATACATGTCCTTACTAGTCTATAAAAAATTAACTACAGACCGTATTTGCTTTTCCTCTCGTACCCTTAAACATGATAACTGTTAGATGGTTGACACACGGGGCTTTGCTGTGAATGCTCTTACGCAGCTGTGGGAATACGCACATGAGCATGAGCACAGATGAAAATAACATTAACATAACAAAAGCTGCAGTCTGTTCTTTTGCTTTGTATTCATCTTTTGACTCCATCACTACAGTATTACACTCAATGACAAACAAGAAGACCAAATCACCTCACTGTCCAAGCACATCAAGTATCGACTGCCGGGCCATACTTGAAAATGGATTGCTGTAATCTTCCATAATCCTTACCAGCACTGAAAATGTCTTCAGTCGGGGGATGAATACAAAATACTGACACACAGCCTCAACAGCAGCAAAGCAACTTTGATACCTGCAGTCAATCATTCCAAACACATGCTGTTACACACACACCAATACACACAAACATTGTTCATTATCCTTTACAATATACAAGTTATACAAAGTGGGAGTTGTATCTCATAGCCCCGGAGTCCACACATGAAATTTAACATCAGCACAAATCATTGTAGCCAGCTCAAAATTTCTTTTCTGCCGTCTGCACCCACGCTACAATAAGCTACCGTCCAGTCATTTGTGACTGGAGAGCCAAACAACTGAGCAGAAACAAAAAGAGCGGAGGGATAAAAGAGTGAGAGAGTGTGACAGGCTAACACAGAGGGAGGGAGACCCACAAAAAGAGATGGAGAGCTAAAAAGAGGAATAAATGTAGAGAAAAGTGTGCATGATAAACCATTAATCTCTGTGTGTACATGTGCTTGTGTGTGTATATATCAATGTCTGTGTGCGAACTGTATGTCTACTTCCCAAGGTCACTGCTAAGAGCTAGGATGGAGGAAAAAAATTAACAAGACCAGTGGACAATGACGTTATCCCTGCAAGGAACACTACTCTTAAAGGAACAGCTGAGGACACAGGTTTGCAGGGAAAACTCAATCTAGACAATGGACAATTTAGACGTTTAATCCATTTTGTGGATTTAATTCAGAAATCATGTAAAGATCAAGGATCTATTTGTGGAGGCTAAACTGGCCAAAACAGGGGGGAAAAAGCACACAGAATAACATTATCAATATTTCATGATGGGAAAAAATAGCCAGAAGGAAAGCGATACCGAGCATAAACTGCTCTACCCCCTGTAGCACCACAGACACACTCTTTCACACAGTGTGGTAGCTGGTGGTCTCTGCACTCACAATAAAAAAGAGCAGGCAGTATCGATACAAAGCCACTCAGGAGTTTTGAGGCAACAAAAGGCTTTTCATTAGTGAACTAGAGACACAGGGACAACTCTAAATGAAGAGCTGTGCCACTGAGCTCGGAAGAGATAGTGCAGACAATACCAGGAAAACATACACATACAACTTGTTTTTCCAGTTGTCTTCAAAAGGCCCTGTAGTAGTGTGAGTAGTAGGAGGGTACAGAAACAGTGTTTATGAAAAGGAATGAAGAAAAATACCCTCTGGTGCTGGTTTTGACTCTCTAACCTGGCTTGCCTACTTCTGTTACTCTCTTTTCTTTCAACCTCAACCTCTGTTCTCACCTTTTTTTTTTTATCCTCCATCCCAGCTTCTTACTCTCTGCCCTCCTCTCACTTGGTGCATGTACCGTCTTTCCTTCTCTTTCCTCTTCCTTTTCATTTGTTCTTGCTTCAGTTTTGCCTACTTAAGTGTGCGTACCACTGACATGAGAGCAGTGACCCACCTGTGAACTGCACACAACGCTGTTGTCAATACAAATGTTGTCATTTAGTCAGAGAAATCAGACATCAGACATCTTAACACTGGACAGATGGAGGCAGCTGTTTCAACCAGATGGTTAAAACCACAACAATACAACTTTGTCATACACACACACAGCAGTCATTCAGCTTTTTCCTACAGCAGATCACTTTCCTCCCCTCCAACACCCTTCATTCTCTCCCATTTTATATTATTTACCTTTTTTGTCATCTCACCATTTATGTCATAAATATCTTTTCCTCCCCTCTCCACTTATATACTATCCATCAGCTTTCTTTATTTATTTTCAAGTACTAGTTACTAAAGCACAAAATGTGAGATTATATACTGTATGTACAGATGGACACTGGTCAGTCAATCTTTATACATGTATTCTCACCCTCTGTGTTTAGATCACAGGGGTATTGGGTTTGAAACCAAAACTGTGATACAAACATCCACGGTCTTCTGTCAGAGCCCAGTAATATACACCCCCTAGCATACAACAGCATACAACTCATCCAACACCTCCCTGAAATTACTTTGTCCAAAGTGAGAAAAAATAAAACTAAAAATATATATGTCAAACTGAAGTGTCTAGCACTGTGCGATTTATGAAAGAAGGTGGGGGGCTACTCCTGTCACATGCTGATGGTTGAAGTGCTGAAGTCTTACACATACAGTACAGAAAACTGTACTTTGTAAATTATAATTTGCTAGTTCCCACAGCAGACTCAAAACAACACCAACGCAAGAACCATGTCAAACAGTGTACTGAGAGTCTACGAATGAGAGCCACAAAAGAACAGTCAACTGATCAAAACAAACCCCAGACTCAAATATTGCACGAGGCTTTTGCCTGTGGCACATCAGGCTTTTTGCCTGTGGCACATCATACAGGTGAAACAGTGGTCTCAACAAATTAGAATACCGTGAAAAACTTAAAGAGAAAGGGAACTGGACTGTTGCTCAGTTCTGCAAAGTCCTCTTTTCAGATGAAAGTAAATTTTGCTTTTAATTTGGTAATCAAGGTCCCAGAGTCTAAAGGAAAAATGGAGAGGCACAGAATCCAAGCTGCTTGAAGTTCATTCATTCTAAAGGAGCCCTGAACTGAAAAGCTGAGTAAAAACTGAGTATATAAATTAACATACCTTTACAGAAGTTGGATATTTATGTGTTGTAATATTTTGATTGATCTTAGGAAATACACTATATTGCCAAAAGTATTGGGACACACCTCCAAATCAATTAATCCAGTGCACAAAGTAAGGTAAATAAGGACATGGATGAGTGAGTTTGATCTGCACAGAGCCCTGGCCTCAACCCGACAGAACACCTTTGGGATGAATTAGAGCGGAGACTTTGAGCCAGGCCTTCTCCTCCAACGTTAGCACCTGACCTCACAAATGCTCTCCTGGAAGAATGGTCAAATGTTCCCATAAACTCACTTCTAAACCTTGTGGACAGCCCTCCCAGAAGAGTTGAAGTCATTAAAGCTTGTGTGCGTGTGTTAAGGCAAGCGTCCCAATACTTTTGGCAATATAGTGTATTTTATATTTTTGAGATATTTAAATTTTTATGAGCATTAAGCATAATTATCAAAATTAAAACAAAACAGGCTTGGAATATTTCACTTAATGAGTAATGAACGTAAAATATATGAGAATTTCACTTTTTTAATTAAATTACAACAAAATGTTTTCAATATGCTAATGTGCTAAGATTCAGCTGTATGACAAAGAATCATGAACATGAAAGAGTTAACAGTTACTCATCTAATATTTTTCTTGAACTTTGCTTATGTGAGGTCAACCCATTTGTAAACTTTATGGTCTGTCATATGCTGCATAATTACTGTGCAAATTGATGTTCTTCACAGCAGCACACCAGAGCCAGCAACACACACATTTTGACATTTTAAGGTATGTCTGTGCATGTGTGTGTGCCTGCATGTGTGAGAAAGTTGGAAAACAACAACTTTAAAAAAATGCAGTCTACACAATATCATCAGCTTTTTTATGCTGCACCTCACCCTCACCCTCCATCATGCTACTTCAAATTACACTTCTAGTACCTCACAGGACTTTATCAGTACAGGACCCATCTTCTGCTGTAGCCAAATAGATTATACACAGAGGATGTCTTTTTTATGTAACCCTATATAATCAATGTTCCACTTTTTGTGTGATTACATCAGACTAACCTGAGAGTAGAAATTAGTCATCGTGGTAGTTTCTATGTCCTTCTTTCCCAGCATTTCCAATTTGACTGGAGCTGATGGGAACCTGGATGAGAAGTAGTCCAAGAAGTCAGGCAGGTAGCTGGCTTCTCCATGGACGATGGACATAACGTAATGAGCTGCCTAGAAAACACAGTCAAATATAGTCAACACAATGAGATAACACAGATTTTTAAATATTAGAGAGAAATGCCTCCTGTAGCTGCAGTACAGCTGCTGCACTAAATTCTGGCAAACTGATATCTATGCTGTACCTGGGATGAGTCCTCACTGAAAGCCAAGGTAACAAACTCCTCAGCAAATCTCTGCCTCTGCTCCTCTGAAAGAGAGGAGAGCTGTGAAGTGTAGGCATGGGCCACCAGTGCCCCTCCATTAGGCTGGTTCTCTATGTGGATGTATCGGGCAAATTCCAGACCTGCCATGCCAGGATAGGTGCACTGTGGTTGGTGCTTAGTTGGGGAAGATTGTGGGGTCTTCATGGAGGACAATGGAGAGTTAAGAAGAGATGAGTTTAATTTGGAAGCAAAAGGAAGAGAGGAGGGCAGGACATGTGAGGTTTTGTTGTTAGGAGGAGGGTAAACAGGCAGCGGGGACTTAAATGGAGACACAGGGGAGCTGTGTATGGGATTGGAGGATGGAGAAGAAGAGGAAGGACGGAGGAGAGGTAGTCCAGTGCAAATGGTTTGGCAGGAGCGGTGGTACATCTTCACTCGTTTGTGCTTCTCCCCCTCTTTGTGTTTCTTCTTCTTTTTCTTCTTCACTTTTTTGATTTGCAGCTCCTCTAGGTTGACCTTGACTTTCTCTTTTTCATCTGGACAGGGCCACAGAGAGAGGGGAAAAGATTCTTATTACTTAGAAGCAAGAGAGTTTGCAGGAGAGGGAATTCTTACGAGATCAACACCAAATCTGAAAAAAAAGTAATTTTGACTTGAATGGAGTAGGAAGACATCTACATCTACATGTCTGCTTTCTGATTATTGCCCTACTGTAAGAACACAGATTTCACTGCACTTTGACGTACTACACGAATGACGTACTAAAGCAAGGAACAAAAGTGAAAAAATGTGAAATGACTGACTGATTATGCACCACAAGTCAAACAGGTAAATATAACACCACAAGTCAAACAGGTAAATATAAAGAACTGTAACACATAATGATGTTGTGTCTATAAAGAGCCTCAGTCATCCAAGTGAACTTATCTGGAAGTCCTGGCATCTGGACGTTTCACTAGTCATCCAAGTAGCTTCTTCAGTCACTTCTTCAGACTGAAGAAGCTACTTGGATGACTAGTGAAATGTTTCAACCTAACAAAAAAGAAGTCCAGTTGCCATGACTCACCCGTTAGATATTGACGTTTTATTTATTTATTACAGTTGTTTTTATCATCAAAACAAGCAGACACCTAAAAAAATGAAATTAATGAGTGCTAACTATTTTAAGCAAGTGCAGACATAATGACTCATAGCTTTTCTGAGAGTGTGCATCTCCTGGGGTGAATACATAAAATAAACTGAGAAGCCCTAAAATGGAATCCCTTGAGAAAAGCAGATATGACTAAGTCAGGAAACAAGCTTTTGAGTGGCATATCTGAACAGAGATAATACTCCACATGGTAGTCCAGCTCTTAGAAGCCTGAGGCAAGACAAAGTGAAACATGCAAATTTATGCACAGCACTACTCTATGTATTTGTCTGTTACCGTTTGTTTGTGTGTGTGTGTCACATCAATTTCCAAATGTGTTGCTGACTGGTTCATTCTTGCCCAGTGGTTGTGTAAACAAGTGGGCATTTATACATTTACTGTATGTGAATGTGCACACGTGAGTCAGTGATAGAGGCACTGCTTCGTCAGCATATTCCACACATAACCCATCACCTAACTCTTACACACAAACACACACCTTCGATCTAGTCTGTACCCTACACACGCTCCACACCAGATAAGGCAGCAGGGAGAGACAGAATGAAAAACAACAGAGAGAGCAAGAACAATAAATAGAGCAACAGAGAGACAGAAGGTATTTGCAATACAATACCGAAGCTACTAATCCAAAAGCTCTTTAACCCGAAAGTCACCCCTCCCCCGATATACGCACACGTTCATTCCCAAATCTCAACCTTCATCAACCCGCAGAACAGCTTCATGGTAGAGGGAAAGTATATGATGCGTGATTTATAGTATTTGTTTGATATTGCAATGGTGATATGAAAAGCAATCAACAGATTATAGGTAAACAATTTCACTTCCACATGCTCCATAAACTGCAAATATAAAAACTTGTAAATTTATATGTATTTAAAAAGTATTTTCAAATGACAACAACAGTAATACTCTACACCTCATATTCAGAAACAGTGAATTGTGAGTTCTGACCTGAACAAAAATGCACTATTAATTTACAAATTATATTTACACAAACTTATCAAGCAACTAGTTAGTATCCTAGACTAGGTCCAACATTTGTCAATTTGTTGTGTGCCTACAGCTACTTTACCATAACAGTCTTCCTTTCCTTAATTAGTCTTAGTCTCATATTTATAGTTTTATGCAAGCTTGTGTGCTGGGATTGAGCATATGTTTTACATATTTTGACTATATTTTTTTATCTGTTCTGCAAGACAAATTTGCACTTTGTGACAATAGATTTAAGATGAAGTTGAACATACATGCAAGTGTTAGAGAGACTCTAGAATGAAGAAAATTGCCTTAATCTATAATTGTACATTTTAGAATTTTTTTCCTAGCACCAGACTAAAACATGCCATTAAAAGAGTAGATTTCACTGCAGCTCTCAAAAGAACAAGTAAGGAGAAACAGAAAATAAGTTGTTATTAATAATAATTAATAAATCTCAGTTGTTATTACATCTCACATTGCCTTGTAATGCATTTTTAGAGCCAATCCCTGCTGTCACTGGGCGAGAGGCAGTGTACACCTGGACAGCCAGTCTATGACAGGGCGAACATCTAGAGACAGACAACCATTCACACAGATAAGCAATTTAGAGTCACCATCTAACCTAACTTAATGTCTTTGGAGTGTGGCAGGGAGCCGGACTACCCAGAGAGAAAACCCACACAGGCACGGGGAGGACATGCAAGCTTCACAGACTGCTGTACACAGTCATAACACAGTTAAATTACAATTAGCCCTAATCCACAAGCATCCCTCATATTTTACTCAACTTGAATCTAGCTACTCCTTTAGTCCAGTGCAGCAACTAGTGATTATTTTCATTATCTGTCAATTATTTTCTCAATTCACTGAGTTAAGAGTTAATATTTAGCACTATTAACTTCATTAGGGTGTCTAATAGGTGTTTGCTGCTTATTGATTTCCTATACATGTTCCCTCCAGCTGCGTCGCTCTGTGTCGCCCTGTTGTACTGGAAGTTTAACACACTCTAATTAAATTTCAAACTTTACCTTTTCCTGATTAAATGGCTCAGACACTGTTACTGTTCTCTGGTCCCTTAATATCCCACAATCTATCCCAGAGTGTCACTTTTATTGTAAACAAAGTTGATTAAATACCAAATATTCGTGCAGGACAACTAGAGGTTTGCACACATCGACCCTTTCTCTCCTAACTCTACAATCATACTCATAGTAGGAATATGAAATACTGTAATTTTAATCTGTAGCCACTGACTGGTATGTGATGTGGCCAAAGCCTTACTAAGTCCCTGGAACAGTGTGGTCAAATCAAATCAATCAGAATAAAAGTGGTATCTATGTACTGCATGTATTCCAGTGTGTGGTGTGTCTGTCTAAAAAGGTCTTAAAGAGAAAACAGTCACTCTTCACAAACTGAGCTGCAGTTCTGTGCCTGAGCTCAGATTACAGAGAGAAAGATGGAGCTTACGTCACAGTGCCCAGCAAATAATTCCCTACTGTCAAAAGGTTAACAGTGAAACACACTACTGCATTCATAAAGAGCACACAGCAGAACACAGACATGTTTGTACGTTAGAGCAAGACAAAGGAGGTAGGTAGGTATGATGATATTGGATTATGCTCTTTTTTTTTAATCCAAAGTTACACTATTTTGATTGTGTTAGTGTTTTGGATTTTTTAGGTGTGATTAATGAATCACTCCTTGAGTTTATAAAATGTCAGAAAATAGTGGAAAAGAATTCCCAGAATCAAAAGTGACAGGATGTCTTCAGTTTGTTCTGTCCAACCAACAGTCCAAAACACTAAAATATTACATGTACAATTATAAAAAGAGAGGGACAATTTTAACATCTGTGGCAACATGGAGCTTGAAATGTAACTATATCTACAATAAACAATTACTTCCACATTATTTTATAAGTGACTGTTCACTCTAACTAGGGCGTGCTCTTTTTTTCTTCACATTTCTTCAATCTCAGTTAATGTTAAATATCTTTTTCCTGAAGCCACATTATACACATTTTGCTGAACTGTAGAGGAGTGTGGACAGAATGAGAGACAGAGTGACACAGTGACATAGAGGCACTAGAAACACAGGCTGGCTACACTGTCCTGCCTCGTCTCTCAACTTCCCATCACACTGTTCCAGTGCTATATTGGGCCTTTATGGGTACTGCACAATATTGGCACTTTTTCAGCACCCACTAGGATGCGGAGCAGTTGTGTATACTGCTTGTAATTTACAAAGATAATGATGATTTACTGTGCAGTGTGCTGTGAAAGTGGGGCAGAACCAGATATATTTGGTAACCTTAGCAGCAGATTTCCAGTGAGCATCTACTGAGCTTAAATACATGTTGAGGTCCAGCAGGGTGAGCTTAAATATAATTTATGATTATAAGAGAAATCCAGCGAGATATTTTTGTTGAGTTTTGCCTTCATGTGTTTCTAACTGTAGTGAATGCAATAAATGCTTCTAGTGGTGATGCATGCTCATAGCTGGTTTCTTGGAGATTTGCCCCAGTTTCATTCTAGTGAACATGGAGCCTATGGGTTGTCTAGGTCAGCTCTGTGACCCACCAGGACAATGTGGATCAGTGTAGAACACTGGTGAACAAGTGGACAGGAAAAAATTTCTGATTGGTTGACAGCAAAATGAGATTTAGTTATAGCCATAAACAAATCCATTCTTAATAAAAAATACTTGGGCAACAAAATGTGGTTGAAAGCAACACTAAGCAAGTCGACCAAGTCTGTTCAGCATTTTTTGAAGCTGCTGTCCTAGGTGAAGAATGAACATTTAACCTCCATATGGATGGCTTTTATTAAGCAAAACAACCAGACAATCCCTAGTTCCATCTTCTCACACGGGAGAATTGTTTTTTCAATGTTTAGATAACATTAAAAATTTGTTTTGGACAGTTGACAGGACAAAACAGTGAAAATCAATGTGAATTTGAGATCTACATAGGCTCTGGAAAATTGTAAAGGATGTTTTATGGCTATTTTCTAACACTGTAGGGACCAAACATTTCACTGGAAAACATAACTTTCAGCACTGCATAAATCACTTAGTATGCACATATGCGTTTCCCACCAACCTTTAATCGGCTGCTTGACTTCTCCATTCTCCCTCTTGATCTCGTTCATCATTTTGTGCTTCTTTTTCTCCTTTTCTCGCTCTCCGTCTAAGACCTTCTTCTTCTCTCTCTCCTCTCTGTCTTTTGCCTTGTCCTTGCTAGAGTGATCTGTGAAAGCAGAGAGGAAGATTTTAGGTCTCAACAGTAGAAACACATCAACATTAGCACTCAGATTTTCTCACAAACATGCAATTTACTTCTCTAACCTCTTAACTGAACTCTTGCCAAGTGCTTCACCTTGGCCACCACCCTTAACTTTTCCTTAATCTTTCTGGTCTTCCTTTTTTGAAATGTGTGGCTTTTCCTTCCCAGTTGCAACAAACCCGCCACAGCCTCATCTCATGTTTACTTGGCGGTGTAATGACCTTCCACTTCCCTGTAAGACTGCAGCAGTCACTCTGCAACTTCACTCATAACATCTCATCAAGACACACCTCACGTTTCTACCCCCAAACTCATCCTTCTCCCATGTTCTGCCTCTACTTGCCTCAGTATGCTCATTTTATTTCCTCTTCCAGCGTTTCTCTGTCTGACAGAACTATTTGAGCATTGAGGGAATATTACAGATCGAGGAAATGGAGTGCACTCTAATGCAACACTCATTGCAAATTGTTGTGGATGAGAGCATCAGTTTAAAATGTAAATATTGTACCACCACACACAGCTCTTCAGTTGCTGGAGTGTTTTCTGAAAGGCAATGCAAGCCGAAGTGTGTGGACACTGACAAACACTCATTTATTTTGTAAATCTGCATCGCTCACTTCCAGCTGAGGTAAGAGAGACATCACCTTTCTTAAAATAACTTTCATTTATTCACATCTTTTATTCCTTGCTTCCTTTGCTTCTTTATCTCCTTTCATTCCTCCATAAAGAAATTTCAAAAAGCCTCCTCATTTTTTCCAAAGTAGTTCTTTTACTGTTTCTTTCTTTCTTTTCTCTTCCAAAGAACTTTCTTCTTTGAACTCAGTCAGATCTGTCTTTAAAAGGAAGCTGTGTTTTCAGACTGTTCACCCTCCTGTGGACGTGGGGAACTGGAAAGTGAACACAGTGGGGCTGGACTCGCTGTTTGCAGGATCAAAGAAGAAAATGCTTTGAAAGTAAAAGGGCTTTAAGGAGCAGTAGGAGAATTAGAGTTACAGCGATGAAACTGGTAATATTCAAACAAATACCTTGCCATTTTTAATTTTAGTATGTTGTTTTTCTACACTGCTTAACATGCAGGTAGCTCTGAACCTCATACCCTGTGGTTAATAGGAGGAATGCAAAGAATATTAATAAACCATTTAAAGACGTACACAAAATAAATGCTGTGAAATACTGTAAGGAAAATATTTAGCCCCACAAGTAAGTCTTTTCATTTAGATGCAGTGAGAAAATAATTGGCTTTAAATACAATGGAGAACTAAATTTCTGAATTTATGTGATGTGAATTCACAAATTCAGATGATAAATTTCAAGATCTGAACATCAAACAAACCAAGAAAAAGCTATGAATGGAAATCACTGAGTGGACATTCCCATGGATTAGGGGTTACAAGTTCAAGGTTGTTCGTACCTAAAATGTGAAACAATGCTGATATTGTATGAGCAACACCGCACAAAACTATAGATGCAAACACATTTGAAAGAATGGGATCCATGAAACCGAAACTTCTGATCTCATTTTGATTTCTGACTTTCTAGCAGCAGCTGGTTTTAAAGGCAAACACAGCAGGTGGTTTTCACAGTCTGAATGATCACAGCACAGAAAACACTTTGAAAGAGAGAGAGGGCCAGCGGCGTGCAGTTTATAAACTTCAACTGCACCGGTACTCGCTGGCATCAAACTTTTCAGAGTTGGAGAGGAGAAAAAAAATTAATGCAGTTTGTTTTTTATGTAAATTACAAGCTGAAAACCTACTTTCTCCTATCATCCACCCATGAAATTAACTTTAACATTCATTTCTACATGCTGAATATCTGATTTAATACTGAGTAACTCTGGGCATCTGTGGACACTTTCCATCAAATTTTCTTCTATAGGTAATTGAATAGAATCATGCAAATTCTGTTTCTGTGGAAGAATCCGAGAGCTTCAAATATTAGACAGGCAGCTCACCACTGTGAATACCACAGCTTGAGAACAAAATGCGAACAAAACGCTGGACACAACAAGCACATGACTTGGTGGTAAATTAACTCAAAGAAAACAGCAGTTAATACGTTAAACTGAAACTGATAGCAAAGGAAAGATGGGTCTCTAAGATGTGATGTAGTTTATAACTCGTGCAGACTGATCAGTTCAAGAAAGACTAAAAAGCAAATATTCTCAGATAGTTTTGTGTCTGTGTTGCTGGACTCACTGCAGGAGTACAGGTGAAACTGCCTCCAAGGAAAATCCTGCTACAGATGGTCAGTTCACCCCTGGTGGTATAGTAAATCCATGCTTCACCAACCAAAATTAACTCATAATAATTCCGTAGTAACATTCAGACAGTCTTCGTCATTCTATCAAATTGCCATTGCACATGCAGAGTTGAGTGTCTTGTAATTTTGGCACTAAACAAATGGCCCAGCCAACAGTAACTTAATTGGATGCTGATTGCAACTAAACTTCAGTTTCTCTCTATTTTTCGTCTCACTGTCCTCGGCCACAGACAGGTGGCCCCAAACATAGTCTGGGAGTCTGTCAGTGTGGCACATTTACATGCACACAAATAACCTAATTAGTGCAATTCAGACATTAACCAAGGTTTACATGACTCTGCCTCACTCATAGTTGGAATGATGATGTATGCTTTATGGGAGTTCCTAATACTAGGAATACAAGGTGGCTTGAAAGCTACAATCAGAAAAACAAAGTTGTAAAAATGTTTGGCATCAGCCTTAATCTGTTAATCACACACAAAATTGTGACTAAAACATTGCCAAATTTCCAGCTTTAATTATGTCCTGATGCCACCAAATTCAAGACAGATTTGAGGAATATAAGCCATTTAAGGTGTGCACAGTTTCAACTACTGGGAGTACTGCTTTTGGTTGTAATATAATTTTAGGCAGGATGTAAATAGCCTGGGAACCAACAGGTCAACAACAGATTAAATTTGTGACACTGACCAATCACTATTTTAAATCTGTCTTCTTGATGTTTTGCTTCACACATTCATTAATCTCATATTTCAGTACCAAATGTAACCAGGACTCAATGCTCCCTGACACTTGACTTGAGCCTGGCTCAAACAGCAACACCATCACTAATAGTATTACTCTTATGATGTGATACTCCTGCATCCATGTAGGAAAATTCTTTCCCACCAGGAAGGTCTGAGCACAATTCGACTTCTGAGCAGTACTCCTGCCACTGACAAGGGTTCGCTCTCAAGTTCAAGGACACCTTCCAGCACCCGGCCTCAAACATATGTCCTTAAGTTGACTAGCAGTCTGTTTAACCACTGGACCAACCAGCCCCTCAACACATATCAGAAAAACACAGTTCAAATTCAGTTTTTTTCTGCTGTCACCTCAAGACCACGTCAACTGCAGCTGTCAAGCTGTCACACAGAGAAGGAAGAAGACTGACACTGTGCCCAGTATTTGCAGGTAGGTGCAGATATGAATTGCATTTTAATCCTTAAAATATTTTGCTCAGGACTAAGAAGCAATTTTCCAGCAACATTCTGCTCCATGTTCTTATACTATATTTCCTCATCTTCACATTTTAAACTTTCTAGTATAATTACAGTCTCCTTCTGCTGGACACTGTGCAGGTCACTATGGCTGTAATAGGTTCAGTGATTTTGCTCAAGATCACCTCAGTGGGACTGTTGAAGAATGATTTGTTGTTACTTATTGATGCATCTAAGATTGTCTTGTCAGGTGTAAAGATGAAAATGTTGCAGCACCATAGAAGTGTTTTAATATTAATATTCTTAACAAGCCTGCATACAGCATCAACAGGTCTTATAAATTAACATAATATGCAAATAAAATGCACCTGTCACATCAGTAATAAAATTAAACTAATTTATTTCATGTGTTATAATTGCTTAATAAAACTGTATTCATTACTGAGTTAGGAAACAGTGTTAATTTAATATTCAGCATATTTTAAAGAGTCTTCAGCTGTTCTGAAAATTCCTGCCTGACATATTTTTGCATGAATAAAATAAAACTGACATCCAACACAGCCTGTTTACAAGACAGTGTTTCTGATAGTGTGTTAGGGCTACAGGCCAACAACATGTCTCGTTCTGGTGTTCTCGCTGACTGCAGAGGCTGTTCAGAGCATGTCATGACCTCTTAAACTACCCAACTGGAAAAGGGTGACATCATGCACTCACACAGTCACACATGTCCATTCCTGCTTGTGTGTTAACACTCATGCACAAATAACATTTACACACACTGGCAAATACAAACGTGCACACATGCAGATTTTCACATTGTAAGCCAGTCAGTCAGCTGAATACAATACTCCCTCCTCAGGAACTCATTAAAATTTATCCAACTTATGAAATAATATGACATCCTAGAACCATCCATTCATATGTAATTTTACTAATGGCCTGACGTCAATTATGTCTAGGGTGGAAAAGGATATCAATGTTGATCATATACTGTGCAGCACATTTTACAATGTAACAAATAAAGCATTAGATAAAACAAAATGAAGCAAACATTTTTGCTCTACTCTTGCAACCTGCAAATGAATGAGTCTCCACTATAGAGTCATTTGAGCATGTATAGGTTTAGGTATATGAGCAAAAAAAATTCTCACATTTTTCCATTTTTCTGGCACAAATTATGCAAAAATATTTTATGCCAACTTCAACAAAGAGTTACAAACTTAGCTTAAACTGGTGCAACACTGTCATGTACTTTTATGTTGGTAGTCAAATTATATTTGAATAATCATAATAATGGTCTGAAAGTGAGTCATTAAAAAAGAATGAATGATGGTGGTGACCATTGAGGAAATGTAGACTTAGTGATTTCTGAAGTTAATGAGGGGGATGTTTCTTTCGGGTGTTAATGTGAAAATGCATGAATAACCCTAACTATAACAAGGTAAGGTAAGGTAATTTTAAACTGAAACGCTTTCAGAGACCAAACTTAAACATTTTCAGCAAAAACTGAACAGTATCAGCTTCACAAAGGAAGTATTTATTATACTATTAGACTGTTAGTTTTAGCTTGTGTACCCAATAAACTGCTCAGTCTATATTGGTGAACATTAGATAAGGCACTGTCTGGTACATGAGATGTTAGAAATGTCATTTACAATGTTCAGTAACAAAAAGTTATTATCTTTAAGTGATTAAAGATAAGCTTTTCTGATTTTAAAAGTTGTTTTACTGTAAACTGACAACTAAGTGAAATTATTCTGTTTTTTTAATATCCTGTCATCCACCTAGTCGACATCTAACAACAACACTAGTGCTCATACTCAAAGCTAATGTTGAGGCACTGAGTGAAGAATGTGGTGAACGCAGGGGTTGTCAACAGGATCCAAGACGAGTTACTAATAATAATAATAAAGGTTTATGCTCGTAAACAATTTACCGGAGAATGTCTACAACATGCTCTGCATGTACAACTGTAAAACATGGAGTTAACAAGCTACGGAGCTCTGTGTTTCCCATACAGCCTGGGGTTACTGAAGGGGGCGTGGTGCTTTACCAAAACAACACTTACCCTATAATGGCGGGCGACTGTCATATTGTTATGACAGCAACGAGTAGATTTAATGCATACACTGCTCTAAAGAAAAATAAATAATTACATTGACGTTACTGAATAACTGACAACTTACTTCAGCCGATTCTAACATTACACATCCCAACTTGTTTATAACGTTTTAGCTAAATTGTAAAACATTAGTCGTAAACGTACGTAAATAAAACGGTTATGTTTGGTCAATACGACGTAAGCACGTAAGAATTCCGCAGCGGCACGAGACCATCAAGGTTACAACATAACTGCCCTGGAACGCTGTTGTGGAGCTCGAGGGTTCACGAGCGGGTGAACGAGCGACGAAAGCTGGTAGCCATAAGCTCGTAGAATCTGGGCTCCGTGGCCGCTTAAACTCGATGTAAACATTTTCAACGACGAAACAAAAATGAAATAGAGTAACGCTTGTGTATGCCATGGTGTGTTATGCAACGTCTAAAAGCGCCTTTTGAGCAGTAGCTGGTCCGAAAACGGGACTGTCCAGACAAATTAGGTGGCAGATAACTGCACAGTCTGGGCCACATGTTCACATCCCAGGTGGCTGAATCTACCATGAGCCAAGTAACTATAAAAGGGCGTAACTCTCGCAAGGCTACTTATAATAAGCACAACTAAAACTTTAGCGATTTTCTCCATCATTAAAGTACATTTTAACCAAAGGAAACACACTACAATGGCATACCTTTGGGTGGCAACATGACCTCCCCATTTTCTCGCTTCACTGCAGAAATGTTGTTAAATCTGCCGATGTCGTTGTTGTTGTTGTTGCTAACGTTATTCCCGGGTCCGGAGGTCAACAACAGTTTATGTTTCAATTTGTCTTCTCCGCCTCCTTTCCCCTTTTGCCTGTCTTTCTCTCGTTGTTTATCTTTACTCTGTTTCTTGGGTTTGGAGGACGAGGAGGGCGCTTTGTGGAGGAAGAAATCGCTCTGTTTGAAGACTCTGTGTGTGTTTGTCGGTGGTTGGGATCCACCGGTAGCAGGCACCGGAGGGTTGCTGCTGCTCGTCTTAACCTGAGCGGAGCACCACAAACCCGCGCTACTGCCATAACTCTGCTGCTGCTGCTTCGTGGGCTGCTGGAGTTTCTCTTTACCGCTACCGTTGCCTCCCACTCCTCCTTCCCTGCTGAGTTTCTTGGGTTTAACGCTCTTCTCCTCGACTCGGACCTTTTTGGGCGGCGGCGGGTTGAAATCCCGGGAAGACTGAGAGCGGTTGTCAGGGACTTCCTTCGCCTCGGTCTGTTTGATGATCGGGCTTTTGGCGGAGGCGACCGGTGGGGCTACCGCAGAAGCAGCAGCTCCGGTGAGGTGAACGGTGCCCAGCGAGTCAGCCATCTTGAGGCTTCTCTCTATTTACTCTCTTCCTCAACGGCCGCCGATGCTGTTTTTTGCGACGTGCAGGCAGGCAAGGAGGGGCGTGGCTGGAAGCTGATTGACAGGCGGGCATTAGGGGCGGGGTTAGGACTTGACTGACAGGTAGCGAGGGGAAACTAGAGGGGGGGTTTAATGTGTTAAATGTGTTTTGTGAAATAATCATGAGGAGAAATACCCATAGTCAGGATGCAATACTGGATCATTATCTAGACCAAATGGGCAAGTGCTTATAGCATGGCCAGCCAGTGGGGAAGTGTTCTAAATATTTTCTTATTAATTGTAATCCTTAATGCCAGTTATGAAAGAAGTATTCAGTTTATCTACTTGTCTTGGACCATTTATTTAAGTGCAATGACACATGAAGTCCCACATTTGACTTACGTTTACTTACGTAAAATAAGTCTAATTAGTGTATAAATGTTCATAATGCCAAATAACTTATGTTAGTGTTGTTATTTTATTACTTGTCATTGTAACAGATGCATTAAAATGTACATAGTACTGTAATGTAATGTTGTAGCTAGTGTAGACTGAGCTCATTTTAATTGCTTTGTACACTGCTGAGTATCTTAAACAATAATCTGATCATATGTTTATTATATCAAATTATAATCTAAAAGTAACTATACATATTTCAATTGATAATCTAATTAAATATCAGGAAATAGTTTAAAATGTTCATCACAACTTCCCAGAATCCAATATGACATTGTCAAATTGCTCATTGTTTTGTCTAAGCAAAAACAAAACAAAACAAAAAAAATATTCAATCTACCATACACTGATGTAGAATAGAAAAAATAAATAAATCTTCTCGTTTGAAAAGATGGGATGTGCATTTGTTGAAATGGAAATGTTCCCATCATACTTGCTCTCGTTCATCTAATCTTCACAAGTGGATGAGCTTATCACTCTCACACCCAGAACACATCATTACACAGTGTCATGAATCCTCCGGCGCCGTTTACTCTTTGATTTATTGAGATGAAAACATTTTCTTCTCCCGGACTGATTGGCAGAGCTCTCGGCTCAACCCTGTCAGTGTGTGACCGTCAATAATGAAAACTAAACACGATTAGCGGCTGCACAAGACAAGTTGTTAAGAACTGGCCATAAAAATTGTGATGAGATTATTGTGGAAGTGGAAATTTGATTTCTGTATGTGTGTGTGTGTGTGTAGTAACAAGTCAAACACATCCACCATATATGTGAAATAAATCTGATCGAATGTTACATTTCAAGCTTTAAGGCTGACACAGTTTTCCTTTTCTTCAGAGGGCAGTGCAGCCTGCTGTGCACATACAGTGAACACTGATTCGCTATATTTAAAAGCTATTACATAACATGTTAAACTGCTCCATGGGAAAACTGAGGTGACCTAGTTGAGGTCTTAACTGGCTTAATTTATACTACACAGAGTGAGTGTGGGGGACAGACCGTGGATTCATTCTGAGAGAAAAACACTGTAGATTATCAGGTGAGACTAAAATAAAGGGGAAGGGTTAGAATATGTGCAAAAGTAAAGAGAACAGTGTTTTGAGAGAAATTAAGTCTGTATATACTGGGTTTTATTATGCAATACTGTACATACACTATATTACACGTTCAAAAGACTGTAAAATTTTAAAACTTCAAAGGGCATGTGTTCAAGCTGTGCTGCAAGATGAGCTTGAAGTAACTAGAACCCTGTTTGTCTGTCTTACGTAGACAAGAGTGAACATAAACTTTTTTCAGATGTGTGTACAAATTTCTACTTGTATTAGAGTACAAGATTTGTAGTACAGCATCAAGAAGGTAGTCTTTTTCTGAAGTGGAAAGAGAATAGGAAAAATTACTGTTGGATTTGAAGTTTCAAATGATGAAAAATCTGGCTCGGTTTTTCCATTACTTTCTTCTTACTGCAAAAGAAACATAGAACTACTAATTCTGTTTGTTGGCGACTATGCCAGACAGACAACCCCAATCACTATCATATTTTTTGGTCTTGTCCTGTATTGGTTACTTACTGAAATAAGGCACACTAGATTTTGTAAGAGGTACTACAAATCTCAAATCTCAATGAATTTGATGTTCTATACCTGCGTAATATCTCACAAGTGATCAAATCTGAAGATAGAACCCTTATGGCAATCTTGGCAGCATGCAAAAAAGCTATAACCTACAAATGGGTTAAAACCTGAAGCTCCATCACTTAATGACTGGATAGAGACAATTCAAAATCAACAGATGGAGAAACTAACATGTAGTTTAGATTAACAGGACTGACTTTATACTGTATATTTTGTGTTTGTATAATCAAGATGGGTCCTGAATGTATAACAGACTCGAAGTGTAATTTTAATTTTGTAATCTTTGTAAATCTTCATCTGCTCATTATCCTTACTGAACATATGATTGGTAAAACAGGGCAAAAACATGTCGACTCTGCATGATTCTTCCTCTGTGAACCCCAAGGCTGTCAAAAATGAACTAAACTAAATAAATTAGGATTTAAAAATAAATTCAATAGTGAGATATGTTTTAGATGTAAATATTTCATGGTTCCTCAATGTGTTTTTGGCTATTACTATCAAAGATGAATGATTTAAAAGCAAAAATAAACCAATGTGGAATTACTTCTTCTGCATGAATGATTGTATTGAGCATGTTTGTATAATTAATCAAAAATGAGCATTGGCTACATGTGATCACCAGCTAATAATTACAGTATGTGTGCCCACACGGTGTGCTTATCTGTGCGTAACGTGAATACAAATGTGAAACCCTCAAGGTTTTGTGTAAGACAGCAAGCAAATGTGTGTTTATACCACCTGCTGTGATTAATTAATTGTCATATTAGTGTGTGTGTGTGTGCGCATGCACAGATTCTCCAGGTGTGGGAGGATCTCCTGCTGGGAGGCCTCTATACCCACCCACCAACCCACACACACACACACACACACCAAACTGACACAGATAGAAGTAAATTTTTTAATGCAGACTATGCACACTCACACTCTCACATTACCTCATGATGTACAAATAAAGAAAAAAGAGACATAATGACTTAATGTTCATTTTTACTGATTGATTTCTGCAACATACAAACATTTGTGTGTGTTTGTGTGTCTGTGACAGCAGGGGGACAGGGCGTGAATGAGAGTCCCATAGGAGGCGATGAGCAACAAGCAGCAGCGAACAACATCGCTCGCACTCACACACTGATTGGAGGAGTGGGGAAAAGGGGAGGGCAGGCTCTCTCTTAAAGGCACAGGTGGGCTCTGTTCTGAGATCGAGGGTAGTATGCATATGGTGGGGGGGTAGTGAAAAAAATGAGGGTTGAGGAAAACAAAACAGATGAGAAATGATCAACACATCAATTGGCCCATTTTTGGACATATTTTGTTAATTAGAACCACCAAGAAGGTAAGAGATGCTTAACTAAAGTGGTAGAAGTGGAAAAAAAAGAACAGGAGGGGAAGTAAAATAAAAACAGGTGGAGAGAGTGTGTCAGAAGTGGGGTTTGGGTGAGGGGCAGTGAATTTATGATGCAACAAACAACTGCTTATACAAAAATAACTTCTAAAATACCATTTACAAAAAACAACTATTAATATTATTATTATTATCATCATCATTAATATTATTACAATCTTATTCAGAGCCTGTTGTAGCTATGTGAAATGGGAGGGTGGCTGGCAGTCTATACCTTTTCTCTACCAACCAATTAAAAGAAACTTTATTCAATATTTTTAAGCATTAAATTCAAACATAACCCCCCCCTGAAAATATTTGTCAGAAGCAAAAATAAAAGGGCAGCAGAATAATTTACAGTTTGAAGGGAAAAATTGTGTAGGGACATGAATCATCATCATCATCATCATGCACTGATTTTCTTACATCTTCTGTTAAGAATATTTAAGAGATAGCAAAAACTGAAATATTATATACTTAAACTGCCATGTACAGTTCATTATCTTTATAAAACAATGCATATACTGTATAGTTATGTTAGCTAATGAAGGAGAAGTTAGCAGTGAGCAATAAGCAGTAGTCCTGGGCCCCTAGCTGCTGTTGTCTCAATGGATCATCGTCTCACACATACAGAAGCAGGGTAAGTCCAATTTGGCCGTCAGACGACAAACCAAACAAGTCAGACTTGTAGAAGAGGTGTGGAGGTTTAATATCAACCTGTCAAGTCCTAAGAGTTAAGAGTTTCAGATGATGTGTATCATTCATAATCCAAAACAGTGAGGTTTGTGAGTAAACTGGCTAAAATAAAAACGTGCTTGATCGTTCATCTGAGGGCCTCAACGACAGGAGGAGGAGAAACAGAAAAGGAAGACTACAGGAAAATAAAAAAAACAGCAAATATGTGTCCCGAGTAAAGACTAAGAGAAGCCAGAAACACAAAGAAATGAACTGAAAAGAAAAGCATTATTAATGAGGACTGTCACTGGCCGTCTTCTCTGAGAGGCAGACTAAGGCAGGCTCATGGTCCCAGCAGTGAGAGCCGGAGTCATAGAGCTGACAACAAGTTCGGTCATTACTAATTTTTTTTAATGTTATGTAACTCTTTGATTAGAAGATGACTTAAAATAGAATTTTTGGGGACATGATTTTGATTCAGACGTAGAATTGTACAGTGGCCTGTTTTTTTTAAGGCAGTGGTTTTAATCTGAGTGTTGAATTCCCCAAGGACATAGCTGAGCTCTTAGTTTCAGAATTGTGTTGTATAGTCTTACACCACAGGATTATGTTGAAATGACTATCATTGTCCACTGCCACAGAATCAACAAATATTCTACAATACATGAGATGGGAAGATTGATGCCTCTCACACATCTGTATGGTCACAGCCAGAAGCTTCACTTAGCATGAAGATTGAAATTGTCAGGGAACGGGATAACAGCAAAATCTGCCTACCAGCACCTGTAAAATGCACATTATATTTGATATAGTGATTGTTTTATCTGTATAAAACCAAACTGGAAAAACAATAATTTACAGGAGGCTGTGTGCCAGACAGTTAATTAAATAGTTCTGCACATAACCTCCCACTGAACCAGAAGTTTTTACCGTTCGATTTTGGTACAAAATGAGCTAGTTAATGAGCTGTAGATATACTGGCAGGTGGATTTTGCTGTGTTTGATCAGAGCCAAACTGCCTGTTTCCAGTCTGTATGCTAAACTAAACCAGTCTCTGGGTCCAGCTCTATACAGGTATTTACCGTACAGACATGAGAGTGGTGTCAAACTTTTCATCCTTCACACATGAAATCAAAGCCAGATGAACATATCACCAAAAACACTGAACTATTGTTTAGCAGCCACTGACTTTAGCAGAATTCTGGAGCCAACATGGCTGCTACTCACTACTGCAATGACCAAACTATGTCAGCCTACGCCTCTGGTAAACAGGGAGATCAGCATAGAAATACAAAGAACTAGAGCGGACATTACTGCAGTTAACTGGGAACGAATCCTACAGGAAAAGCAGGACGCGAGAGACAGGTGAGTATTGGTGACGGTCAGCTCTAGCCTTTCTGTTTTTATGCTGATCCTTTGTCATGTAGCACCAGCACACAGAAAGAGGGAGAGAGAGAGAGACAGCGATACAGAAGGAGAGAGAGAGAGAGAGAGAGAGAGAGAGAGAGCACCCTGACAACCTGTACACACCCAACAGAAAAGGTTGCATCATGGGTAACAGATTATCTAGGTTCGCTTTGAAGATTGTTGTTCATTCAGTAGAAGGAAGCAGACACCTTAAGGGAGTTCAGTTAAACCCCAGGAATCAGCTTCCCACAGTAGCTTTTCTGATTAAAGATAATTCCTGATTTAGGACAAAAAACTTTTTTTTCTCTCATTTGGTATGAAATAGAGTATTCATCCTGTTAGTTTACGGAGAACACTTTTCATTTTACATGTAAAGGTTACTCCTACAATCCTCTTCATTTACCCTATGAATGCTGAATTTCCATCTACAAATCAAAGTGGAAAACAAGCTCATTTCCGTATCTACTCACCAAAACAGGGAAAAAACAGGAATTATCCTTTAACCAAGGAAATAACCCGACTGATCCCACGTCAGCATCTAGAGAAGTCAAATCCTCTAATGTCAGCAAGCTGACCAGGAAAATGTGGCCTTTGTTCTAGAACAGACAAGCCACTTGACCAGTAAGCGTTCTTGCACAGTGGCACTTTGAAGGAATGACTGAGGAGGAGAAAGAAGAAGATGGGGGAGGAAGCTGTGATGTGCTGTCTGTGTGGCATCTATCAACTTGGTTTTTGGACCAGCCAGGTGAGATCAGTAGGGTCCATCTCCTGACAAGGGAGGACACGGTTGATGGACGGGCAGATGACTCATCCCATCATGTCCACTCCAGGGGGGGTTCTCGAGGGCCTTTGGGGTGAATGCAGCGATTACCGAACCCTGAAAGAAGAGAGAAGTATGAGCTGGATTTGAATTAAAATAAATTTAAATTAAAATACATCCAGAAAGTTTTTGACCATAGGAAAATGGGCCTACATTTCTTGCCTGGTCTCAAAAGAATCAAATATTTTCTGCACAGGCAGCCCAAACCTAGCTTTTCAATCAGCAAAAGCAATGCCACACATAAAAAAAAAGATGACACTACTACAAACCTTCAGCAAAGGTTTGTGCACATAGAAAAATCATTACATGTACAAATTATATTTGAGTTCCTGCAGGGAGTTGAACATTGGCCACCTCAAAAAAATAAAAATCCAACAACAACAACAAAAAACACCCAGAAGAGACAGGACAGTAAACTTACCCACCCAAGTCTGCTTTGCTGTCTGTTGCTGTGTTTCCAGCAGATGCAGTGTTGGCTGGAGAGGTCTTAACACAATCTGACACATCTACAAAAGGTAAACACACACAAACAGATTAACGGGGTGGAAATATCTGTAAATATCAGTTGTGTTGTGTAACAGCTTAACTCATGTATTCAAAGTGAATTAGTTTTTACTGACAAGGACTTAATTTGTTTTCAACTCATTTATATTACCATGTAACTTTAGTCTAGTTTGTACTAAACATGCTAAATGCTACATGGAGTAAGTTTTCTAATTACAGGTCATGTAAAAAAATCAAGCTCAACTTGATTTCTATTAAGTTTTTGGCTGCTAGCTGATTTAAAAAATGGCCTAACTCATTTTTAACAAAATCTAATCACATATATGATGAATGTACACACATATATATAAATACACACATATTCTTTGTTTCATACATTTAAAAATTCAAGTCAAACAGTTATTTTTGATTATCCTCTCCGTCACACACACGCGCACCGAAACTACTGACGCAGTAAATTAGCAAAAACTATCATCACAGTATCCTCAGCATAGATAAAACACTTTTCATTTCTTCTCTCTACAGACTTGTTTTATCAGTTTTCCTCTTTCCGTTTTCTCACTATTACTCACTCTCGTTTGACAAATGCTCTGCGCAGGCTAATTTGTAAAACACTGAAAGTCTGTTTCCTCCTCTGCTCTGCTGACTAACTACTGTGAACACATGAATGCAACCCAAACACGACAAAAACATTATACAGTATTAATGATAAGCAGATGTGCACCTCTGCACACATAAATAAACAGGAAAAAAGCAGCTATGACGCAAGTTCGTACCTTTGTGCAAACCGCTTCGTTCAGTTGAGGTTGACGTTCTTACCTCCGAAGGATCTGTCAGAGAGGGAGAGACAGAGTGAATGAGATGATAAAACAACTGACGACAAAAGACACACACACACACACAATAAGCACAAACAGACACACATGTCATTCAAGCATTTCCTTTCAAACTCAATCTTTAAGTCCTTCCTCCATCTTTCAGCCACATAGCAGGGACAACAACCTCCACTTTGGACTCAACTGTGCCTCAAATCTTTAAGTTCAATCGTGCAAGATATTCACAATAACTGATAAATAATGAGCAGGTGAACACAGGTGATTTTACATAAACTAATGCAAGATTTTAAAGCCTGTCATTTCCTGCTTCCCTATAAAAATCTAATCTAAAAAATTCCAAACATAAAACACTATGACTGACTGTACCATATTCTAAAGACAATGTTCACGTTATAGTCTCTACTGCGTCTGAAATAGCCAATGGTGCCCTCTAGTGTTGCAAAACCAATACAAAACAATGCATTCACTTTTAAAATCACATTTTATATCCTCCATCAAACAGAAAAAAGAAAGCAGCTGAAGGCATCGTGTGGTTGTGGGCTTATACCTGCAGTATATTATATGTTCATATGTGTGTTTGTAGTGAGGATCAGAGACTGAGCCCCTACTTGCTCATACACTGGTACCAGTTAACATAATAGCAAAAAATTCCTCCAGTTTCAGCTCAAACCAGAGGCTGAAAATAGCCACTGCTGATTGCTTTAAACACAACAAATCTCTTATTGTTCCACAGCTTGCACAGTTTATCCACCTTTTCAGGAGCTGACCAGTGATGATCTGCAGCTATAAAAAAAGACACCTGATATGTATCCAGATAGTGACCCAGTGAATCCACAGCACAGGAAACACACCTGTGAATGTTGACCAATGCAAACGCACCTGTGGCCAGTATGAAGGACTCAGGGGTTCTCTCAGGGAGGGGGGGAGGGGAGTCGTCGCTGTCCCAGCAGTCTGGGTTAAAAGGTCACAGGTCAAATGAGAAGCAAAGTTAGGTACTGACCGAGAAGAAAGACGAGATGGGCAGGCAAATCACAGTGAGACAAAGAAAAGTCTGAAGCTCAAGTGTTTCCTTGAATCATTCTTAAATCATTCTTAAAGTAGCAGGAACACAACGTGATCCGTTATTTACAATTAATTTATATTAGAATGCATGTTTCTAGAAGTGCAGCTATATCATTATTTCTGAATTGATTGTTTGAAGTATATTAAATTGTTAATTTTTAATGTCTTTAAAATACCTACTTTTTATTATTTAATGTTGTATTATTGTTATTTGTGGTTAATGGTAGAACACACAAAAACAAACATTTTATGTTTTGTTGTAAGATTAATATTAAATTGGCAAGCACTGTTAAATGATTACATCTTACATAAATGTTTCTGTTTTTCTTTCTATCCTCTATTCATTAATAATGTTCTGAATATTCATATATTCATGTTTGTAATGTCTTTGTAACGTATCGTAGTTTTTCTCTGATTTTTGCTGCTTGATAAAATGTACAGCTTAGTTAAGCTACAGCAACAACAGACCGAGTTGCAACTAAAATAGCTGACAAGCTCCAGACAGGCATGATTACATTTCCTGATATTCTTCTGATCCAATCTTCTTTTTGATTATTTGACAGTATCCATCTCTCAGAACAATACTGTGTCTCTCTGTTGCTTTGGAAAATTACCCCATGGGTCATTACCATTGTAATACACTCCTTCTGCAGCATGGTACAAGAAGGAAGCAATGCAAGACATGTAATGAGGAAAAGATTATCTTGTTTGTAGTACAGACGGAGTACATCTGTTACTGGTCCACAAAAGCTCAACGGTTTGTTAAACCATGTTAAACTATAACTGAATCTCTGATCAATTAAAAGTATGCAATTATTATATTACAATTATCTTAGTCTGACACAACACTGCTACCTTTTTAACACCTGGATAGAAATTTAATTTAATTGTTGTCCAGCTAGAACAAATCATTTTAATGCAAAGTCCAATATCCAAGTAAATACTCTGCATTAACGACCTTATAACCAATAACAAGATTACTCAAGATTTCTCTCATTTGTCTGAAGTTTACTCAGAAATCTTGAAGGTTTGGGATATTGACTTGACCTTCGAGTGTGATGCTGCATTTATAAAATATCTTATTTTCTAGTAGAGACAATCTACTCTTTTTATGATGGATTTTTATGACCTACAGCAGATTTACTGTACATTTACGTATTTGATATGGACATAGAAGTTGACTTGGCTCTACTACAATCATCCCACTTCCTCTAGAAATGTTTCCTACTCTTTTCTTATGAAACCATTAGTGATTACCTGTCTCAGGAGGGTCTGACCATTTTAAATGACTCAGCTGAAGCTGGGTGTTTTTCTTACTGGACTTCAGATTGCCCAAGGAAAGCCCATAAAACAGCCTTGATTAGTGTAACATTAGTCTAACTGATGGCCAGATTTAGACACTAGTTAATCTAGCTGTGGACCATCTTCAGGAAAAAACATTAGATGATTTTACAGCAGGTTGATGTCACCATAAGTTATAAGGGGGGCAGCTAACAAAGACAACATCACACCGCTGTTTATCTTTATCTAGCCTAGTGTTGCTGACAGTGCGATTACTTCCACCAGCTTAAAAGAATAATCAATCCCTGTGTGTTAACCTGATTCTGTTGTCATGTTTAAATTAATTTAACAGTGAATTACATCATCTTCAACTAATGGAAATAATTTAGTATTGATTATAAAGGGTGCTTGTAGTTTTTGATTGCTTGTTTTATAACTATTACTGTCTCTCATAAATTGTATTACATTTTTGTCTTACCAGCATATTTGTAATGTTTTTTTCATTCTTGATTCCAAATGTTACCTCCTATTTACATCTATTAGCCCCCCATTATTTTCCTGTATATAATTCTCATTACGTTGTCACTTCAACAATGTGATATGTACTAAATGGTGTGAAATATGCAGTATAATTCAGCCAAACAAGCAGCCACCAGCCTCCTCTTGACCAACCACAAAGCAGCAGTTTGCTCGATGCAACTCGTCAAAAAGCAGTCGTTAGAGTTTTGCAACCAATTCACAGCAGCTATTCATACAGAAGTACAAAGCACTGTCGCAGCCCAAACAAATAAAGTGCCAAAAAGCCAAGCAGACCAAATACAGTCCACTTCCCGACTGTGAGGCAAATATTTCTGCATCTGGGTTTAAATATTGGATGACTTGGGGAGAGCATGATGTATGGCGCCAGATATTTAATCTTCATTTGATTATCTACTATAACAGAAACAGGTTGTAACTGTTTTTCAGTGTGCTTGCTGGGGCAATTTATACGTTTGTGTTATTGCTGTTGGTTTTCCTGAGTATAAATGAGGATTAATAATGCTATGCCATTACTTTCTCTATGGTTACTGATTAAGGACAATACTGACCTCTAGAATTCAAAATAAAAAACTGCACTGAATCACAGATGTGTGATTTTTATTAGCTTCAGTCAGCATCACAGAACAAGATACTTCTCTTTTTTTAAAGGCCAAATCAAATGAAAAAAATTAACTAGTAATACCAGTAATACTAAAAAGTATTTTACTTTCCTGTGACTAAATTGACTAAACTTGCTTTATTTTCAGTTTAAACAAAAAACATCTTGAAAAATCTGTCCACAATTTAAATACAGCCTATGTTAATTTAATCAACTCCTGTTTGTAAAACTGAATCTAGCTTTTTTCAAGCACTGGTCAACTGATTCACATCATGCCTCCTCACAGTTTCATCCAAATATCTCAACATGCAGTTATGTTATTTCATCCAGAGCTCATTCAAGATCAAATCCAGTTCAACCCACTCCAATCACAGCAAGAATCAGATTTCAGGATATTGTAATTCTGAAATCATAGGAATATCTTTCCCCCACACCTCAGAAGATCAAAACCTCATTGTTGCGATCATGACCCTACAGCCAAAATGATGCATACACAGCAAACAAGTGCACTGCTCAGTCCAACCCAATGTGCACAAATGTGTATTTATCAGTATCATGCAGTATTTATCCTTCACCATCCGACATGCACGCAAAGTCCTCTGCTTGCACAATGAAAACAAAAATACACAAAGCAGGATTTCTTTCATTCTTTCTCTCATTTGCAAATTCACTCACTTAGACAAACACACACAAGCTGAAAGAGAGAGAGGAGAGTTGTTTTGACAGATGTTTGCCTGTTAACATTTGCAGCATTCCTCGCAAACCAACCAATTAGTCATAGTTGTGCTTTATGTGAGACTCACTGAAACTATCTCCCTGTTCTCCAACTTTTCTTGTGTGTTTCCTCCATGTCTGTTTTTTCTCTCAGCTCCTGACTTTCCACAGCACTGAGAACAGTGCAACACAGTTTATGTGTTGACAGATAAAACTCTTTAGCATGTGGTCTGTGTCTCCTTACTGATCGAGAAAATGACTATATCGTGTGGTTTCCCTGAGCATACAGTTTGTGAATGTGCAAAATAAAGACAGGTTGTCAAACTTAATCTGTGCCTTAACCAGCATTTAAAGGAGAACTTGACTAGAATCTGGATGTGTATGTATCTGACTACCTTTAGCTAATTGTCTTTGTTAACTGATTCTGTCAGGAACACAGTAGTTAGTTTAAAGAATTAGATCCACTCATTCAATTAAAGCGGCTGATTGACATACTCGCTGAGGATTGCGGAGAACTCTGCCCTGCAATCGACATTGGCAGCACCTTCCTGACTGGCTGCTGGTCTCCATGGTGAATGGACGCAGTTACCATGGCCGTCGCCGTAGATACATTAGTACGATGACCCTCCTTTCCTCCGGACATCTCTCCATCCCCCTCTACGTCCGAGTTATCCGAGTGAAGGGGGTTGGTGAAACTCAGGGCAGTCCTAACAGGAGTAGAAGAGGAAGAGGAAGAGGAGGACGACGAGAGGTGAGAGGAGGAGGATGAAGATGGAGCAAGACGGTCTGAGGAGGACGAAGAGGAGGAGGTCTTTGGGAGCTGCTTCTCTGGGCTATTAGAAGGCTGAGACCACACAGCATGACCAGCCTTCATATCCACTTTCTCCCCTCCCTGTGCCTCCCCCTTCTCTCCACTCTTCACAGGGAGGTGGTTTGGTCTGGGTAGGACGCCTCTGTCTGCATGACTCTCGCCACCTGCTCCTCCCTCCGTGCCCGAGTCTTCCGACAGTGAAGAGCTAGAGGTCAGCAGGGACTGGCCGGAACGGGCTTTGAAGGCATGGGTTCTTTGTAGCATAGTCACGCTGTTGGCTGAACCACTGCCGAGCCCACCTGCTAGTCCCATCGAGGAGGAAGTGTCAAAGCTACAAGGTCCTTCCTGCAACGGCACCTTTTTAATCTCGATACTGAGCTTCCTCTCAATCCGAGGAGCACCAGAACATTCAACCACCGAGGAGAGAGGGGGGGAGGGAGTCTGAGTCTGGCTTTGGCCCGATTCTGATTTTGCTGATGTTGATGACAATTTGTTGTTGTAGTTGTCGTTGAGATCCAGATTTGAGACCTGGGTCTGCTGTTTTCGACTTTGCACATCTTGGTCCTTCTGCTCTGTGGGACTCGTCTGTTTATTTGGACTGGGTTCTGACCGGTTCTGCTGCTGGTCCACTTCTTTATTCTGAAAGCAAAAGGGAATGAAGAGATGAGAAATGTAATGACCTTTTGAGAATGCAGCATCATTCAGAAACATCTACTGATGCATTTTGTTGTTGTTTTTTTTTTCAAGCCAGCGCTGAGGAGCTCGCTGACTAAAGTTCACTTTCCGTCAAAGTTGATTATGTGGGTGTATATAACTGTTCAATAGTCACACTGTGTTTGGAAAAGGAGAAGTTATTACTCTAGTATGTTTTATTGTTCAATGTCAAGAACCAATTTTACCACCAGTCTACAAACAGCAGCTTTGTTCTCATTCCCTGTTTACAATTCATAATCCTTCTGATCAACGTTTGATCAAGACAAATGTAACCATAGCTTTATGCAAGAACGCTTTGTGCAGTGGAGGCAAAACTGTTTAAAAAACACTGATGAACTGATTAACACTTTTCAAGACGAAAAACAACATCTTATATTGTCCTTTAAAGGAGATGAATGCAGACTTACTACTGAATTAACTCAACATGATTCAGTACTTTATATTACTACATATCTGATCACCTATTAGTGAGTGTACAGTGCAAATCAAGTGTTCTGTTGCCGCGTCTGATCAATTCCCAGGGAATTATGTAGCATTTCATTGTCCCCTTGTTTCCTGACACACTTTGTTGTTTCGAAATGATGTTCTCTACTTAGCACTTAACAATGTTTGCATCAAAAATTTATTTTTGTGGCTAAGTAGGACCTCTCTACAGGACGTCTTCAATAACTTCTTTGGACAAGACTCCTGATCTTTCGCTTGTAAACTTTTCTTATGAATACCAAGTTAGTCTGGGTAAGGACAAATGTGAAACAACAGGTTTTACATGTGCAAATACTGTATATACATGCATGGACTACGCACATACAAAAAACAACATTCACCCATTGGATCAACGCTGTGTGGGGTGTATTTATACTGTATAAGCCAGCTCACCTGCATCACACTGTGCTGCGTAGTAGCCAAGACGTGTATGAGAGGTTTGGGGTGGTAGCGGTCATTGTCCTGCCGAACATTGGTGACTGTGGGGAAGGCTGATGGGGGAGATGGAGTCAAAATGGGAGGCACAGGATGAGGCTCTGGGGGCTGAAGAATTTCCTCCTTCACATCACCTTCTGCCTGGGAGCTAGAGAGAAAGTGGAAAAAGAAACGGAGGTCAGTTAAAGACAGAACTAAACCCCACAAGCTTTTTACTGAGCAGATGTTACACAGCGAGACAGAAAGACAGATTTGTTTAATGTTGTATAATAAGACATCTCATTTTTACAGAACGTAAAATGTAGCAGAAATAATTAAAACACTCCAACAGAGATAAAGACATTCATTGTTAAGGCAACATATTTCCACATTGTTTTAATACACAAACACATGACTGAAGCCAGAGCTAACATACACATGATGCTGTGTGTGTGCATGCATGGTTCAAAGACAGTCAGACAGAGAAGTCAGACCACTTGGTTCAGGTGAAAAGATAGGTTTGAAAGTGCTTTAAACAGAATTTATAAGATGTTTTGGTTCAGGACATTACGTATTTCATCACACTGGTCATACATCTTCCAGACATTTGAACATTCACGTTTAACTTTTTCTATATCTAAATAAAATGATGAAACCAAGATGATGAAGTGAACTTCAATATGAATTTCATGAACGAATGAGTAAAACTTTAAAGGCCATTCTTGAAGTGAAGTGTGATATCTTTCACCACCAGGTGGCAGAATTTTAAAACATGTAGCAATATATTAATAGTACCTCAGAGGTTTTCATAGGTTTTCCTTGTTTTCTCTGACAGCTCTCACTTGTATTCTGTGAATTAAAGTCTAATGAAATCAGTGAACTACACAATTTATCCCTCTACATGCACTGTGTATTAAATGTAATGTCTCCCAAGAGGATAACTGATTACTGTATTCTCTTCTCTTGAATGGTATTTTCAGTGCAGAAACCTGCTGAGGCACTGTTGGTAGTGTTAAAGAAAAAAAAAAGAAACATTACATTTTGTTTTCAGCTACCAAAGTGCACAACATGTCGGAGAAAATAGCTACTGGAGATTGTTCTCAGCGTTCAGCAAAAGTCTCCCACATGTACAATACAGTGTATTTTGGTAATGTGCTTATAACCTACTTACTAACACACATATAGATACATGCAATGTAGGTGTCTAAATTACATACAGGATACTGAGGTTGTAACAAACCTCGCCACACAATGATGGAAACTTGACTGTATATACATTTATATGCAGTCAACACTGAACCACTGAATATACATAATTTACATAAGCATGCAAATATATAGTACATATACAGAAAAAAAAACAGTGAAAGGATGTGGTGGTGTGCTAAATCAAGCGCACATGGCTGAAGCAAGAGCTAACACAGGACTGAGAGCACATGAGGCTGTGTGTGCATTGGTGTGTGTGTGCATGTGTGGACCAGAGACAGACAGATAAAAAGTCAGACACAGAGAAGCATGGGGGATTTCCTTTTCTTGAGCAACTCTGGAGCTGGCTTCCTCCTGAAGCCTCAACAGTGCAATATATTGTAGCTGCCGTGAGCTGCTTAGTGTGTGCATTCTGTATTCTTAATTTTTGATAAGTGAATAAAAAAATAATAATATGACAAATACAAAGTATATAAATAAGCACAAAACTTTCAGAGATTCACACTGAGGCATTTCAAGCAGATTGCTTTAAGCACTAAATACAGTAACACTAGAATAATAGCTTTTATTATAATTTTCAGGGAGGTCAGAGGTCATGACTGCTGGGGGACAGTGCTCCTGTTGGCATTAAGCTGAAGTCCAGCTAGTAACAGCACCCAGTTTTCTAATCACCAGAACCTCCAGTTGCCTCTTGCAAGTGCAATTTCTGGCCGCTGAGCTAAATATTATTTAAACAAGAAAACCATTATTCCCTTGTTTCCTTTAATGAAAACATAAATTACCCTTCAGGATTTCTTCTTAAAAATTGTCTTCGTTGCCTGAGCAAGCAGAAGATATATTTAATAACACAGATGATTCCCACTGGTGCTGATTGTTTCCATGGGGATATGAATCATTCAGATGCCACGGAGTTTATTTAAGCCCTGCATCCCTCTAAGATAACATAAGATGAAACTTTAATGATTCTTAGAGCAAACACTAATAAGTCACAGGAAAACAAATAAGCAGCATCAAAGAGAATAAAAGAAAATTGACCAATGACAGCTGCAGCACTAAAACACGCATGAAGAAATGTACACATGTATTAAAATATTATGTGGGCTTACATAAAGTGAATATTTGGGGAGTACTGGAAGGGAGAAATGATTAGGTTCACTTCCATGCTCCAAACATTGTGTATAACTGTAGAAAATGAGCAAATGCATGCTATGCTGATTCTTTTCACGCATCTGCCCATCAGCTCACACTTACATTGAACTCTCAAAATGATCGCGAAATAGGTATGGTGACAAATAGAGAAACATCTGCACTATGAGAGAAACAAATATCCAAAATGACTGCAATAATACATGCACACAACAAACTACTACCAGCTCCAGACTATGGAAAGAATTCAGTTGGAAAAATATCAGATTCTTTATTACTCCTGAGATAAAAAGCAGATTTTCCACTACACACACGATGTGTCAGAAACTGTGTGTAGTTAGAAATGCAGACCTCACTCATAATCGGGGATTGTTTAAAAATAAGAAACTATGGAGATTATGTCTGTTAGAGCTGAAAGAGATAGACTAGAATATGACTTGAGATATGTCTAGTGCTACGTTTAGATAATAAATGTGATAATTTACGTGTGGTAACAGGACAACAGGAGGTCCGAGAAATTGTTGAAGTTTTATCACCAGAAAATGGTGTATATAGAGGACCCACTTACGCTGGAAAACTGGATGCACATTGTTGAAGAGATAAACACCATGGAAAGTCCTGAGGACTCAACAATGTAACAAAAAGTGATGAAAATATAAAACCCAACATGAAGACACTATTCACAGTTTAAAAAAAAAAAAAATGCTTGTAACCACAAATTATTTACCTCACTGACATTTTTGAATGTCCTTTAATAAGAATGTTGTATGAAAATAATAAAACTGAAACTAAATAACTTTGGGTTAAGAATACTACGGGGATCCTTTTAACAATAAACAAAACTGTTCAAAGTGCTATTTTACTCCTACTGTCTTGATTTCCCATCTGGTTATTTGAGATCAAAAACACAACAATGTACCAAAATTACTTGTCTTATTAAAAACACATTGTCCATATACACAGGCTGACTAACTAAAAGTAAACTTTACATCCCTTTTAGCGTTTTAAAATACAGTACAAAATAGCAGTTTAATTCTGATTGATTAGTTAACACTGTAAGAAGCTGTGTGCAAAATACAAAACCTCAAAAATATAACACTTCATAGAGCTGTAAACACAACTATCCAATCATTCCTGTTCTTCTGCTTTAGCACTACACGTATCTACGCCGGTGACACACTTAACTAACCTTAAACACCCAAAATGTTATTATGAACACAAAACCACCACCTAAACTCCCACACGCAAACATACATGTGTGCACACAGATGACCGCCTTCACAAGAACTTCAGGTTTATGTAATAACACCACCCACACTCATAAATAAATGCACTGACTCAAACACACACACACACTCAGCGCATTGTGCTCTCCACATATGTAGTCCAGAGGGAAGATGCTGCATTTTTAATTAGAGCGTTGGTTCTCTGTAAGAGCTGCGTACATTCATAGGAAGTCGGATACGGTAGAAGGTACTTCCTAGTTCCAGGTTGTGCTGATGACAGAGTCACACAGGCAACTAAAAAAAAGCTGCAAACTACACACTCAAACCACACAGATTTAGATCACTGCTTGAGCAATTATGTATTTCCACCAGCCGGATTAGATTATTATCTATGTGACTGCAAATGATAAGAATTAATAAGTTTGCAATGCTACAAGAACTGCAAAGCTGCAACAAAACATGTATAACAATTCTTATAATAACATGGTTTTACTGTGGAATTACTTTCACGATTAAAGAATCAAAAAGATTTTTTGTTTTTATTTGTGTTTTTTATGCTTTATTATATTTATTTTCTGTGTTCTATAGTAAGCATTGGATGGATTGAGCACTTTAACTTCTATGATTTCTATCAGTATGTATTTACACAAATCTGAGGTGTGGACATCAGGATATCCCAAAACTTTTCATCTCTGCTGTATTTTGTGTTTTACTGAGGGTGGTGTAAGTCTGAACAATAACCATGGGGCAGGGCTGGAGTGAGAAATAAAACACATTTCTGAAACTTGCTGCATTACACGGGTGAAATTCTCCCAAACCATTATACCCCTCCTGGCTTAGCACAAAGCAACTGCACAAAAACGTTGCCTAAAATTCTGATTTAAATTAGAACAATTTCAACAAGATCAACAGATAAGTACACACGACTAAGAAGAATATTGCACAACAATCAATTCCACCTTTAGATACTCGACAGTTTTCAATTTTCGAGATGCTCCAGACACATTTTGGTACGGGAGTCTGATGCTCAGTCCAAACAGTAGGAGGATATGAGTCTTCAGGGTGTGGCTGTAAATACGTGTGTATGTATGTAAAAGCCATGACTCAGTATCTGCAACCTTGTTGCCAGCATCATTGAAATTCCTGCAGCAGCTCCCTCCACCTCTCTCTCTCACACACACACACACACACACACACACACACACTGACATTACTGAAGTGACCCAGAGGGAGTTTGGCCAGCAGAATGTGGACTGTGTTGGTAAAAATAGCTCTAACCATCATCAAAATACTCCCAGACTTAAACTAGGCCTTGACTTTATTTCCTTATTAAATTGAGAGATGACACAGAGCAAAAAAGACGACATGCTGAGATTTAAGAGAAAGACAAGCAAAGAGAGAAACCCACATATTCCTGACAGTCTCACACTGTCCCACTTCCAGCAAAACTTTGGCAGCGTATCACAAGCTCGAATTTGTATGTTGTGCTTAGAAGGGGAAGGAAACGTTTCAGTAAACAGATCACTTGCAGCTACGTCCCTAAACCTAGGACCTATGAAAAATTTGCTTTTCCATAAAACCAACTTGAAGAGGAGAGAAATTAAGGAAACCAACAACATGATACTTTTAGTGCAGTAAGAGCTTGATACAAGGAAAATACTGCTTTCAATAAAGGATTTTTGTCTGGTATTAGGACAGGACAGAAGTGGGCATCAAATGAAAATGAAAATATATTAATTAAATCAATGGAAAAATCGGAGAGCCAGTGATTCACACATCAACACACAATACTGTCAAAGTGGGCATTTTTAGACAATGCTTCTAGCAACAGGTAATTAAGTGACACTGTGTTTCCTGGCAACAAGATGTCCCCTGTGACATTAAAGCAACGGCACTGAGACAACTCTCTAAGCAATAGACTCAAAAAAGTTAGTGTCAAGTGTATCTATTGCTGCATGAACAGGAGAGGGAGGCTGTGCTTTCTGTGGATAAATCATTAGAAGAAGGAAAGAGGGGACTGAAGAGGAACTGGCTGGGAGAAGGTGGAGCAAAAACCCTGCTGGGCACATTTAGCAAAATTAAAAAGTGAGATGAAGGGAAGATAAGGGAGCAGAGCGGAGAATACTAGAAGAAGATAGGGTGAGAGAAGACTGGGGAAAGGGATAAATGATTGAAGAAAAACAGTAAATTGGCCAAGATACACAGAGTGTATGAGTGTTCAGCACTATGTAGAGCATTACAGAGAGAGAGAGCAGAGTGTTACTAACTGTTGCAGAACCATCTACAAATACGGCTCCTCCTCAGGCCACAGCAGTTGTTAACAGCCAAACAGAAGTTAACTTCAGTAAAGTGGAGGCTCTGTGTAGCTGTGGGCTGACGAGGAACCAACAATTCCTGCTGCTTCTGTATGGTCAGTTTAATATGTTTTTATAGGGTGCAACACGCAAACTATTGTGCTATGATTTCTTTGTGTTGCTCCTACAAAACACAACACCCACTGTGTGCAGTGACGGGCCACTTCACGCCTACTGCTCACTTCTGTGTGAGCGTGTTCATTCATCTGTGTGGAGGATGAGTGCGGGTCAATTTATTCTTCAGCTACAACCGTATTGCAAGAGAGAGGTGGTTTGTGAGCCAACTTCAAGAAAACAGATGCGAACGGGACGAAGTCTGACAAAGGTCTGATTTACACATATCATGTGCCTTACCTGCGTATACGGGGAGGTTTGGGAGGCGGTGTGTCCCATCTCTCCTCATCTGAGTGGTGGCCTGCTTTGTCTGGACTGCTTTCATCCTGGACAGATGTTAAGAGGAAGAATTAACAAAAATATACAGACACAAAAATAAGCAGGGCTGCTATGCTGCTCAGCGCCATCTAATGTACTGCATAAAAGTAACCAATCATCAATATGCACAAGACAGAAGAGCTTTACATGTTCAAAGTAAATTTATTTTATTATTAACTAAAACAAACATCGCATGTGGCTTTAATCTCTGCAGTATGTGCCAAACTGATTCCAATTTTACACAGAAAATGACATAAAATTTTACTGACACACTGTTGCCTCCAACTGGTAAAAAAAAAAAAAAAAGAACCCCAAAAAAACATGTGGCTGGTTTTAGCCAGTTGTGCAAAAGTAAGTAAACCACATTACATTTACCTGTCAGCTATAGCTCCTAAGTATTTTGCTAATTACAATTTTACATACATAAGATATGAACAGTCAAACAATACATAATCTAGCTGCAAGTACTTCTGTAGTATGAGTATAATTGTGGTCCATTTATTTTTACTATCTGTTAAGTATAGACTATGTACTGTATTTTTTTTACTATCGTTTAATGATATTCTGGTTTGTGGAATTTCTGAGTCTGCTCCCAATTGGCCTAGGAAGAGCCTCCACCTAGCACTGACTAAATGAAATAATTAAATGAACACAAAACCTGAGCTGCAGTGACTATACTGGTATTTTCAGACTGACAGCATTCCAAATGTCATCTTGTTTTCCATGAACTACAAGTCTAAGAACGCTTCTGTGATGGCATCTATAACAAAAGAGACCTGCAGAAAGACAAATGTTATCTTGCTACTGTAGCTGGACTTTACCTTGATGACTGTCACATTATCCGTCTCTGAGTTCACTATATGGAATACTAGTTTTACTAAACTTTGGATTTTTTTTTTTATTACTTGTCTTTTTTTCCCCCCAATACTCAAAAGTCAATTTCAGTGCTCACTGTCACTACAGGTTGAATAATTGCTGTAGAAATATTAAGTAAAATTCCCTACTTTCTCTACTATTTCCTTTGCTCTCCTACGTGTTTGTGGAGAGGAGGTAGAGTTGCTACAAAACTGCTTCACTGAAAGATCAAAAATTGTTTTTTGAAAGAAGCCCTCCTCCTCCTGACTCATGTTCCCTGCCTTCCTCTCCACTCTCATCTTCCTCCTCCTCTCCTTTCTTCCCCCCGCGACTCATTAATTTGACTCTTTCTCTGCTCTGATAATGAGAAGATGGCAGGACCACTTCAGTCGTCAGAAAATCATGACTGAGCGGCAAATGAGGCCACCACAGCTCTGCGCATCTGTGTAAGCACTGACGTCTCCCAAGGAGCTAACTTGAGCACATTTAGAGACAGATCATATCTTACATCTGTCTGTGTGTTGTAAGAATTAATTTGGGCAGAGATACGCGTGTGGGATGTGTATATATGTAGGCTTATTGTTCGTGCTGCCATTGAGTGCACCTCTGTGGGTGTTTCTGTCGCCAACAATGGCTGACTGGACGTGACTCAATGTGTGTATGGACTGAGTCAGTGATAATATTGTGCAAACCGTGTGTGTGTGTGAGTGCAATGCTTGTTGGACTTGCAACTTTCTAAGATTGTAAGTAGCAATAAACAAGTATTGGAGTATTTTCCTCTATACAGTATATGCTAGACCTACACTGGTAGTGTACTGTAAAATATCTGTTGGTGGTGGGACTGTCTGCTGATGTGTGTACTGATCTCCAGGTAGATGATAAACGCTGTTGGTGTGCACTGCACTCAGACACAAGGAGCATCAGGAATATTCAAATGAATTCTGGTTTGCTGGCAGACTGTTGATCGCAGAGCTTGTTTAGTCAGTGGATCGTGATAACAACTGTGCTGGTTTGCAGACAAACAACTGCCTCCTCAGAGGGAAGCCCATGTTTCTGCTGCAGTTCTGAGAGACAGAGGGTTCACACGTGAACTTTAACCTCCGTTTATAGCCTCTCATCAGACCAAGCTTCTCCTACCTTCTCCTCCTCCTACTGCTTATTCCCCTTTTGTCTGCTCTTCACAACAAGTACAGAGGACTCGCTTGTGCCCATTTTAGAGATGCTGAAAGATATTTTAGGATTCTAGGTAACGGTTCACAATGTGTGTGAGTCTTCTCTAATATAAACATGTGTGTCTAGTAAGGGTCCCCCCTTTCCCAACGGATGTGTGTCTATTCTAAGACTGAAAGTGCATTACGGGAAAGAGGTGATGTCATCAGAGCTTTCTATGCAGGAAGTCAATCTCTGTATTTCTGCCAACGCACTCTCTCATCGTCTCTCTGTGTCCTCAGTCTCTTTTTGCTGGCTCTACTAGTTTAACAACAATTCCCAGTAGCTACTGATAAAATGTACATTTTCTAAAAGCCTGTTGTGTGTCTAGTAAATGGCTATGTGTGATAAGTAGCAAGTTAGCGACACCAGAAACTACATCACATGATTTTAGTTTCTCTTATAGAGGACAAGACTAAGAAATGATTGAAATGTTGCTCTACCACTTGCACATTTTTCACTTGCATCACCCAGCCTTCTGAGAAACTGGGAGACTAGAGTAGAGAGGAAGAGACTGATACCGGAGTGTGTTAAACTACTTTCTGACGTGATGATGTGTTGTTATAACTTAACTGAATTAAATAAATAGTACCTTTACTACACCTACATGATTATCTATTGATGCCTTTGCAATATTCCAACACTACATTTGATTTCAAAATGCTTACTAATAGCTAAAACAAGCCACTGAGTACAAAATGTTTACTGCTCCTTTGATTTTCTTAATTTTTTATTTCATACGAGTAAACCTGGTTAGGTTGTACTTCTAGAGCAACAGGAGGGGGGGACATGAACAATTCATATATGATGCAAGGCGTAGGGCAATGGTGGTCAATTAAAAATGAGGGCAGTGGTGAGTGACATAGCAAAGCTTTTTTGTAACTCTCTGTATGCAGTCTGCTGAGATGATCCTGTAGCGGAAAGTTATCATTCTTTTATAAACTATGTGACTCTTTTTCTGTGCAAAGTTTTCTGAAGGCCTCTCTTCCCTCTCCCCTCTCCCTCTTACCCTTTCCCTCCCCAGTGACTAATTATTTGCGTTTTTTTCCCCCATTCCAAGTGTGTAACTCAGTGACATCCTGCCTTTCTTTAAGACCAGACTACATGCACAATATGTGTGTGGGTCATACCATGCCATCGTGTATCTGCGTGTTGGTGGGGCTCTCCAGTAGCTGCAGTTGTTTGTGGAATAGCTGCGCGATCGCTCTATGAACTAACTCGTACTGCTCCTAGAGGAAGGCAGAGAAAGGGGCAAAGACAAAGAGAGAGAGAAGGATAAAGACATAATCAAAAGTGATGCTTAAAGCCAAACAAAAAGGTAAATGGAGAAGTGAGGTGATGGAGATGGGAGAAGAAAGGAAAAACAAATAAAGGGTTTCAGCAGATCAATACAAAAGCAAAAACAATCTCTATGACTATACTAAAAAAAAACATCCATTTACAAGGTTATGAAATACAACCTGCGTGAAAACAATCGAATGCTCTTCACTGAAGCCCGCTGATATTATCTCATTACTTTCCCCAATGTATATTGCACTACATTTTCTGAAATTAGATTACAGTTACTAGTTTGCAGCAGAATTCTTCTCGGAGACATTTAATTCAAACCTGTGCCAAAGTCTGTCAAGGCAGCGTTCTAACTTATCTAAGAGGGCTTTATCCCTTTTTAATGTTAGGACATGTGTGTTGAATACCAGGGTGAAGATTGTGGAAAAACAACCTTAACTATTTTGGCGGGAATGTGTGGGGTGGGAAGATGCATTTTGCATTTTCAACCAGGTGTGTAGCAAGTAGCACATAAATAAAGACACTTGTTTAATTTAAAGCTTGCTCTAAAATGCTAAAAGACAAAATGTGCGTACTTTGTTTGATGTTCCCAATCCTATCTAGGTTCTAAATGGTGATGTAACCGATACAGTCATGGACAGATTATGAGAAAATGGGTCCAGACCAGTTAAAAGCCGCACCACCTCTCCTATATAGTACTGACTGAAAGAGACACAAAACTAAATTACAAATGAGGCGTGACACATTGTTTTTGGTTTTTCAAAATTTAAATTTCAAAATATTTGGTAATCTTTTGACTCTTTGTCATGAATTTGTGTTTATTTTTGATAATTTTGTGTCTTTGTGGTCATACTGTGCCTACATTTGTCTTTTGTCTCTTTGTATTTTGCAACTTTTAACTGAGTCTTGTGACTTTCAGACAAGACAGTCACTTCATACAGAGGCTTTGTGCCTAGGGGCCCTCTGACCTCTCAAGCCTGTTTGATAATCCATCCATGGATGCAGTCCAGCACCATAAATACTAAAATTGGATTTTACACTGAAATAAAGCCTGATTCTCCTTTGAAACTTAACTCATTTCTAAAATCACATATAAGGATAGCTATGCAAAATGTTTTCACAGCCTCACACAATATTGACTTCAGATCTCTAATTTATTGTGTGCAGGGATGAAAAATCTGGCTGCAGCAACACTTTTCAATTAGCAGATACCTGAGCAGCCAACACTAACTAGCATTTCTATATCATCTGCATATTACTCTAAATAGACTTCAGAGCAGTATGAGTGTACAAAACCAGTCTGTGTGGAAAAGAAAATACTACAAAAACAAACCTTGGTCTGAACAGCAGAGTGCCGCTGCGTCCTCATTTCTTGGATCAACCGGAAAACATTAAATTCTTCTGGAATTTTCTTTTAAAGACAACAACAAAAGGGTTACTTTGTCACTTGCAATGTAACATTTAGTGTGTTGAGAGTGTGTATTTGCATATGTATGTGTTTTAAGTATCTGTAGGACTGCGTGTGCTTTTGCATACCCCAGCTTTAAGGAGGTTCCACGTGTAGTCAATAGCACAGATAGCACCCGTCCTCCCACAGCCTGCACTGTAGTCACAGTCATACAGATTGGATTTAACAGAAGCACATTTGTAAAGATACAAACACACTTTGCCATTGTAAACATAGTAAAATCACACTTTGCGTGAGTATCCCCCATGATTTCTACTCTTAAGCAGGAAACTGACGACAAAAACTAAGTGCAGACCCTCAGTCACATGTATGTTTGTATATATGGAACAACACATCATTCAGACAGGATGGAGACAGTAGCCACACAGAAGCTGAAAATATGTGATGTCACGTCTGAGACATAAAATCATAAAACTTAATCTCATGCTGTTGGAGAGCCCTCTGCTACTGTAACGAGCACACACACACTTACAGAACACATGAACCCACACAAAGCGTCTTTACAGACACGGACACAGAGCTTGGAGTCCTGCTGTGTAACAGAGGAACCAGGAAATGTCCTCAGGCTGCTCATTATAGCTGATTACACACACATGGAGACAGTGTGTGTGCTATGTGTACACTAACGCATGTGTGCAGCAGAAAACCTAGAGCCTTTTGAATCAGTGCGCTTTGTTTCCGATTTTGATTAATTTCAACTACACCACTTGAAGATGTTTATTGGTGGAAATGGCCTTTGAGCCTGTTCTGTCATAAATTTATCAATGCACAGTAGGGGTGCCTCCAAATGCAGTTTGATTCATACCTTGATTCTTGATTCATGGCTTGATTCATACCTCAATTATTGTTTTGTTTTAATTTTTTGGGGGGGGAGTTCAGTCTATGCTCTGTACCGTCCCTGAAGACTGTGGACGTGGGTTGTGGTTTCTGTCTTGGTCTAAGAACAGTTACACCCCATTTGCACAGACAAATAAGACTGAGATTCCCATTCAACAGCAGTAGAAACTGAGCTGATACTGTAGCCGCAGAAAAACTGGTGCATGCTGTATGAATGTAAAAATGTTTCCAGCATGTATCTGGCTGGATTTTTAAATTAAAACTAGCTTTTGCCAAAAGTATGTTTGTATTTGTGAGCAATCTGTTCATCCACTACTGCAACAGATCCGTGCTGGCCACCTGTTGCACATTCTTACTGTCTTCAGACAGAAAGCTCCTGAAAACCTCATGAATCATTTAATTCATGGTGAGAGCACAAGTATGAAAACAGTGTGTGAAACACGTTTTTTTTTCCCATGTCCTGCATTTGACATTCAAAACCATGCCTCAAATCAAATCTAATTCTATTTATACTGCTCATGGTATGTTCCAACATGGCTGCATCAGTACAGTATGCATGTACCTACCTGCAATGTACACATATAGGGACATCATCATTCTCTTGGTATTCCCTCATTAGTCCAATCATATCCAGTATGGAGTCAAATGATGACGGGACATCATGATCCGGCCAGTTCAAATAATGGAACTGTGTTATCCTCCGAGTTTCCTGCAGGGAGACATACAGGGGAATATTTTTAAAGTTGGAGGGTGAATTAAATCATCAGTGTACGAGAGGAATGTGTACCTGTGGACTTTTAGCATTGTCTATCAACTTTCAGTAAAATTATTTCATAAAAACATACGTGTGCCATTGTTTTACAAAATTGTGCTGTGCTGAGCAACTTTAATTACTTTAACAACATTATCTGCTGACATCCCTTTTCTGATATCATGTAGAACCATGTACATTGTGGGGGATATATTAATATTATAATAAAAATAATAATTAATACTTTATTAATCCCCTCAGGGAAATTCTTATGGACAGGCAGCCACCTTGCCAAGGGAGCCAAGGGTTCGCAGTTCTGTGTCTTGTCTGGGGACACTTTGATATGTGACCAGGAATTGGGAGAACTATAAACAGTGTAATATTCATTTTGGCTAGACTGTGAAAACTGTTTTCCTGGATTAATAATGTCTAAAGAACGAAGTGAACAATAAGTCAGAGGACGTACATTTTCATACTCCACTCTCAGAGTCCTGATAATGTAGTCTGTTCTGGTCTGCTCCAATTCCTAGAAAACAAACACGGGGGGAACATTAGCACAATCCTTGACTCAAACAGTCATTAGAACAAAATGTGAGAAATGCAGTCTAAAAACAGACCCCCCACCCCCCAAACACGCATAGCACACACAGCTGTAATAGTAGAGGATTGTCTACTTACACAAGAGACTCTGAAAGGGCCAAAACTCATGGGCTCCTCTCCCAGCAGCGGGAAATACCGCTCACACTTTTTCTAACCAGAGAAGAACAGGAGTTAGTTTAAATGCCGACAGCTACCACAGCTTCCTGTGCACATACATACTTTTTGGTTTGAAATAAACCAAAGGAAATGTATACAGCACTGCATATACATCTTATACTATACTATACTATATCCAACATACATAAAAATCTACGCAAAATCTACATTTATAGAGGCATATAGGTCAGCTAAGAGTTTAACTTTATTATTACTTAAGTGAATTTTTGACCTAAAACCAAAACAGTCTTGGATCGATTTAAAGTGACTCAAGGCTTTTCTTGAGCGACCCACTGGTCCCCCTTTTCATAAACATCCTTTGTAGTCAAAAACACACTGAGAAAGCCAATTCTAACAAACAGAGCTTCTAACAGACAGAAATGGGACCAAACTATTCTGTAACTTTGGTGGAGTTGATAAAACACAGATATACAGACATGTTAACATGATAAAACAGCAGAGCATGTAAGCATTTAGACATTCATTGTTCAAGTTCTGTGCATTAAAGTTTAATTGAAGTAAATAAACATCAATAAATATCATCATTAATCCTGTTGATTCGACCAGTGAAATAATCAATAAAAGCCAGTTACATTATCAATACATGAGGTGATATACGTGATGAATTGTGCCTTTTTTCTCCACGTTTTCATCCTTCTATCATTTTGATACATGTTCATTTTTAACAGTTCACAGAATCTTCTTCCACGACTCAAGTTTTTTTTTTGTATACTGTCCTTTAGTTTTTGAAGTTTACTACAGGACTGCATGTTGTCGTGAATCCTCTGAGGTTTTGGTCATGTCAAGTCTCCTCTTCACTGTTGACAAGGAAACACGTACACCTACACCCCGGGGAGGATTGTTGACTCGCTGTGCAGCCATAAACTGTTTTTCTTCACCATGAAAATTATTTTCAGCTCATTCAGAGACAAGACTTCAGCTCCTCGATCTAAAAGCTTTTCTGCCATTTTCTAGTCTTCTTGTGTGCACCTGCTTTTTTCCAGAAGTGCCCACTTTAGCAAACCAACTACATTTGATGCCCCTGATAGATTTTTGCTCTTTTGAGCTTCATTATCTTCGTCACTTTCACAGTCACCTCTTTACTCATCATACTGAGAAACACCTCTACGTCAGTCTAAATGGCAACTCCACAGGAAACATTTAATAAGCAAGAACCCAACTACTCTGAAAGCCCTAAAGTTTTTATGGAAATCACAATATCTCCCCACACAGTTTGTTCTGTAATGACATAACCTACTTCAATTAAAGCTTGCACTTGAATGCAGTTTCCATAATTTTACTGGAAATTTTATGTGCTGAAGGACAAAGGCTAAAGAACAGAAAATGTCTAACTGTCCAAATACTTCTGGTCTGGACTGTGCGTGCACTTATATGCACACACTGACATGCATGCATACACAAGAGGCTTAAATATCACTGTCTTACCCTTCCCATCTCAAACTCTCGACAAGCCATTACAATAACCTGCAGAGACACAAACAGGAAGGGTTACGATCAATATTAACACTCTCAGCTAAATCACAGGTTTTTTTTATTTCAAACATGTTCTGCTTCTATAGTTTGCAGAATGAGAGCAGAATTTGATCAGACTGTTCTATGTTTCTCCACTTCTAAAGGGTTTGCAGACTTTACATCATTTTTGAGCATATGTTTCACTCTCACTTATTCTCTTTGATCCTATAGGAGTAATTATCACAGCTGCACTCCAAAGCATTTCAGAGTGTTAGTAGTTAGTAGAGCTACAGTATAAGAATGCAGACAATTTTCCTTTTCTTTTTTTTTGATAATCACTATTTCTTGTTGTAGAGCAACTTGACGCTTAAGTGCAAAAAATGATTTTAGCTGTTATCTCACAAAGTGAAAGCTGCATTATGGGTAAAACATGAGATTCAAAACACTGAATGTACATGCAGCGTAACTAAGCAGAAATGCAACCACATTTTTATTTTTTATGTGACAGAACATTATTGTAAGTAGGCACCAAAAATATACAAACTAACAACAACTACAACACCCACTTTCATTAAACCTGCTTCAAGTGACAACTTTCTGCTTCTATGCAGAATCTGTGCAAACTGACACAGAGGATCTATATCATCTTATCAGCTTCCGACATCATATAAAGCTTAAGCTTTTTACACTCCTCCTTCATTCCATCACTTCTGCTTTTCAGCTTTTCATCACTTCAGTCATACTCACAGCTACATTATACTGCCAGTTCATCCTCCAGAAGTCAATGACAGTGTTTGGCAGTGGGCCCTGAGTTGCAATATAGGCCTCTAGGCCACCTATACCCTGAGAGAGAGATGAAAAGAAGAGGAGAAAAAGCATGATCTTCTGTGAAAAGATACTTTATATGGCTCCACAACGGATGCTAGCGTGATTCATATACCACTTTATACAACGAAAAAACACTATAATCAAACCACATGATGTCAAACAACAAAGCAAAGGAACTTGATTTCCAGATGCTTTTTACCTTGATGAAGTTAGCGTTGATGTAATCTGTGTCCTGATTGGTTGTTTTTAACGTCAGCTTCACCCTACTGTGATCAACTGGAGAGGGAAAAAAAGAGAAAGAAAAAGTAGTTTATTATAAAATATTTTTCACATGCAAGAAAACATGAGAAAAAAAGACAAAGAAGCGAACAGAAAAAAAATTTCAAGAATGAGACGAAGAGATAAAGAGAGCAAACAAAGGCATGGGTAAAACTTACAGAGTGGAATGTAAAGAGGTTAATGGACACAAACAGCTAGTGTATATCCTCATTCCTGCAGTATGTAATGTGCGTGGGTGTAAACATCTGTCACGGATGAACCAGTTCACTTCATTTGCCTTATCAGCAGCTCATTCACTTAATGAGTGAATGAATAGATAGATGGATGGAGGAGGAAAAAAAAAAAAAAAGAGGATAAAGGTACAAAAAAGTAGGACAGATGTTGGGTTTTGAAAGCTTCCCCTCAGGCCATTAAGTACATTGAGAGCCCTGTCTGTGAGACAGAGACCATCACATGACCTATTACAGCATACTGAATATATGTGTGTACATATTTCTAGAAAAATTAAATTTCTGTAAACTGTACAAATGTGTCTCTTTTCAGTATCAAGCTTCTGTCTGTCTGTCTCTACCCAACATTTTTTACTTTGCTCTTTTTTTCCCCTATTTAACCGATTTGTGTTTAACCCAAGAGTCAAAAGACACTCCGCAAAAAACAACAGTGGCAGACGTTACGGTTAAAAAGTATTTTAGGGCTATTCAACTATGCAGAGATTTAACAGTATTTTTCAGCCTTGACTGAATGTCTTGTTTTTTTGGGGGGGCAGAAACATTTATGTTTGAAGCCCCACAGAAAAATGAATGAATAATGTCTTAATGCTGTTGTCATGCAGGAAACAAGCTTTCAAACAGATTATATTGCGTTTGCATGAAATATTTAATAATTAAGTTGTAGTAACTAATGGCTAGTGAGATTATCACTGTGGGCATGTGAATTACAGTGTTGAACTAGCAAATTTCTATTGAGAAAGAAGTTGCTGCTTTATAATATTTGGTCAAACTTTAAGTCTGAGCACTTCGTCAAAGTTATTTCTTTTTTTTGCTTGTTACCTTAATATAAACCATGGTTGCTTTGTGAACCCAAGTTTTGATGAGTTAAATTAAAGAAATAAAATTTCTTTAATTATCTTATTTCAATATTTTTTGTAAGAAAGTATAATATAAGAGTCTTACTACTTATGTGACCTACTACATTAATCTTTAAACCCTTTGACCTGATCCAGACCACCAGGTGCACCTTACCTTTTATGCTATGACGTAAAGTTTTTACTTTGAACTGTACTGTGTTTGTGAGAGAAGTGTTTCTAATATTATAGATGTTTCCAAATGCAAGGTTGTTAAAATATTCGAAATTTTAGAGGCACAATAAATTAAACAATCAACTAAACAAAACAACCATAAAGTTGAAGAAGCATAACTTTAGAATTGCTGAATCGTCAAGTTATGTTTTATTGTAAGGCTGTTGTATTAGACTGTTTACGTTTCAGCTAGTATCAAATAAACTGTCAGCTAAGTATATTTACTTTGCCTATTTCTGTAGTATAAAAATGAATAAGATTGATCTAGATTTCAAATGTAAACCACATATCTACAGTTAGCCTGGTTTTATATGGAACTTGTGGTATAAATGATGCCATCGTCGGCGTAAAAACGGACATTACATAACAAAGTTCTTCTTCCTTACGTTTCCTCCAAAAGATCAGACAAGTAAATATTTTTATTAAATTCAACTAGTATAGCACGCAGAAGTGTGCAGTCATGCACAATGTGGGGGTGCCAGTACTCACATGGCAGTATATCTTTATATCTGTTCTTCTTGACGTTCTCCTCCCTCTCGCCTACGTTGGTGGGGTAGATCTTCTCTGTCCTGTATTTGGTTGATAACCTCCGTAACCGCTGGAATAAACAAAAGAAGAGAAAGAAAATATTTAGTACTCAGTTAGAAATTATACTATTATTATACTGCGAGTTTTATTATTTGTTTTTACATATTATCCTGCAAGCAGAGGAAAATGCAACATGTTTCACAGTCATGATGCATCTCCTGATGTATCTCTTTCCAACAGCGTACAGGACACATATCAGATATATGACAACAGAACAAGGTCAACCTGTGATACAAGTCAGACTCTGTCTTTATCACACCACTAGAAATGAACAGAAAGTTATAGTGTGACAGTTTCCAAGAGCACTGGTGATAAAAAAGTAAAAAAGAAAAATTACATTACATCTGCAGAGTTAGATATTCATTTTTATCAAGTAACAGTGAAGTTGTTTGTTTTATCTTATCTTTCATACTACCACACAAACAGGTTACAGTGGTTAAACTCTTCTGACACACACACACACACAGACAGACACACTGAGTGTTAAAACATTTGAGCTGGAGGAAGAGAGAGAAACTTGTTAATCAGTAGAGATTTTTACTTAGTAAAAGTACTTTGACTCGTCATGTGTTTTAAAGCCATTTATATCTGGTTATTTTATGTATAAACAGTTTCTCAAATTTTCTTATTAGAACATTTACAGTCATTTGTGTAATGTAAGACCATATATATACACACCAGTACTATTATAGTTATACTTATACCTTGTAAAAGAGATGTTATCACATAACACCCTGTTAAAAATACATCTTTTATCTCAGCACCTCTTGCTTGTTTTTTCCGAAGTAATCAGACAGCTTTCCGTCTCTTGGCCTACTTCTGAGCAATATCAACTGAACAAATCGACTCTCTCAGGATGCCACAAGATGAGCCAGAAAGCCTCAGAAAATCAGAATAAGTAAATTTTCATTAGGATTTTTTGTCAAACCGCTAAGAACTGTTGTTTGTACTCAACAACTGTTTTATCAATGGTGAATGTAAAAAGACTGAAAGCATCATTTATGATAGAAAAGAAGCTTCAGCTCCATGGTGGTTGACTGCAGGTGGAGAGGTGATGTTTCGGCGATCTTTAAGTAAATACTTCTGAAACACCAAAATCTTACTTTAACAACTTGTGAGTCAGGCACCATTCTTTTCATTTTTAATATGGACATTAGATTTGAGTCTCAGGGAAAAATCAAGTAACTTCCTAAAAATGTGTTATAATGTTATTTTTTGCAACTGTTTTTCGATAACATTTAAGCAAGAGAAACTTAACAGAAATGTCAAAAAAAACAGCAACTTCTGGACCATAAAAAAACTCCTGCTGCTTAACTCTGATAGCGCTCACATGGTAACAATCTCAAGGGCCTTCTTTGATTCTCTCAGCTGGTTAAATCGCTCCCTTCTCTCTTTCTAAGACAGTGAGGAAATTAGGCATCACTCCACTCTTTCTGCCTCCCTCACTCCCCCGTTTTCTCTCTCTCCCTCTCTCTCCCTGACTCTGAGAAAGTCGGCGTGGGCGTTCAGGCTGCTGGAGCCTTGTGTGAAAAATGGTTTCACCTCTCTTCTCACTGGAACTGACTGCAGGCTTTCCTCATGTTACTGTAAAATGGACACGAGCTATAGTCTACATCCTGACTTCCTGAGTCTCTCGAACCTCAGACTTTTCTTCCTTCCTTCCTTCATTTTTCACTCTTGTCATTACAACACTCTGTGCTAATGAAGAGACATACAACAGTACACACAGACACCAACAGCCACCATCTGATATTACAAACAGATAATCTCACATATTGGATCATAGGCACGTTAAGCCATAGAGTCAGACCAAAAAAATACAAGCTGAGCAACAGACAGAAAAAATAATCTTAACCTTAAACTTGTCAATTAAAGAATCGGCTTTTTTCTACTTAAAGAAGAAACCCGGATAACTTGCAGCTCTCGTTACAAAAGTAAACAGTGTATTAACTTTTAATAAGAACAACCCAAATTCAACAACCCAATTCAGCTTCATCAGTTAATGGCCTCCTTTCATAGATCAAATCAAATTAAAGGGTCAAATGTTAAACAATCAATGAGAATTAATCAAATGAAATTCACAATAATCAAACAAAAAAAGAGTCCACCTTAATAAATTCATTATTATATAATAAATAAGAGTTCATTCAGCCAACTCCAGGGATGAGCACACTTCCAGCCCATGGTCACAGAGAAATGTCCAAGAAATTCAACCGGTTTATAACACACCTGCCAATCTTTTATTTTACGTGCTGTTCTACTTTTCTTCTTGAGAGCTGAAGCCCTGAAACTGAATTAAAAGTCTTAGTTACTCTCACTTCCTTTGTCTTTTCCTGCACGCTACAGATTAAGACTCTCCCCCTCCCCCTGCCACTAATTGGCCTTCCAAAATGTGCCAATTTCAGAAATAACATAAGTTTTTGTGCAAAGTAGTTCACATACAGCTTCACTTTTTGGTTTTCTTGATGTTGATCACTGAAAATCAACAACACTTATTCCTAAATAGCTTCAGAAAATTGTAATGGACAGGCAAATCTGTCTTCCTTCCCAACTTTCAACTCCTATGTTGTTGTTGTTTTTTTTCATTTTTCTTCCTGAAAGTTGACTTTCATACAGTCTAGGTTCCTTATAGTCTAGGTTCCTAGACTAAAAGTTGACTGCTTTACTCAGCGACACACACATAAACAGTTTAGACTAGCTGCAAAGAGACAGCCTAGAGACATAATGAGCTTTTCACATTTCATTTCGCATCAAGCATCTTTGTAAACAACAGACATCAGAAACTGAGGGAGACGAAGCAAAGGAAGAAAAAAGGAATTTGAGAGAAATAGAGGTAATACACAGAAACTGTGGGCGGTCACAAAGCTGTGTGTGTGTGTGCGTTTATCTGTCTGTGTGTGTGTGTGGTAATAGCATTAGAGCTCTTCTGGCCTCATGTGAATTGCATTTCCAACAGAAGTCTGCTTCTGTACTGGGCCAGAGCCCAGGAAGACGTGCGTACACACATACATAGACACACAATAAGCAGAAAAGGCAGGCAGTAGAGATTTGTGATGGCCTGTGATTCCTCCAGCCCACAAAACACATTATGTGGAGACAAACATGCTCAGAACTGTGCCCTGCAATGATGACAAATATTTTCTCATATTTCCAATAATTTATTTGGAGCAAATTTGACTTCTTTTACGGGAAACCGGGAAGTTCTAGATGATTTTCTATTAAAGCCTATAAATTCTGACACATTGCACCTCATCAGTTGTTCTTTGTATTTATATTTTTCTTTACAAAAGTCTGCTGCAAACAAGAATTCAAAGCACATATTACATAAGTAGTTCCTGTTATATACAATCTTCTTACAAACCAGGCAATATAGCCTGCAAACTTTTAAGTTAAGGACTGAATTTAGAGGGCAGTTTGAAGTAGGAGTGTGTGATGTAGATCATCTATGATAATATCTTGATAGGTGTTCTAATGATATGCAAGCTGACATTATTGAATATGTAACTCACTTTGCAAAAATGAAACAAAACTTGCCACACATTCATTGCATCATGTAGCTTAGTAGGATAGACTACAGCACATACACACTGAGAGCGCATGCAGAATGCTTGTACAGGCACACATGGTCACTGCACCAATACAATTCAATTCAATTCAATTCATCTTTATTTGTATAGCGCCAAATCATAACAAAGGTCATCTCAAGGCACTTTACA
>JAUMHL010000016.1:8949207-8959309 GCA_032362345.1 Sandelia bainsii | reverse complement strand
ACCACAAAAGTCAGATAACAGATAGGAGGTGAGAGTTTAGAAGGTAATTCGAGTGGCAAACAACACAACGTGTAACAAAACGATCAGTGTCGGCAACAGGAAGTGATGCAATACGCCTACCGTCAATCAGCCAACCCACAACACCACAAGTCAAGCTAGTGTAGCTACCTAAAAACGCATGACTGAAGTTAAAAATGAAAGAACAAACAGTGCCAGGAGACAAAATACAGACACCGCCAGCCTTGCAATCTTCTAAGTTGTTACATTTAATTGCTAGATGCAGATCGTCCTCGCTCGCATGGAGCTGGTTTGACAACAATTTGTTGCACCAAATGCAAACTAACACAGCACACGGACAGAATATTAAGAATATGAAAAGCTTCAGGGATCATCTGTCCTCCACAGGCCTAAACCGGCCAAGGTACCAGCACAAAAACACACTCGGCAAACTTTAGTAGAATCATTCTGCAAAAAAAGAGCCTTACAACAAGACAAACAACAAATGACCAGACATAACAAACACTGTCAGTAATTACATCGCAAAGGAAATGGTGCCAGTTCATGTGGTTTCAAACAACTTCTGAATACTTTAGACCCAAGACACACACTGCCTGGTTGAAAATATTACACTCCAACAACTCTGCCTAAATTGAATGGTTCGTGTTGCCAAACTCTGGTGCATAAACTTCAGAAAGTTTCACATTTTGCGAATATTGTCTTATCCAACTTATCATTGACAAAATGCAGGAAACTAATACCACAATTTTTGTCAATATGGCGCACTGCTATTTTGTCCTTCTAAGTCTTTACTTACTTACTAGACACACGCACAAAGGACATAAACACAGAGAAACGAACACACAAGCATGTACTTTCACACAAATAACAAGTAAGCCTGGAGAATGCTAAAGAAATAAAGATGAGGGAGAGAGCCTTGGCCTGCTGCTCTGCAGCATTACAAGACAAAGTGACAGGAGAGGTGAAGTGTAAGGAAAAGGTGGAGACTGTGGGAGAGAGGAGAATATGGTCATTTGGCGTGATATGAGAAGAGAAGAAGAATAAGGGGAGAGTCAGGGTCTTGGTACCTAAGCTAATTGTTCCTTTATTGTGTGTTTCTGTTGTTCACTCACATGCTCCTTTTACACACTGCGCTGCTCACACTAGCTTCTGTTCTGAATGGATGAGAGGGTGCAGAGAGATACCGCTAAGAAAAGTAAATACCGTTCTCTCTATCAGCATGTGTGCTCTTCTATGTATAGTTTCAAATGATGGAGACACTCTGAAAGAAAGAAAATACAAAACCGACAGAAAAGGAGAAGAAAAAAGATGGGATTAATGGGTAGATTAATTAATGTTTTTTAATTAGTCTATGTCTATAAATAGAGAAAATGTAGCGCTGAATTGTGTGTTGTCGGCTAGTTGATAGAAAAAATTAATGTGGAACTATTTTCACAAAAAACTTAATTTAAGTCGCTCTTTTTCCCTAGCAAAAATCCCTAAAAACAATAACTGTTAACAATTTCAGAGAGGTCAAGGTGACGTCTTGTTTTGTGCAGTAAATAGCCTGAAACTCAAAGATTTTTAATTCACTGTTGTATAAGAAAAAGAAAAGATACGAATCATTACACTAAAAAAAACTGAATTTAGCAGATGGTTTGATTTTTTATATGAAAATGGATTGTACTAATTTATATAGAGTTTTAAAAAGAGAAAAATAACCAACTATTACGCACTTCTGCTTCACACAGTATGTACAAAAGCCATTTTGACATCTGAACTTTTGTTATGCGCAAAAGCAAGAGTACAAAACATCACAGGAAACACATTCTCTTCACAGGAAAGAGATGTACCTAAAGCTCTACAAAACTCTGAAGGAGTTTTCTATGGTTTTCACACTTTTGAAGACAAGAAAGCACTGAAACCACCTACGCTTTACTGTTGTGGTAATGTCAGCAAAATGTGTGAAGCTGATTACCCGGCTTAAATCAGCTGATGGACATGATGGGTGTTCACTTTTGCCAATGTTCAACCACTTCCACTTTTTCAAACAGTAGTATTTTTTGCATCATTCTCAACCATCAAAATAGGTTTTACTGAAATACACCGATCTGTTTAATGCACTAAATGTTTCAGAATCACATTTAGCATCTTAACATCTTTCTCATGTTGCTTTCACACTGTTCCTACCTTTATCCTGCCTTCTGCTTCTATCACCTTCTTACTTCCTATCAGTCAGCATGACTGAGCTGGCCAGTTTCCTGTGAATGCTTGACTTCCAGTTCCACACACACACACACACACTGGGCGTTGCCCCTAAAAACCCAAGTGCCAACTTCACAGAACCCCTTCAGGGTGCAACTAACTCATCTGTGCTCATGCTCACATGCACATTTCTTCACAATGACTTGACTTGGCCTGAAATGACTCAAGGATGAGGATGCTGGGGCAGTTACTGGGCAGAGAGACGGAGAAAAAAAAGAAGCAGATTAGACAGAGAGTAGAAAAAGAAAGTGATTAAAACGCCAACAGAGAACCTACTAGAAACAGAAAGCTTCCTACAGGGAGTGGGTAGAGGTAAAGAGAAAGAGATGTAGTTGTTACTGGGTCTAACCTACTTTCTGTCTCCTGGCTGAATAAGTCAGCATCGCTGTACTTCCCTGGCACGCTGAATAATTCACACAAACACACAATCACACACATATAGAAGAAAAACATATTCTCTTTCTTGAACTCAGCAGCAAGCACTGATTGGCAGTAAATATGCTGTTCCTGTAGAAGCAGTGGGGAAAAAAAGGGGTTTGCGTGTGTGGTCAGGAAGTGGGGGTGTTGAGCGCTACTGGCAGAGAGGCTGTACCGAGGGTCACCTTCTGTGCAGACATACACACACACACAAGCTAAAATAGGTCACCCCTTACAATGCTCTCAGAAAAATCCATCTCCTGTGCTACGAGCATGTGGGGAAAAGATGCACTGCTACAGCACAGAGACTAAAAGGGGTCTGTGTGGCTGTCGCTCTGCTTCTCTCCCTATGATAATTCAATAAGCTTGATTGGCGTTCTCTCTGCCTTTCTTTCCCTCTATGTGGCATTAATGTCTCAAATTTGAGGAGGCTGCAAAGTGCAAAGTCATATTTAGCGGAAGAAAACGTGTGGCTGCATCAAATGTGTAATTGTGAAAGGAGTGGGTTAGGATTACTATGCAGGAAGTTACTGCTGGAAGTCAAGAAATAGTCCAGCACTTTAACCAAAGTAATATAAAAAACTTTTGTTTATATTGTATATTGTTTATTAGACAGCTTTAGAAATGTTGGTTTGTGTATTTTGTTACATTTCCAACTACTTTTCTGGTTTGAAATCTAATATGCGTATAACTATGATGCATTTTTTAGAGACCAGGTCACCATGTCATGTGTCTACTATTGTTAGCTCAATAATAAAGCTGAATCACTAAGGAAGTAACATCAAACCACACCCTGACCACCAGTGCGAGCCAGAGATTCATGGTGTGTGTGTGTGTGTGTGTGTGTGTGTGAGAGTGAGAGAGAGAGAGAGCGCGAGAGAGACCTCCTCACCAGCTAAACATCCTCACAAAGATAAGTGTGTGTCATTACCACTTTATGGACACTGGCCAAAATAGGTCAGTGGAGCACTGATAGCATGAGTGGACATTAACACACACACATGTACACACACAGTTTAACAATTCATCTGCAAAAAGCAGAATTAGCCATCATGCTTCCCTTTCTCTCCGTTTATTGCTCTTTCATTTTCAGTCCTAAACCATCTGAATCACTGCATGACGAGTCTGTTATGCAAGTCACAAAGGCGACAATTCAGCATGTGAAACGTGACAACACAAAAGCAGAACATGATGATAAAAATAAGAATCTCAGTAAATGGATGTGTTCACCAAAAATGCTTCAATCGTGGCAATATTTCTCTATTCAGCTGTTAAGAAGTTACTCATTATATAAAATAATTTGTATATTATGTGAGTGTATGCATCAGCTTCTAACCTGCGTCTATGTATGAGTGACTGCACACACACTTTTGTGTATGTGGTCCACAATACGGTGACGGTGACCCCAGGAAGCACCTGTGCAGAACTGAAAGCACCTGGCACAAAGAGCCATTTAAAACTAACGTCACTTCTGTTAGCCCACTTCCTCTGGGACCACAAATGTCAACCTTGCGTGTACAGTACAGTCTACAGTGCACTGCAGAAAAAACAGACAAGCACAGTAAACCTACAGATACCGCTTCCTTTGACTAATGAGTCAGTGTGTGCACTTCCAACATGAGAAGACAAAACAGAGTGGACAGAGAAAAGAAGCAAGAGGAAGGATGTCAGACCCAAGTAGATATTACTGCCAAATCTGAAGAAATACTACACAACTGTCACAAGGCACAGAGGCAGAAAAATAAACAACAACCAGCAATAAACAACCATGATTTTAACCATCTAGGGATGTTGTTGTGGCCTCTACTACTGCCACCAACAAACAAGCATGCAAGCGTGCATTGTCATGTGACAATATTCTGGAAAAAGTGCTAAAATTGGATGGAAAAAGTGAGAACTGATTGTTAAATTGGTGTTAAAATCTGAATGTTTTCAGTTGGCATCATCAAGAAAAAGATGTATGGAAACATCTGAGTTTGCATTACAAAACGAGCAAGCAAAACTGTAGGTTTGGAGATCCTGCTGCTGACCCCCACGTGACACTTCCTGTAAGCTTGATTTCCGTTATTTCCTCGTTATTAAATGTTTGAAACCATAATCACCCTCTAAAACCGACTACATATGTATCAACACGGAAAGTACTGAAAGCACTAAGAGCTAGGCACACAACTTAAGACATTTGGATGTTTAGATTTTCAAATAAAATTGTTAACTTCAGCGTCATACTTGGTAAACACAGTTTACCATTTACCGGTATTTACCTGGTAGTAATTTTCCAGTCTGGATCTCAGGCTATAGCAGGAAGCAGATGTGGACAAACTGCATAAAATCCAAATCACCTGGGACAGGAGCACATTGTGTGTTCATTGTACATTTAGTGTTTGTGTGTGTATATTTACTGTCCTATGGGAGGGGGGAATGGTGACCTAGTGATCAGTGACCTATGCGATTTTGTGCTTCACTCATACTCTACCCCCGTCAGTAGTTAAAGGTGTGTTTCTGTGCATTCTTACATTTTTTATTTGTTTACTGATATTATAGTACTTGGTATGGTCCTGTAATTTCTTCCTTGTGGTACAACCTCATGTGTTTATCTCAAGGACACCTCAGCAGGGTGGATGCTCTCGACTTGATCATTAAAGTTGTTCAGTGAAAACTCGAGTGGAAACATTATGTTGTGTCTTTTCTGAGAAACGCCCATCTTGGGTGGCAATAGGCTGGTTTCTGGGTTAAGTTGTAGGAGGGGGTGGGTGAAATTGGACGTCTTGTTACAGTGACATGAAGTGATCTAACTGTGATTGCCACACACACACACACACACACACACACACACACACACACTCATAAAACAGCAGTAAACCCCTGCAGTGCTGTGCAAACACACACCATGCTTCTCATTTTTAGCCAGCAATGGGAGATGGCTGAGAAGACAACCAAAGACAGCTGTAAACCCCACTAAGAAACTAATGTATTACTTTTAATAGTTTCATATTTGTTCAATTTCTCATTGTAAAGTCAACCAAGCTGAATTTTTACTTTAACTTTAAGTCACCAATAGAAAACGGAACAAGAAGGACGCCCAGGCAATGCAAAACAGCACAAACTATAACAAACATAAATACACATAACACATAAACATAATATAAACATATAATATCACTATGTGTCGTACAAGGTTTATATAAATGTACAATCTAGAGCTCTAGATGTTACAAATTTCCTGTCCTGGGACTTGGTTCTCAGAGGTGCTCCAGATCATTTTCAACACAACGACTGACTGATGAGTTTGAAAAGTGAGAACGCAGAATACTGTGCATACCAAGGGGTGGTGCATTATTTCACCAAAAGAGGGCTCACATAAGGTGCTCCCTATCATTACATGAAAGAAAAATAATCTGTTTTTTACTCAATAAATAAAAACAACACTGGTAGTAAAAAGTGAATCCATGCTGTGACACTCAAGGTGTTTCACCATAACAATATTTTAAAATCTATGTTTTCCCTTAATCATGTGCTTCATTTATCTGGACACAACACTTCTCTCCTTCAGTCACACTAAGTCTGAATTATTTATGAATTAAGCTCCCTAAACATCCAAGTCCACCTTTCTCTTATAATCATACACACAATGACCCGTATGTGTTTGTGTGTATTTGTTTCAACATCATGTGCTGGGGCTGTGTGCACGACACTTAACGTTCACACACAGACAACACCGAGAAAGGAGAAGGGGAAGCCCCCCGGTAATATCTGAAATTGTTACTACACACAATTGAAAACCTGCAAGAACACACACACACAAACACACAGGCATGTTTGGCACTGTCACATCTCATTTTCTTGCCTCTCCTCTGACTGTTTTATGTCTGCCCGACAGGACACATGTTTAGAAAAAGTGTGTGTTTGCACTTTTTCGTTCTCTTTGATGTCCTGCTTTGGAGCACGCACACGCACACACACACACACACACACACACACACAAAGGCTGATTTACTGCTACTGTATTTCTAATCCCTGTCTTGACCAAAGTGTTGAACCCAAAAGCACCTACATGTGTGTTTGTGCTGTGTATTTTTGAAACAATATCACAGCTGGTGTGATGACACACATCACAGAGGCACCAGATCACACAGATCTGTGTTTCATTTTGTGTTCGGTTGTGTGGTTTGTTTCCTGTCTTTACATCATCCTCGTCACCTTCTCAGTTCCAACTCTGAGCCACTTTGTTGCTACGTTTCTTGAGCCTGCGAAATGTTTTTACACTTCTATAAAGACACATAAAGTGCCTCTTCCTATCTCATATGGAGCCCACGATATGCAGACATCTGTTCGTATGCAGACGTCTGTTCGTGTGCCACATGAGGGCACTTGGCATACGAACACACCAAACTGCAGTGCGTTTAAAGACATTTGTTCTCAGCTCTGTGTTCGACAACAACTTAGATTTGGCATAAGCTAAGTTTCACATTTAGTGTAATGCTACTTTTACATTGCCAGGGTTTGAACAGCCACTGACAATGGGGGCTAACCTGCAGAAAATGCATGTGCAAAAACACTGCAAGGCACTTTGGCTAAACGTTTTTTCTAACAGCATGTTTCTTTCATGCTGCATGGAGGCCTGGTAGTTACAGAGGGTTTCCCATAACACACAGGTCACAAGCTTAATCCCTGCAGGTTGTATTTCTATCAGCAGCTGTGAGTTCAATCAGCCTGGCCTCAAGCTAAACTCTGCAGTCCTACCACTACTGATTACAAAGATCCACTGATATATTTAAGATATATGAATATATACTAAAAGGGGGTAGTTGCATAAAAGAACAGTGCCTCTAAATTGCCAAACCAGAGAAAGTGGAGTCTTCACTCGCTCGAAAGTCAGTGTCAAATACAGACACTTTCTCTGCCCACAGGAAATGACACACCATAAGTGAAGTGCAAAATACATGTCTTCAAGACAGCAGGCAGTGAGCGCTCTGTCTGTACAGCGGTGAAATGTGTTTTACAGAGGCAGATTTGTGAGTCTGCATAATAACTTTTGAAGCTACCAAAAGAAGATAAAAACATTTTGCAATTTTAAATTATGCATAAAGTGAACCGTTGTAAACAGAGGATTCACTCAGAGCTGTAAAACAAAACCAAAAGAAACCTCTAAACTATTCTGTTCTGGTATTACTCATATCACATTTATGCCTTTGAGCGGTTTCAACTGTTAAACATGCTAAATGATGATACATGAAATACATGAAAGCAGCAGGATTTATTTGTTTACATCAGATCATGTTTCTATAAATGTCTTCTTTTTACTGGTTTATTTTACTTTTCTGATGACTACTGAGTCATAATCAACTTTTTGCCAAGTGTTTCATCTTCTTTAAAAAATTCCTTCTCTGGATGTGTCTCTGTAACTGGCTATTTGTTGAAAAAACTCTTGCCTCTCTTACATAAGCGCGCTAATAGCTGGTTTGGAAAGTCGTGGGTTGACGGATCCAGTTGATAACCACCCTTGTGAAACAAGTAAGACTGCCATTGTTTGGTTTTACAGAACCACTGACTGCACAGATGCCCCACACTTTGCAGAACCTGCGTCATGAGACAGACTCCAGGACTAGTATATATTTTGCATTCCATCCCATTTGTATCCCCTTGGATTAAGCCATAATCATGAGAACAGATTGTTCAAGATGATGACCCGTCTCTTCTACTGATTCCATGCTGCATAATATCATCGCTAAAGCTTCAATCTTTTAAACAGTTGCTGGTGTCCTCACTGACATTTGTATCCAACAGCATGCGATGTAATTTGATTCATTCTGTCATATACTCACCAGAAAAACGCAAAAGAAGAAATTACAGGCACCCACTGGCTATATGTTTGAAAGACTATAGCAGCATGTAATCTAGCTCTTTCATTACCAAAGCACTGGGATTGTGCACTTCATGGGAGGCCCCGATGTGCCTGTAGCCTATGCACATGTTTGTGCCATGTAATTAGATCAGTTGTTGATGTTTCTCCATATGATTGCTATTAACTGACATTCCTGTGCTAATTCTAACAGCAAAAATGTTTCCGGTGGGGTCAAACGTGACACTATCATCACTGAAACAGACAATATGGCACTTTGCACATTTGGGTGCCAGGCGGAAAAACTTCAAGTTTCATCGAACAGTTGAAAAAGAGTACTGAACAAAGCATATAATCTCTGACTTGTTGCTCTACAGAGCACTGTAATTACGTCTATAAAACACATTCTATATATAAACAACAATAGGCAGTTAAATTGGGTGTTATGTCAGGGTGCTCTGGTGACTCAGTGCACAGACGAGCACACCCCATGCGCTTGTGGTATTGCGAGCTTGACTCCAGCAATTGAAAGCTTCATATAAGGCCTGAAATCGCTTCGACAGACCAGCAGCAACCAGCCGAAGCACTTACTTAAATGTTGCCTGAGGCTGACGCATCTTAATTGTGTTTGCTACACTGGCACCTAGCCCACCTGCGCTCAATCAGAACAGTTTTCTTATCTACATGCTGGTGTGTGTGGTAAATAATTTAGATGAAACTAACCAACCACGAGATAATGATGCCAGGTGAGAGCAAATGTAGCTTCCAGCCCGATTTACATGGACAACATAAACTTGACATTCAGGGAGGCTGCGTGCACCAAAATAACTTAATTACGCTGAATAACGAGATTAAGGCACAAGCCAGGCTTAAAGATTAGTTTATATGAGCTGTTTGATAGTCACATTACTGTCTGGAGGGATGTGTGATAGCCTAAAGGTTAAAAGTAAATATGTGTCACTGCAAAAACAAATGACTGTATTACATTCCAGTAAAGATAATTTGGAAGGGAACTGAACAGATATCAAAGAGAGAGATTTGATCAGAGATTTGACAATCATGCATGACAAGCAGTCTGTGGTGTCCTGTAAATTAAATAAGGCAATTTCTGCAAAAAATTATGTGATTTTTAGTAGCTTCAAAGGCTGCAGAGGTGTTTTGTTGGGTAAATATGTAAAGGACACTTATCTACCTCAACAAGTTTTAACACTGTATTATGTCCCCTACGGTTACTGTGAATTTGTAACAGCAGAGCAGTCTGGCTGCAGCACGTCATTAAATGCTAATGGAATAACTTACATTCACCTAATCAACTGAAGGAGGAGAGTTTAAGGTTAAAGGAAACCGGCCAATAAAAATGCCCAGAGATTAAGAGTTTTTAAAAAGAAGATGTTATACTGGATATTTATTTTAATTAAATGGCTGATCACATATGAATGCCCCCCTCCCCCCCCCCCTTTCTCACCTCCCACCCCCACCAATCCTCACACCCCTCCACACCCTTCAGCCACACACACGCGCGCGTGCGCACACACACACACACACACACACACACACAGGCATGCACACACACATGCATGCATA
>JAUMHL010000016.1:8933518-8949197 GCA_032362345.1 Sandelia bainsii | reverse complement strand
AATAAAAAACCCCCCCCCCCCCCCCCCCCCCCGTCTCCCTCATCCATAAAGCACTTCCTCAGTGCCTCTAACAGCACAATGCCCGTGGTAGTCTGGTTTTTGCGCAACATCCGCTACCCCCCCACCCCGATTTCTGAAACACGCTTGAAGGAGAGGCCAAGTAATTCGTGACACATACACATAGATCTACATATTTCAGAATTTGTTATGTACCTAATTTGAAAAAAGAATGACTTGTCAGCGGGTGCAGCTTTTAGCCAAACTGTGCCCGACAGTTGATAAAGCTCCAGTTTTAAAGCTAGAACAAAATGTTATGAAATGAGCCCAGAAAGAATGTTGCAAGCTCCAGCAAGCAGCTTGCATGAAGTAGAGAAGTAAGGAGAAGGGTGTGTGTTTGCAACTGTAACTAAAAGGGGGAAAGTTAACTGTTGTGACGCCGATTTGACACTTTCATAGATTAGTGCAGCACACTTAAATTCCATGAGACATAATATAAGTCTATATTAGATAAATCCAATCCTAATCAGCCAAACTGTAACTGGTCTGTAATCCAAAACGTTTAGTGGATTTACTAATAGTTAGTTTAACATAAACTGCTGCAAACACAAGTCAATAATGTGTAGCACAACATTTCCTAATCAAAGTCATTAAACTAAAATGACCACAGATGTCATTATAGAAGTGCCATTCCTGATGTGGCTATTTCAGCTATTTCACAAGCCTGGCAGAAGTCCTATTTTGAGTCCGGAGTTGCAACACAATAACATCAAGTGATGTAGTGAGGGCAAACTTATGACTGGGGGGCCAGTAGTCATAATAAAGCAAACAAATAATATGATAATTACAATAAATGTCTATTTTCCATCTCTAAGGGCAGTTTTCACATGCATGAAAGTATTAAGAGATTATGAACTATGCTTTAGGATATTACAGTATTAATTGCACTGTATTCCATCTATCAAGCATCAGGTTAACAGACAGAAAACAGACACAGTAAAGTCCAGCCAATTCCCTCCAAGCACTCCAAACAATGCCATGTAAAAAAAAAAAATGAGTCCAAGTCTGGAAAGAGGCGTGAACGTGTCTTGTTTTGTTGTTTCTGTCTTTAAAGAAACAGGAGCCGGTGGCGTTTCTGTGGTTGGGGTAGACAATGCTAGGCCGCCATGTACAGCCTGGAAATGGGAGGAAAAGGAAGAGGGCAGTGTGGCCGCCCCTGCTTCACCTCCTGGGGCATACCCATAGCCAGGAGACGGGGAAGGAGGGGGTGGGATATGCAGGTTCAGCATGGAGGAAAAGGTGGAAATTATAAAGAGATAGAGGTCTAGTTGAGGCAGATAAGAAGGGAAAAGAGGCTAAGTGTTGGTAATTTTGACCCACCATGAAGTCGCTGCCGAAGTTGTCCTCTCCCCTCTCATCGTCCCCCTCGCTCATCGCCTTCACCCTGTGGATGAACTTTCTCAGGATGCCGGCTTGGTCCATCTTTAAGTCCTCTTGTAACGTATCCCGTTGTCGTTTCCTCTGGAAAAACACAACCACCCCCAAAGTAGCAAGGGAGGACTAAACGTAAAAATAAAACAAACAAAAGACACAGGGGGAAGGAAAGGGGGAATAAATAAAAATAAATAAGCTTCACGGATCCTCCCAGGGAGTCATCGTCGGTTCACAACACCTATATATATATTTTTTTTTTTATTATCGCCCCATGTTGTTTCTCCCTTTCCTTCTTTCTTCAGGACTGTTTTCACAACGACACCGGTGAGTCCAAAAGAAAAGCAGCGACGGCGGGGATTTCTGCCCTACAAACAAGTTTACACCCGTGTGTGTACATAAACAGTAAACAACTGGTTCTGTAAGTAATGAAAAATAAAGAAAAAGGACAAAAACCCTGCCCTGGTCAGTCTATCCACCCCTCCCTGTCTACCTCGATTGCCACATTCACACACTACTGCTCGTTATTCGCTACTGGGGAACATCCGGACTGGGCAAAGCCAGCGGAGAAAAATGCCCACCTCTTCCAGGATATACCGCCTCGTGATTGGACAGCCGACACCAGGAATTAGAATGTCATTGGCTGAAGCGAATGTAGCTCTACCAAACAGCCAGCTCTGATTGGATGCTTAGCGTGTCTGTCGTTCTTACGTGTTTCGCTGTTAGGTTAGAGAAACACACTTAAAATCTGATATGGCAAATATTTTTGATTTTGATGTCGTTTGCTGATGTTGATTTTTATATTAAATAAAATCTGTCACTCAGCAATATTTTCATATATAACTTAGTCACCAGATGTTAGTCAGATTTTAGTGATTTATAGCTTTTTAAACACAATTTAAAACGTCATTACTATTTTGAAACCAAACACCCGAAGACATAATTTATTGTTAATATGATTATTATTATTATTTGCTTACAAATGTAATTATTCAAAAAGATTACCAATATTTTTCATAATGATTTTACACATTGTCATAAAAATGAAAAGATTATGCACAATTAGTAATAATAACTGTAATTGTGAGAATTTTATTCAGGGGGGAGCAGGTTAGTTTGCAATAATAAATTAATAATAAATGAAACATTCCTTGGAGTTTAAACTGACCAGTTTCTTTAATGGAGATTCACCTGAAAGTCAATAATTAACACAACTTGAACTAACACAAACTAAAGTTTGTCACAATTTTTCCTGTAATTAGAAACTTTTTCCAAGACTATAAAATAAATAATAATATTAATGTTTTTTATGACTCTGCCTCTGTGATTGAGTCTTTTCCCTCCTTTGTGAAAATGAATTGTTAACTCTTCTTACAAGATGTTAGACGGTTTTGATGGAAATGTTCTTATTCTGTACAAAATACTCTAAAGGAATCTCTACTCAAACTGCAGCAAAACTCAAAACTCAAACTGCAGCAAATTAACATTTAAAAATTAACATTTAAAAATTAACATTTAAAACTCAAACTGCAGCAAATTAACATTTAAAACTATAAACTTAAACTATGCCTGTAAAACCCATTAGAGGTATTTTGGCAATAGAATTTGGTTTTGTTTCTTTTGGAGGTGCTTATGTCAAATTTGTGAATTGCATGATATTACTTGTATAGAAGAAAAGGTAGTAGTGCTACCATTTGTACTAACAACAAGGGCAAGCACAGTCACATAATTATATTAAGAGATGCACATTTTGAGCATACAGTTCATTTAACTTCACTGTAACTGACAAACTAAAGAGAAAGAAAGGCGACAATGGTATTGTGGGTAGAGCTGTGGACAGACAGGAACTCAAAAGACACTTAGGCATGATTAACCGTCTTCTAATAAACATATACACAGAAAGAAGTGAAATCGAGTCCTTCTGTTTTCCTTTAGCTCTACCAGTGACAACAAACAAACCAGTCTATTCACGCTGAGGAGAAGGAGAAGGAGAGGGGACGCTGTCACTGAGCCAACAAGCTCTTCACACACAGACAGTTTTTTGTTGCTCTTGTCTTTAAATTGATTTGCTTGTTATCCCAGTATTTGGCTTCCTTTACCCATCTTTCTCTCCTTTTGTGTTTCTGTTCAGTTTGCAGTCACATGTGGGACACCGTTTTCATGTCTGATAATATGTTTCACAGCCTCTTTTTCATTCAGTTTATATCTTCCTAACTGACTCAAAGGAAAGCGATGTTTGAATGAACAAGATAAAGATAAATAACAGTGTGAACGTCTTTGTTGCTTTTGTATCTCTCAGGCTCTTTAAACCTCAGCGCACTAACTCCATCCACTTTGATATGAACAGGTGTGTTTTCACCTTCGAGCTCTTATTCTGACACACACAATATACAGTCTGTTAATTCGCTGTTGAATGGGATGTATGGTTGTTAGTGTATATAAGGCCTTCAACTAATGATTATATATGCAACATGTTTTCATAATTACTATAACTGTTTAATTATTTTGTCTACAACATCTCACAAAAAATTAAAAATATCTGCACTGATACCTTTAAAACTCTTCTTTTGCACAACTAATGGTGTAAAACACAAAATATGAATTCAATATTATTATCACTTGAACCACTGAAACAAGGAAAAGCAAATCCTCACATGACAAGATGAAACTGGGTAACGTTTAATATTTTTACATGTCTGTATCAACATATGGTTTGCAATGATATTTGCATATTAGTCTTTATTATTATTATTATTATTATTATTATTGAAAACAGGTCAAACTGAACACATCAAGGGCCACTCTACTGTTCTGCATGCGTGTGTGTGTGTGTGTTATATGGCGAATCTTCATGGAGAATGATGTTTTAAGAGAGACCTTGTGGCCTCCTCTCTGCAACTTCCTTTTCTCAGCACTGGCTCTGGTTGCTCTGTTTTGTATTGGGCCCTGACCTCTGACCTCTCTGTGGAGAAGAGGTGGAGTCAACTGACCATGAATAACAGCAGGGATCAATTACAGATCATAATAATGTTATTATTATACATAACCAGTTTCCTCTGCTCATTATTTCTCATTCTCTCAATTTCTTCCATCCTTATTTCCCCCTTTTACACACTTTCGTTTCTTTTTCAATCTCTCTTTCTGGAATGTGCTGTCCAGAAGCAGCTGAGTGGAGGAATGTTGCTGTAACAAGCCTGTACACAACCCCAAGGCAGGGAGGCTCCCTGCACACACACACACACACACAGATGCATACACAACATCTCTTTCGTCATATGTTTGCTCTTATATTTTCTTCCTCACTGCTAAACAATAATCTTCTTACTTCTGCTTTTTCACACGTGTGCCTGTGGTAGAGGGCAGAGTGTGAAGCTGCATGTTAGAGAACATAGGTTGAGGATACTATATATGGCCACACCCACACACACACACACACACACAGAGAAAGAGAGAGCAAGAACTTGAGCCTGCCTGTTGGAGTAATGAAGTAGGGTGAAAATGTCTGCCATCAGGACAGGAATGACTCAGTGGCATGTTGCCCCCCTCTGTTTTGTGCTTCAAAAATCAGTGATATACAGAGAGTTACAATTTAAAGGAAAGGTCTAATTAAAAAGTGGAGAAGAATAAAAACACATGAATATCCTATCATGCTCTTGATACATGACTCAGGGTAACAGTGTCCCCTCCATGGACCACAAAGATTCACTACGCAGTATCAAAATTATGTAAACGCTATGTTATAGTCTTTGGTGTCAATGTAGCTGAAAGCCTGTGAGAGATTTTGAAGAGATGTGTTCTCCACCACCATCATCAAATTACCTAATGCAGGATTATCTTTTGGAAGAATGGTGTTAATCCCTCCAAAAATTGATTTAGTGATACTCCAACACCATATTATTATTATTATTATTATACTTTGTCTAGTATCAGTATCAGGAACTTTCTGATGGGAAAGTACGGAAAACGGGGTGGGTGAAATTGGGGAATTTTGGGAACATGGCAACCCAGAAAATGCAGAAGGTGTCTGTAACACTGAATTCAGCATTATTGAAACCAGTGGTGGAAGAACTATTGACATCCTTTATGTGACATAACAAATGTAATAATGAAAGTATAACAAGATACAAACTATTTTATGTGCGTTTTATAATGCCAGTGAATTATATAAACAAACAAACAAAAAAGAAGAAGATTAACTGGAGTTACATGGAATAACTTCACTGTATCACTTAATTTTTATAGTGACAGTTTATGAGGGTGAGGGTGTGTGCAAAGTGGAGTGAGAGCTGAGGTAGGTGATGTGGCATTGCTTGGCCCTCTATTATATGTCTGTGTGAGTACAGCAACACCCTCAGTGCAACCCTCCCCTCAACAAATTCCAGTCAGCCTGTATGTATCTTCACCAATGTCTCTCTCTCTCTCACTCACTCTCTCACACACACACAGGCAGGCAGCCAGACATCAGTGGTTGGACACTCTGTCAGATTTAGACATGTAATTACTGTCCTAGTCTTGCTGCGTAGATGTGTTTGTTACCGTGTGAACCATACATTTACTATATATGTATGCATGTGTGTTTAATATAGAGAGTGTTTATGTCACTGAAACTCATGCAGAGCTATGCTGCTTGCATACTGACACATTATTGTAAATGTACAACAGGACATAACAAAATTGGACAACTTTCAGTGAGACAGTAGTTTGAAGACTAATGTACTGGACGTCCAATATGCAAATAGCACAGGACTTGACCATCAGTCTGGCAAGTTTCTGAGTGTTTCTGAGTTTTTATATATTCAGCTTTTAGTGATAATCAACAGGGTTTAAAACTTACTTCCAGTGGCTGTGCAGTAACTTGTATTATCCACTGGCGCCACCAAGTGGCGTCAGCATTTGCAGACTGTAGCGTAAATAAACATCTCGCTTCAGAGTGCAAGCTTTAGTGTGATCCACATCGCTGAGAAAAGGTAATATAACAGTTGGTGCTCAGCTGTTCCATGGTCAGGTTTGTGTTATTACCTCAATGATTTACTTATTATTTTTATAAGCAAAGCTCATAAAACTGGGGAAAGTCATGTAGCTGATATGTTTTTGAGGGCCTTCAGGATGCTAAACAGAACATAGGTTATGTGCTTTGCTTGTGGAGTTTGACAGACAAACTCTCCACTCGAGTTCAGTGATTCAGAGTCTCATATTAATGGCACACATCATAATACTGCACTTTTTCCTAGAATAAACAAGTCTGTTCACTGGAACTGAACGTTCACTTGTAACTGTGACTTCATAGAATGCACTGAATACATCATAGCTGCAAACTGCACAATTCTCACATTTACCTCTTGATTTCTAACTTATCAAACATCTATTTGAGTTCACTGTCCTTTCAGACTGAAACCATGACTGACAAAAAGCAAACGTAAGAAATTCAGTGACTAATGTACAAAACATTCTTTTAATTTGGAGTTACAACAACACACGTTCATCTTTTTGTACTTTCATTACAGGCAACTGCCAGAAATCATAAATAAACGAGAAAAGAAAGAGGACAGATGTGATAGGAACCCAAACAAAAAGGTTCGCACAAAAATCACCTTCACCTCTTCATTCATCCACAGTGTCTCTCAGTATGTCCCTATCCAGTATGTTCAGGCTTGTAAATTTAAACAGGGTTAAATTATTGCATAGTTATTAATCTAGGAAGATTTCTCATCTTCAAATCTCACTCTGAATTATTTTCTTGTTGGTGACACATACCAGGTTCACGCAAGAGATGTCCAGGACCTCTTGGCATCACACATGTCTAAGCCTGTTGGCTGTACCCTGCCAGACATTAACAGAGGCTGGCCAATGGGACAACACAAAGGCAACACTATGGTAAGTCTGCCTCTCTGAATGCTCTGCAAGTGTTAGATTGACAATGTCATTGATTTTTATTACCAGTGGCAGTGAGATTAGGGAGAAAGGAGTTAAAAAGCTAATGACTCACTAATATTTGCTCTAAGTTGTCCCTTGCATATAACTGACACTCCCTTTGTGTTTCCTTTTTTCTTCTGTATTAAACATCAGCGTGAAAATAGCAGCAACGTGGTTCCAATCCACTTTCCCCCACTGGCGGTTAAAGCAGATGCCCAGAAGCAGGTCAAGAAGTTGAGCAAACAGTCCTCAGCTTCCGGCCTCATGCTGGACTCACAGCATTGTGCACAGCGCTTTGAGGAACAAGAGCTGCCCATGATTCCTGCTGGTGAGATTTAAATCACAGTATTACACACAGTGTTGTCAGGGCTTCTTTGATCTGTCTTCAAAAAAACTAAAAAGAACAGGTAAAGAAACTTGAGCTCAGTCTGTAGCCTCTCAGGGAGCTGAGAAGTCAATTCCAACAATCAAAATGAACATTTACAGATACATTTACTCTGCCTCGGTACATTCTATGATCAGTAGTTGTATTATATATACGATTTTCATGAAATCAATCAACTCTGGACACTGGATATGTATGTTGTAAAAGAAGAATGTAAGAATGTAAAATGTTTGTATGTTAAAACACAATCAGGACTCAGGAGGATGTTTACTTCTGTTTGCACTGACAATATCAGCCTACTGGTGCACACACTGTGAGCTTTATACAGATCAGTAATCAGTCAAACTTCTCAGTTAACGTTTTACTGACTAATTTTTCCTTTACTTACATGAATTTGTCAAACAAGACTGTGGAAACAATAAGGGCTGTCAGATGAAACAGAAAAGACTGTTGCCTGTGCATCTGCCCTCAATTGCAAATATGAGCTGCTATGGAGCAAGACACAAACCTAAAATGACTCCCCTCAGACCCACAACAGTCCTGGAGAGCTTTTGCAAACTGCCTGAGATCAAGAATAATTCACTTAAATCCTCCAGGCCAGTGAGTGGGGATCTGCTCAGACTGTCAAGTGTCCTGCCACCGATCTCGGGAAGGGCAGAGGAAATTGACAGGAGCCTCAATTGCAAACATGCAGACGAGTCAGCGTCCCAGTACAGACAAAGCAAAAAAGAAAAAAGAAGAAAAAGAAATTCATGTGAACTTTTAAACCATTAAACTTGCATCAACTTGGAACTTTTTCAATCAGTACGTCTTCCCATTCATGATACAGTTTTAACATATCACTCTTTTTTTTCTATTTTTATCTATGATAATATTTAAAATTTCACTACATTCATTTCATGTTTAACCACTGATTAAATACTTATAGAGCAACATAGCATCATTCAATTGATTCAGCAATTCACACTTGTCACTTGTCCTTGTTGATTTGCGGTTGATTTGAAAAGCCGATTCGATTGAAAGGCCGATCTCTTTTGTGGCGATTAAAACGTCGGTGTGTTATACAGAGATCGTCTCAAACTCACTTTTAAGGCCACCGTCATTTGCAATCTCCAGCAATTGACCCTCTTGCCGCACGGACATGCTCAATGCACCAGGTATGTTTACAAACAGAGCGCATTAAGTGGCGCTGACGGCAGAGATGCCGGTTTTTCAAAATAAAAGACTGTGATTGTTTCAAAATAAAAGACCATGTCGTGTGAAAACGGAAATAGTTTTTTTCTTTCTGTGCGGCCCGGTACCAAATGACCCACGGACCGGTACCGGTCCGCGGCCCGGTGGTTGGGGAGCTGTGCTCTATCAGATCAGCAAACAATGACTTCAATGTTTCTTTTTCTCATTTTGAAACAAATATACAAATGATGAAACTTTGTCACGAAAACCACTGCAGCTGCCTGAAGCAAAAACAAACAGGCTTAATCTGATTACTGTTGACAAAATAACATTTTAAAAGTAAAGCAAATATTTTTTACATTTTGGAAAAAAAATGCATATAGCGAAATCTAAATGATAAATGGCTTTGGTCCAGACTGAAATGTCTCTAACTATTGGACTGATATGAAAATCCTGAATTATAAAAGTCTCAGTACAAGCTTCTTCTACATGTGCATTAGAAACAGCACATCAGTACAAGGTTCAAACAAATGAGTGAATGTTGCTAAATTTTAATTTCACAAACATATTGTGTTTTTTAATGATTTTTTTTCTTAATTGTTTTATCTCTCTCATTCATTTATTTTTGGCGTTCATTATGGTTCTAGTGCACAGTCCATGCTGTTGAATGCTCTTGGATGAAGTCTTCACACAGAAAAATAATCACGACAAATCCTGAATTGCACATTTCAAGTTTTTTTAATGGTTTTGACAAAACTTCTACTTGTTTATGGAAAAATGTGCCTTTATAATGTTTGGAAGAAAGTCAACTGTAAAGCTTTGTAATGCACACATAAAAATAATTTAAATAAATACAATTCTCGACAAGATGAACTCATACAAAGTATGAAAAAAGAATGAAAGGATTCAACTTTAACCTTTCACCACTAACATTAAAAACAAGTGCAAAGACAGAAGATTTACACAAGTGAGACTCGAATTAAGACTAAAAATCAAATGTGCTGTGGTTATTTGCTTGTATTTCTTTTTGTCTGTGCTTCGATTAACTCTCTTAAGGTCCAAGTACAAAATAATTGAACACTAGAAAAAACAATATTTTCTACAAGAGCACAGGATTTTGTGCAACGTTCACCAGGTCTAGATCAGATCTAGTTCATTTTTGTCCTTCAGGCCCTGAGCATCCTGGTTTAGTGGCATGGCTCTGTTGTTAATAATCCGAAAGAGACTCCTAGTTGATGGACACAAACAAACAAATTCACACAAACAGACACACACTACATTACAGCCTGAAGTAGGTCTTTGTGTCTTAAGAATGTAAAAGCATTTGAGCTCTACGCAGAGGCAAGTGTAAATTTCAGTGAGCCTGAAAAGGCCAATTTCTGTCATCTGCAAACAACTGCACAGCACAGCAGTTATTAACAGTTTTCTCAATAATGTCCTTGATATTTTGTCCTCTGAATGTTCCATCTCCTGCTGCTGTGTTGTCTTTGTAATGGGCAGTTTTATGACTCTGGATCAGGAAGGAAAGGAAAAAAATTAGTTATTAAACTGTGAACATGACCAACAAACGTAACTATTTGTTCAAATAAGCTCTTATCGTTACTAGCTGTAACATTAAAGAGACAAACACAATAATGCATCAAAATTATAATGCAATAATATCATTATTAATTGATGTCAAATTAGCCATTCTGCAAAAAGTTTATTTTTACTTTAGATACATCAAATATGTTTTAATAGTATTTTTATTCAAGTACCATTAAGAATGCACGACTTTTACTTGTTACATAGTATTTCTACACTATTTCTGCACGCTGTGAAAGAGAAACACAGACAGTCACAGCCCTACTTTTTACAGCGCAAACTGTCATTGTTGTCGTACTGTTAGACGTATACAGGGCACTTTGTGTTGGTTTTAGTTTTAGTTAGATTTTGAGTGGACTTGACTTAAAAACGAGGCAGCATCGCTCCATGTAATGATCTCCCTTTTTTATCCAGCTGTACTTCTCTGATGATTGTAGAGTGGTGAGTGTCTGCAGCCTTTGTCCTGCACATGAGCTCTTGTTAAAAGCTGATTAGAAACCCGGTTTTGCGTACACATGAGTAATCAGATTTTTATGGGATAAATCTACCTGAGGTTTTGCTAAACCCCTACCCCGATTACTGTAACAAGGTTTCCTGTTTACATGACAGTTAAGAAATCAGCTTATTCGAGAAAGCCGATTACTTGAGTGCATGTAAACGCACTGACTGTGGTAAAGATACTTAAGTAAATGATCTGAGTACTTCTTCCACTACTGCAGTTGACTAAATAAAAATACTAAAACAGACAAGCTTCAAAGTTATTTACATAAGAAAATGTGACAGAAATAAGCAGTAATAAAGTAAAACTGCAGCATACTCTCTGACAGGAGCAAAAACCCACTCTAATACGATGAACATCATATTAGAGAGAGTGTGTCTTCTCACCTACAACGTCCGCTGTATCGTCAGTGAGGGGGTCAGAGTTCATTACGTACTTGCTGCCAAATATCTGCACCAACTGGTCGAAGTACTTGCACTCCTGTTTTTCTCCTCTGAAACATGAGACAACTATTTAGAGCTTGTTAGGGACAGAAAAATGCCACAAATGAATGCGTACTACAGCAATGAATTAAATGTTACAAGGTTTAAAATATGTTTGTAGGATAAAAGGGTATTAAGCAGCACAATCTAACCACATTATGTTGCTTCATCAGCCCCCAACAACGAACACCTGCACTTACTTTCTACCTTCTAGGAAGCTTCTGAAATTGGCCCTCAGCCTCTTTATCCTCGTCTGACACTGTTCAGGTGTGCGCAGGTAGCCTTGGCTGGCCATGACCTGAGAGATCTGGATGAAGATGTGTTTGTTCTTGGTGCAGCTCTTCAGGTTCTCCTGGATCTCCTCACTCCCCCAGATGTTCAGCAGGGCCTCCGTCTCCCCGTCGCTCCAGGCCATCTTCGAGCTATCAGCCAGCCACTGGTTACCTGAGACAACAAAGAAAGACTAGAGTTCATATGTAGTCATATAATAACAATATGATTACAACAAGGAAGCCTATACATTTTATTTCACCTTTTTTTTGGCCCGGTTCAGGTGTGCAGTCATCCAGTTCATCTGCGAGAGACATGTCAGCGCCTGAGTCGTCTACTTTCAACTCCTTCCTGAAAATATTGTCCATCTCACTAAAGAATTTAAATTCCTCCCTGTATTTAAAGAAAAAAAAAAGATTTTACCACCAGAACACAGAGCCAACAACAAAAGTTGGTCAACTTCAGACGTCACATATGCAAAACATCTTTATCAAAGTAAACACAAATTATTAAGTTTCTTTGTTGCTATTAACAATAACAAGAATATAAAAGATAAATGCATTTAGAAGATTTAAGACTTATTGTTTAGGCTTCACATACTTTTCGTGGAGGAAGGCATATTTTAGACGCTTAACACGGGTGTAGCACTGCTCGGAGGTCCTCATAAATCCCTGCTCACTCATCTTCTCTGAGATGTACTCAAACACGTGTCGGTTCTTCAGGCAACCCCTCAGGGTGAGCTGAATGTTGTCGTCACCCCAGATCTCCAGCAGAGTCCGAGTCTCCTGGTCCGACCAGGGCATCTTTCTGCTCAGGTCGGCCATGAGATGGTTGGTCGAGAGCTGCTCATCTAAAAGTAGGAAGTCTGATTATTTGATGTTTATCTTTGATATTTACATAGCATCTGTGCAAAAACAAAGTACAATTGTTTAAATGTGTAACGACCCAAACTGCATAAATTATTTTAGTTGTTTTAAGCCTACACATGTCACAATCCTTGTCGATTAGAGGTTGCAAGGTGGCATTATCAGCAGTACTGTCCACATTAGCACACACAGAGCCGTCACCAAGCACTGGAGCCAGGAGGTTGTAGTATCTAAACACAGCAGGACGTCCTCCACTTCTAAAACCATAAAACAAAGGTAGGTTGGGAAACAGTGTGCTCAAATAACTCCCATCCATTCAATCATTTTATTTAAGTCATGTTTTTTACCTTTGGTTGTTGCAGTAACGCCTGTAAGTCTTCTTTAACCTTTTGATCCTGGAGTGGCACTGCTCTGCCGTCCTCAGGTATCCCATCGCAGCCATTTTCTCAGATATGTCAACGAATATGTGTCCATTTCGGACGAAAGCTTTGAGGCTGTGCTGCACATCATCTGCAGCCCAAACCTCAACGAGAGCAACTGTTTCTTCCTCTGTCCATGGTGTGTTCATGGCATCTACGCCTGTTTCAGTTGGCAACAAAAAGACATTGGACTTGTGATTGAATATTTATCTAATAGAGCATGTGCACTTAGTTAATGAAAATGACTCTACCTGGATCCTGGTCCGCTTGTTCATCTCTTTCATCATACTCATCAATAGAAACTGCTTCCTGCCCCAGAATTTGTTCTAGATGGTTGTAGAATCTATAATCGACTCTTTTTCCACATCTAGAAGGCATGAAAACATTAATATGAACATTACCATCACAATGGATTACATAAAAATCAAAGAGATTACATAAAAATCAAACAAAACAACTAGACAAAAAGACTAATCTTACTTTTTTCTGTCGTAGCACTGTCGAAAGTTGTTCCTCAGTGATTTAACTTTCCAGCGGCACTGCTCTGAGGTTTTCAAGTAGCCAAGCTCGCGCATTCTCCCTGAAATGTCGGCATAAACGTGTCCGTTGTGGACAAAACCCCTCAGTGCCCGCTGAACATCCTCATCGCCCCAGATATCGATAAGCGCCAGTGTTTCCTCTTCTGACCATGAGCTGGGTGCTGGTTTTTCTGTAGACATGCTCATTTCTCCATCTTACAGTAAAAACACAGAACGTGTCACTGTCTGCTTTGAACTTGGTATTGATATGATATTTTTGGCTTTTGTTTGTCCTTTCTCTTAATCATGCTAATAGCTTCAGTTTATGTGATATTAATTTGAATTGGAAGTCATAGGCAATAAAACACATAATTTCACAAATCATGTCTCAAGGCAATACATTGAGATTTATATTTATGTATTTAATTATTTACATTTACATTATTACTGTTTTTATAGTATGTTGCATTTAAACATCCATGCATTTAATCTTTTGAAGCCAAACTCTTGTTTATAACTTGGTCATTACATATAGTACAGCACATGTTTTAACTACTAACTAACCATATACAAGCTCTTTATGATGGCAAGTGTACTATATTTTTAATGCATTTGTGAGTGTGCCTTTGTTTTTTTTTTTGCATTTGCAACACCACACTTGTGCCTACAGCCAGTAAACAATGTAATATTGAGTGCTGATGTTCTTCACTGCGGAACATTTTACCTGTTTCAGTCACTGATTCATCATTAGAGTCTTCTGATATTTCAATGGAGTCAGTTACTACAGTGGTTGATGTTGACGGCTGCTTGTCCAAAATTTGTTCCAGTAGATCATAGAATTTAAAATCGACTCTGTCAGTCCCAGATGCGCTACAGACAGTAAAGAGAGGTGTGTCAACACACAGCCAGTAGAGCAGAGTACAAAATAAATATTCATGTGCAGATTTTACCTCATGTTTTCCTGACACTGGCGATAGTTAGCTTTCAGCCGTTTGATCCTGGAGTGGCACTGCTCTGCACTGCGGGAGTAGCCATTGGCACTGAGTTTCTCTGATATGTCTGTAAAAACGTGGCCGTTGTGTGGGTAGCGTCTCAGACTCTGCTGGACCTAAATGCAGGTGAAATTTATATTAAAGGTAGCAATATAAAAAAAATACTTAAAATGCCTTTTAACCATTAGACTGATGGTTCAAGGATATCATATGTATAATGCTTTCACTCTGTAGCTAATTTATTGGTTCTTGTGCTCCTTCAGGTCTCTGTTGGTAGAGATTTGTGACTTTTACTTTGCTTTTCATATGAAGAAAAACACATGCTATGAGTAAAGCTTTAAATCACATCTGAAGAAGACACACAGGTAATGTAACCCTGGTTTCTGCATGACTCACTTTTTTTCCCAGCTATTCTAATAATGAATTAAAGCGGTTGATTAGTTGAAGTGAAGCAAAATAACAATTCAGTCTGAATATCAGGCAATTTAAAGGTATAATACAGCAAGTCACAGTTCAAATGTTGAATGTCCATTGCGTTAATGTGCTCGACCTGCTGGTCTCCCCAGAGCTCCAGAAGGATGATGGTCTCTTTATCGGACCAGGGGACCTTCTTCCTGTCTTCTTGAATGCCCACAGCAGACTCTGAATACAAACATAAAAAAGGGAAATTTGAATGGATGACAATTATTTTCATCATTTAATCATTGTTCATGCTTTAATATTACCACATGACAGAAAATTTTGCTTGCAACATTTTAAAATATGTAAATAAAGAAAATGTATATTTATGAAGTGCCTATAGATGGTGGCAGGCATAATAAAAACCTCAGCTGAATACCTATAGTATAGTGCAAAAGTCTAAAGACACGATTAGATTTGTTGTTTTGGCAATGTTATTATGACCACACACATATATATATATTATTATTATCTTAATCTCTTCATAAGAATACATTTAGAAAATATAGGACATATGTACACAGTATAAAAAAACAACAACTATATATAACTACCGGTCAAACGTTTTAGAACACCCCAATTTTTCCAGTTATTTATTGCAATTCGTTCAAGTTCAATGAATAGCTTGAAATGGTACAAAGGTAAGTGGTGAACTGCCAGAGGTTAAAAAAAAAGGTAAGGTTACCCAAAA
>JAUMHL010000016.1:8916923-8933418 GCA_032362345.1 Sandelia bainsii | reverse complement strand
TCCAATTGCTTATTTGTACTATGCTTTCATTTCAGAGTGCAATGAGACATTAAACTGCATAATTTTCAATAAAAAACTGGAAGAATTGGGGTGTTCTAAAACTTTTGATCGGTAGTGTATATAAAAAGCTTCTGTGCTAAAGTAACAAATATTGCGTGTGACCTCTGTAGAGAAATATGGAGAGGTCAAGGATAAAATAGGAGTGAAAGTTTCTTTGTTCCTCTGAGAGAAGAAATAAATATACATGGCCATCACAGTGCTACTAAAAATTAATCTAAAAGGTGCTTTATACTTTTGCACAGTACTGTAAGTTTTCTTCCCATCCACCCTTGCAGCTGGCAGAGAACATTTGTGTTTACCAATCTCATGGTGGGAGTGGGCAGAAAAGTCGCTGTCTTCAACCTGTCCTGGTATTTCCTCCAACTGCGGAACTGAAGGGAAGTCCTTGACTAAAATTCTTCCCAGTTCATTGTAAAACTTGCACACAACTTGCTCCTGTCCCTTCAAGCTACAGTTTGGGGATAAAGAGCAAGCAGATATTTACTGTAAATCAACAAAAAATGAGAACTTTTCCCTTTATTCCTTCTGCTGTAAACAAACATACTTGTTTTGGTAGCACTGCCTGAAGCTAGACTTCAGCCTTTTCAGCCTTGTCTGGCACTGCTCCGGTGTTCGGGAGAAGCCCTGGGTGACCATCCTCTTAGATATGGTAGAAAAAACATGCACAGTTCTGTGCGTCCCTCTCAATTCCTGTTGCATCTTGCTTTCACCCCACATGTTAATGAGGGCCAAGGTCTCGGAGTCTGTCCAAGGAACGCTTCTCGTTCCTAAAAAATATGAATGAACGAATGATGAATTTGAACGAATGAAATATGAATGAATTTGATGAAATCAAGTGACATTTTACCAATTTCCAGTGGGCTCGTAAGGCCAAAAAACTGCAAGTCCTCATCGCCATCTTGGGATTCATCTTCATCAATGACTTCTTCAACATCATAGGTGACCTCAGGAACAGTCGAAGGAGCCGAGGAACCAAGGACCCGCTCCAGCTGCTCAGAAATTTTATGCTCTAGCCTGGAGTTACCTCTGGTTGTAGAACAGGGATCGTTTCACAAGTTATAGCTCAGGTTTGAGGAAAATGCAGTTAGTAGTTGCAGTGATTGGACAGAAAGAAATGAAGACAGCTCTGGAAACGCTGTCATTTAATACCCACTTGTTGTTCTGGCGGAAGCATTTCTTGAGTCGTTTGATCCTGGTCTGGCACTGTTCCACTGTCCTCATATAACCCCTCTCTGCCATCTTCTGTGCAATCTGCATGAAAATATGACGGTTTTTTAAACAGCCTTTCAAAGCCCTCTGCATCGAGTCTTTTCCCCAAATGTCGAGCAGATGGAGCGTCTCCTCATCTGACCAGGGAACTTTTGTGTCTGTTACAACTGGGAAAGACCCTTCCTGGGAGTCTAAAATGACACAAGAAGAATTAATTATAGGCCTGGACTTGTATTATTGTACCCAAATATTCACTGATCCATATATGGACTGTTCAAACCTGTATATTCTCCCCATATTGAGATGAGAGGAGATTCACCTGAATCCTCATCGTCTGCTGAGGAGTCCCTGCAAAGATGGAAAAAAACAGCAAAGACAAATGTGTTAACTTACAAACCAACGTAACATTCACTTCCTTTGTGGTAAAAAAAATAGCTTGAAGATGTTTATAGTATTTGTATGTATCATATTAGTAAATGAACACTATTTGAATATGAATCTGTGATGAAAACAAAAACAAAAACAGAGACTGACCAAACTTAAAGCCACAAGAGACAAATAAGTATCTTCAGATGGTTAAATGAATAAAGATATTTCAAAACGAAAAATGTAAATGAAAATAAAGTACGAAGACAAAAGTGATTCATGGCAGCTGAACCATCAGGAAACTCTGCTGTGAAGTTTGTGTGTGTCAAACCAACAACACATTTTGGTATTTTCTTACAAGAAAGCCGACGCCTCCACAGGCTGCTTGGTAGGAATGTCTACACCTCCGCTCAGCTTCCTCTTCCTAAAAACACGTGTTTCTCTCAAACTTTGACTGTCCTCATTGTCTGCAGAGTCTGTGTCCGCAGTCTCATTAGACGTAGTGAGGTCTATGGTTTCATCACAAGGGTGTGTACTAACTGAGTGTGATGCTTTCCTCTCCTGAGCAATGTTCCCGCCTCTAATCTGCTGTTGCCAAGAGTCCCCCATCTCCTTCACTCTTTGTTTGATTGTCTCAGAGCTCCTCCTGCTCGGCCTCTCCGGAGTGCTGGTGTTAATGAGAGCACTGAGATGTCCTTTAGGCTCCGGAGAGGCTGAGTCTTTGAGAGCAGGTGAGCAGGAGGTGGTGCTCATGACAGGTCTGGTCCCAGGAGGTAGTGACAGGGAGGAGAGGATGCAGTCATCCATTGGCAATAATCTAGGATCTACAACCAAGAGTAAATATGGTTAAAGATGGTTAAGCAGTAACTGTAAAACCAAATTCTACTGCAAATGCGTATTTATAAAGATATTATTAAAATCTTTTTAATAGTGATGCTATAAATCAGAGTGTCTTCAATTTGTTTGCAGATGACAAACCCCCTTTTATAAAATCATTTATGAAATCACACAAGAATGATATTTGTTTCTGTTTGGTTGGATATTTTTCAGCACAAGTACAATGCATATTTCATTTTGCTGACATTATTTCAATACAATATTAGTACCTTTCTCCTTAAAGTGACCAAGGTTTCGGTGGTGTTCAAGTACAGCCTTCATGTCATCTGGAGGGAAAAGGGATTGTAAACAGTCGTCTAGGAATGACGGAGCGTCTCCAAGCAAAGCTGCCAACTGAGAAGAGAGATCAAGTTACTACTGTAGATTTAGTAGCCCTGCATTAATTTATTACACTGGTATTTATTTCATACTTTCAAATGATCTCCACTGAGGTCAAATGAACAATTAATACATTTGTTAATAGGTTATGCAACTTTCTTGAAATACATAAAATTAAATGTGGCTTAAAAGTGACTGTTTTTACTTATTATTCAATGTCTTTACTTTTTGTTTGTAGTTTCCTCATGCAAGTGATTGCTACTAAACAAAGTCTGTTATTGTGTTTCTCTCCAACTACTCAGTTCAAAATAAGAAAACAACAAAAACAACAAAAAAACACAGCAGTCTGTTGGGATACTGAGGTGCAGCTGTGCCCAGTTAAACCTTTTTATCTGTCAGTGGTGCAGACAGATGACTCTCAGATGCAGTGCTCAGTTTCCTGATGACACAATGCCTGAGTTACATTTGGTTTATTTTGATAGTGAAATAAAAGGCTGGATCACAACAAGTAGTGCACACCTCCCACGGGCCTTGACAACACCCCCACATAGCTGTTCCCTTCACATTAACAATGTAGTGGGTAGGTAACAAAATATTGAAATAGCAGGAGCCAGAATGTGACCTGTTACATAAGCTTGGAAGCTCCAGTGTGGTTTTGAAAAGACATGCACTCATTTGAACCTGTGTTGATAGTAGCACTAGTGACAAGGTCACAGGGTCAACAAAATCATTGGGTTTCTTTCTCATGGCATATTGACAATTCAGCCATTCTTTTGAACAAACAGAAAGGAACAACCCCCAGTTATTATGTAGGTGGCTAATAATATGTGCCATAGTAATGTTAAAAGAAACTTGGTACCTGTGTGAAGTCTGGTACTGGCAGCAGCTCATCCAGTCTCGATATGAACTCCCACACCAGCATCTCAAGTGCTGCATCATACTTTGGCCCAAAATACTCAGGAAAAATTTCCTGCAAATGAAAAACAGAGATTAAGAGAGATACGTTTTCATAAATAAAGAGTGTGTGGATGGGTTGTTGGATTTCCCCGATGTATAGCAACTCTTTCCTCACTGAACTTGGAGCTCCTCTGATGTTTGGTTGTGCCAGTATAATTCCAACTTGTTGAAAGGTTTCAAACATCAGACCACTGTGTTTGGCTCAAGTGCTCCTAGAGCTTGAAGCTCTGAAATGGTGCAGCTGCCTGAGGATTTCTCTGTTGTGGTTGTAATTCTGACACACTTGCATTAGGAATTTGACTGACACACCATCTCTTGTGAATCATAAAATAGTTTTTCATGGTCTTATAATTTAACATTAGTTCCTATATGTCCACAGATGATAAAGAGAACAAAAAAGAAGTGAGTGTCATCTCACCTGGAAAAAATATTGTCTTTCAGAGGGATCCTCCAGTAATGAATGTACCAACTCCACAAAGTTCACCTCGGATTCCTCTACCTGGTTGATGGTTACCTGACAAACACAGACAGTGCAAAACAGTCTTTGTAAATACAAGTTAAAGCTAACATGCAAAGAAAAAACATATATAAACAAGATCCAGAAACACTGGACGAAGCCTTCTCTGGGCCTGAGGTAATTTAAAACAGACTGAGGCAAAGTGGAAAACTGTCCTGTGAAGTCAAAATTTGAAATTCTCTTTGGAAATCATGCACACTACATTCTCCGGGATAAAGAGGAGAGGGATTACTGTTCAAAAGCCAGCATCTGTAATGTATGGGGGTGAATTAGTGACACTGTCATGGGTAACTTGCACATCTGTGAAGTCACTATTAATGCCTACAGGTAATATATACAGGTTTGATCATTGAGTTCTTTGTATGCAAGGAGCAGGATTTTAATTTTGTATTATGGATTTTACAGTGAGCCAATGGGGAGAAACTACTGTAGGAGAAATATGGCCTCTCTTGCTAATTCTAGTCAGAACGCTGGCTGTAGCATTCTAATAGTAGGGAGTTACAGTCATCCAGTCTAGAAGGTCCCATATGATTACAGGTATCATATGATTCTGGTCTGTTTAGATGACCTGAACTAATGCACAGTGTATTATTGTTGTACTGGCTTCTACACTATGTATATTCTGTGTGTTTACATGTTACGTGTTTCTTGTGTAGTGGCTACTTCAACAGTATTATTATGTTATTGTAATATTGTTACTGCTGTAACACCTTAATTCCCCCTGGGGGATGAATAAAGTGTTACTTTACCTTGTCTTACCATAACACTATAATATCCCTTTGGGATTAATAAAATATCTATCTAATACATGGACTACTCAAAAATTACAGAACATCCAGGCCTTTATGTCTTTAAAGCATATTTGAAGTTTGACAAATTGACTTGTTTTGTCTGGTTTCACTGATAAAATAAATATAAAAATAAAACTGGGTGTCATCTGTGTAGCAATAGAAATTTATTTGTGTATTTGTTAACTAATAATATTGCTTATTGGAAACATGTATAAAGTGAAAAGTATCAGTCAGAGCACAGAACCCTATGGAACTCCATAACAAATTTTTGTTTGGATGGAAGACTCAGTGTTAACATGAACAAACTGGAATCTAGGTAAGATTTAAACCAACCTAGTTCTCTTTCTTTAATCCACATGCCATGTTCCAGTCTCCATAATAAAATGCTGTCATCTATTGTGTCAAATGCAGCACTAAAATTTGTAAACGTTTTTCAAGGATTATATAAATAAAGATAAGCTTGGATAGTGGCAAAGGATCTGCGGCAGCATTCCTCCACACACCACAGGTGGAGCAGCCATGTTTGTCTGTCCACAGTCACCAGCTGGGCCTGAGTTCATTCTGCCTTGTCCCGTTCTGGTCCATGATCGTCCCTGATAACTCTTCCTCTTTACTGGGGAGAGATCTTAACTGTCAGCTTCTCTCCAGCTCTGCATCTCCACCTCCTCAGCTTCTCATGGATATCAGGTCTCCTGGCGAATTTCAGGTCTCTCTCTTGGAAGCAGGCCTGTGTTTTGCTTATAGCTAAAAGCAGGCTAGCTGTTGCTGTGTATAAACAATGTTGTTTCCATGGTAACATATGCCTCCCTACTCAGTCAGAAAAAGACCTCAAACAAATGAATGCAGGGATCAGAAAGATCCCAGTAAGTTCACATCTTCTGTCACCTCATGAAAAAACACAGCATGAGTTGGCAGAAGGCAGCCAACAAAAACGTAACAAATCTTAAAAAACAACGCATGAAAAGAGGAGCTGCTGTAGCTGGCTGCCAGCTACCCACTCAACAGGAACCATCTAAAGATAAATTGATCAGACCCAATATGGATGCGTTGATTAAGGTTAAAACATCTTTGGGCAGTCTAGTTGGGATGGGGTCTAACAGACATGTTGATAGATTAGATGAAGCAACTGTTGAAATTAGCTCTGCGAGATCTATGAGGGAGCAGCAGTCTAAGTAAGAATGAGGTCTTACAAATTATTCTAGAGCTCTTGTACACGGGAAGCCATCTGTGACCGTAGAGGAAAGAATCTGATGATTGTTTTTCTAATAGTTATGATTTTATCTGTAAAGAAACTCATATAGTCATTGTTGCTGAGAGTTAATGGAAAGCTAGGCTCAACAGAGCACACAGTGTAAATCATTACATTCTGTTTTTATTTACCCTTTACACAGTGTGCCAATTTTTTGCAAAACAGGGTTGTATTAATAAAATTAACGACTACTAGAATAAAACTGTTATGTTTTGCAGCAACAGTGTACTTACATGATGATCCTTGGCAGTGCTGACAGGAGCTTTTATTCTGTCCAGATGGGGCTGAATGGTCTGCATGTCCACTGGGTGCTCACCTCGACACATCTCCAGGACGAGCTAGTTTTACACAAAATCATGTAATAAACATTACACTTAAACAGTCCTGACTTCCTGGTGAAACACTGAGCTACAGCCACTGAAGAACTACTAGTACTGTTTAATTTTTGCAGTCTTTTTTGTGTTAAATTATAAATTGTACATAATAAAATTATCTTTGACCTGTTGCTACTTTGCCAATCTGTTTATAAGAAAAGAACTTTAATGTAATGTTATATGATTACCATCTCCTAATTTGCATGATTAATAAGAGACCAACTGGTAAAAAAGGTTTAAACTGAACAGTAAGTGGTACATACCCTGGCCCTGAGTCCCAGGATGAGCTGAGCCCTTTGACTGTAGCTCATCAGCTCTGGGACCAGCTCCGTCACCATGGTAACAAACTCCTCTAGCATCCCATAGTGCTCCACATTTCCCTGCTGTACAACCTGCCACACTGCAGCTGATAACAGCTGCAAGGGCGGGGCCAGGAGGCGAAGATAGCGCACTGGAAGATCATTACCTAAAGTGGAGGGAAGAGAAAAAAGTGACAAATTCAACACCAAATGTTTAAACTTCTGAAACTACAGACGCAGCATTTTATCTAGAGAGAATTAGTGTGTATCAACAGCAAACCATGAGTGCGTCCCACATAACAGAAATAAAGAGCAGGAATAAATGAATTAAGACAAGCAATTTTTATAGCTCTAAACAGCCAGGTTACATGTAAATACCTGCACAAGTCACTTTTTTATGAGCCATAATGTCTGAAGTATATAGATGATATATTACTTTTGTCATTTTTACATTTATGTTGAGTTAACTATGCCTTCAACATCTATAGTTTTATTAAATGTTTGTAAGCAATTCTGCTAATGACTGACCAGGACTGCTTTATGGAACTAAAAATATTCTATTTTGCAAATATAAACTATATAATCTGCTAAGGAATATAATGTATATGTATAAATCATATAATATTAAAATAACATATAGTCTGATGGAGGATTTCATCCATATTGATCACTCCAACTTGTTAATGGAAAATACTTTAATGGGAAAGACTAGAACAGATAATAATAATAATTCATAATTATAATTGATATTTTATTTATTCCCTTGGGAAAATTCTTTGTGGACAGGCTGCCCCATTTGAGGTGCTATGGGTTCTAAGTCCAGCGTTCTGTTCAGGGACACTTCGACATGTGGCCAGGAATCAGGGGAAACTGGGAAGCGAACCATCAACCCTGGGGTCGTAGACTACTGCTGACTGCCCTACCAAATGTGCCACGGTCGCCCCTATGACATAATATTATTGTCGTGGAAGCTGCCATAAAAAGGATGTCTCTATAGTGTCTGATATTGAATAATGGATTTTCAGGAGTCTTCTCTGATGACTGTTTTGCAAGGAAATACAGTTAGGTCCATAAATAATGAAATGATGATAATTTTTTTGGCACCACCAAACTGAAATTTAAATGAAACACTCAAGATGTGAGTGAAAGCAAAACTTTCAGCTTTAATTCAAGGGGTCAGACAAAAGTGTGGTGTTAACCATTCAGGAATTACAGCCATTGTCATACATGCAGACCTAAACACAGACCTGGGGGCTCAGAAATAATGGGAAAAATGGCTGACAAAGAGTTTCATGGCCAAGTGTGGCCAGTTCCCTCGTTACTTCATGACTAATGAAGCAGATAAACGACCTGTAGGTGGTTCTGAGTGGACCAAAGCATACCACATCATCTGTCAAACATGGTGAAGGCAGTGTTACGGCATGGGCATGTACCGCTGCCAAAGGAACAGGGTCACTGGTGTTTAAGATGACCTGACTGCTGACAAAAGTAGCATGATGAATTCTGAAGTGTATAAGACTGTACTCTCTGCTCAGAAAACACACACATCACATTTCCCAGAGGACTTTATGTGCACAGGAACAAAACACAGAAAAGCAGGAAATCCTCACAATTAAGAAATTACTATTAAGGAATAAGAGAATATTTATCACATTTATTCAATTTGTCTCAATTAATCAATTATCAAAATATACTAATTGTTTAATTGTGTCTAATTGTTATTCAATAATGACTGTTTAGCTCCTAGTTGCACTAACTTGAATCAATTAAGGAAAAATGCAAAACCAGCTTTAGAAAGTGCAAATCAGCAGCTGCAGTTGACTTCAACTACAGTAGTTATAATTTATAAGTACTTCAACAAGCAATCTGTCAACAGCACCCACCTAACACTTCATGTGCGTCCAGGATCACACTATGCATAAGTGAACTTGATTTATAGTGGCAAACTGCCAGCTGAAATCATAACATGAGACTGCTGCTGCTGCTCTCAGGTGCACTGACAACAGCATCCGTCAAAGTCACAACAAACCCACAGCATTAGTACAAGATGTTTAATTTCTGACAGCTATTCAATGATAAAATAACCACTTTAGTGCTCGGCTCAATAATAAAATCATACAGATATTTATCCAAATCACTGGGTCTCAAGGAGCGATGGAAAACATCCTACACTTTAATCCAAACAGGGTCGCTGTGGCTGAATTTAAAGAAACCCAGCAGTGATATTAATACAGAACATATGCTGTTAATTCCGTTATTAAGATGACTGAGACCCATATTCACGCACCTCGACTGCTTCCACTTTCAGCTCCGCGGCTTATTTCCATTTAGCAGCTGACAGGAGAAAAACGACCAGATGTCTCCCCCCCCCCCCCTCGGGTTGTAGCGATCGGGAGAAAAATGTAAAGCCTAATTAATAAAAATCTGTTAATTGCAGTGTGATAAAACATCCACAACCGATCCCCAACCCACGAGATGCGAGCGCAGTTCTGCTGGGAGCATTGATAGGTTCTTGTTTTAATTCTCGCACTGGGAGGAGAGACAGAACAAAGGTTTCTGGTCTCATCCGCCTCAGTCCAGATCACGGCAAGCCCTCTTTCCTGGTTGGTTGACGAAGACCGGATCAACCTGGCATTTCAGGTTGTTAAACACTAGATGGCGCATTTTCCTCTGGTCTGATTAGGTATCATCTGCTTTGTTCCTCAGGTACTGTAAATGCATGTGTGGCAAGATTGTTTTTATATGTAAAAGTAACAGTGCAACTATTTTAAAATATATATTTACATGCAAAAGTTTTATTAGATTTTTTCTTGTGGATTTTTTATATCTTTGGGTTCAGACTGTCACTCTGTCATTGGATTATGGACTTTATAACAAACCAACTCCAGAGATTTAGGATCAGATGTAACGCCTGTGTGCCTTCAGTCTTTTCACGCTCCACTTGAACCACAAACACTAAATTCACTGATGATACCACCACTGTCACTCTGCAGTTAAAGCAAAATGCTGCAACGCGAGCTCTGACTGGAATTAGCAAGAGAGAACATATTCCTTGGGAAAGAGGTGTGACATTTGTTGGAGCGGTGATGGAACCACAACCTGGTTTTCAGAAGCAGTAACTCCTCATAAACTTTTACCACAGCACCGTTCTCTCACACTTGTTTTTACACAAACAGCACATCAGTCAATCAATCGATATTTGTTTTGCATGCTCTGATTCACAAGTTACAATTTTAATCTCATTTACTTGAGTAAAAAATTGGTTTGCTGTGGATTGTAAGGCTTTTATTTTTTGACACTGGAGCCATAACTCTGCAATTTTCACCTCCCGCTTAAGAGAAACTAGGGCAGGATGGGAATGGACCAAAATCTGATAAAAGACATCTGCAGGATCAACTGGGACTCTGTCAAGAACCTCCTCTCCAATAGGCTGGTCCATCAAAGCATTCCTGCTTGGCCCTCTGCAGACGTTTGTCATAAATCTCCAAAACAATCTTTCCACCTAAGACGTGGCCAGAGTGACTTTGAGTTTGAGCAGAGACGCTGCTGTTTATTACAGCAGCAGAATACTGTATGCGAAGTGTCACTGAATGGTTTGATGAGCATGAAAATTATATTAATCATGTGCTGTGGCCTAAATACTCATCATAGGTTGAACATCTGTGGAAGATTTGCACTGAGGTGTTCAACAACTCTGCAACCGTAACAGCACCATTATCAACAAAACACCAAATGTTTTGGAAGAAGATAGCTTTGTACAAGGAGTACCGAAACAGTTTTTAAGTACTTTTCTTAATGACTTATTACTAATTACTAGCAGCAAAATGTACTTACTCTCAACATACATACACAACTGTGCTTTTCAAAGTGTTGTTTGTGTCTGTATACCTATATGTGTATACAGTACTGCGCAAAACCTTTATTTGTTTAGTTTCTTACATGAAGGCATGCAAGGCAGCAAGACAAAAACTTTGTAACTCTGGCCAAAGCATATGGCCAGAGTTATAAAGAAGTAACGTCGGAGACAAGAATAACAAGGAGTGCTGCATCAGATGGTCTGGACCACACATTCCTGAATACAGGAAACAATGGAGAGACAGCCGAAACAAGCACAAACTGTGACAAGTTCTAAGAGATGTTTGTAGCAATACACAAATTGTTTTAAAGGCAGAGAGTGTTTTTTTCTGAAATTTGCGTAAAGTTAATTCATGAATAGAAACTATTGATGGCATTATTTTTCAAAACATCTTTATTTTACTCAGTGCCTAAAACGTTTCAACAGTACTGTGTTTTTAGATAAAAGCTGGTATTGTGTGATAAAAAAAATGCCAGTTACTTGCCTGACAGCTCATTGTTGTTCATTCTCTTGTCCAGAAAAGTGAGAAGTTTACTTTTGAGGGGCTCATCGAGTTGGTCTCTTATTTTGAAAACAGGAAACCGGATGTGGGAGCTAACAACTTCTTTTTCTTTTTACCTTAAACGTTATACAGGATTCACTGTTCTCAAAGCGTTGACAGGGATGTTATAAATATAGTTTTCTTAAATAAAACGTACAAACTGACTGATAATCTTTCATCTCTGCTACTAGCTAAACAACTGGCTGCAACGGTTAGCAAAGCTAAGCTAACTAACGCGCTCCAGCAATGGAAAAGAATCCAGGTTTTTATATCGTGTATGCTTATAGCGTTAAATACCTATTTCAGGCAGATTGTACCGTTACATTTAGTAAGTTGACATTAAACAGATCTCAGCAGGCCTCATTACTGGAACAGTAGAGCTCTGTGGAAGTGAAGCGCTAAATTTTGAGCTCAGTGTTGTTGTAGTAGTAAACAAGAAACAGCGCCCCCTGTTGGTCAGAGAGATACTGGCTTGTGATGTTTTAGCGCCATCTTCTGGTTCGGAGTGTGCCCCACAAATAAACTCAAAGAAAATTCCTCTTGTAAAGTTATTATCTTTTTTTCTTATATGCATTGTCTTTATATTGTTATTGAATAAGTAAAAGAAAAAGAAAATGGACTGAGCTCTAAAAAATGGAGTGAGATATGTGAAGTAGATCACATTTGCAGCCAGTAATTACCCTGCATAAAAGCATTGTGGAATGTAAACACAGTGTAACGTGTAAAAGTGACTGAGCAGAGCAGAGCAGGAGTTATATGAGGGATGTGCAACAGTGACTGATACAACAGTGTACAGTGTAAAGTTTGGTTTGAGTACAGTAGAGCTGTTAAGCAGGGAAACTGCTGCGGGAAACAAGGTGTTCCTGTGTCTGTGTCCTGGGTCTTTATAGATCTGGTCTTTTTCCTGAGGGTAGCAGTTCAAAGAGTGCAACCCAGTGCATCACTCTTCAGTAAGTGAGGCAATGTGAAGAAAAAAATTATCTGCAACAATTTTGATTTTATTTTATTAATTATTTTATTGTTAATGGTATTTAAATGTTAATGGTATTTATAATTAATTAAAAACAGTAAAAAAGTTTCTGGATTCATCTTCTCAAACAGGAGGATTTTAGATCGTTGCCTAATCTGAAGTTTTGGTCTGTTAGACTGTTGAGTGAACAAAACCTAGCAAACTCTATAATTGCAGTGGGTATATTTAACTATTTTATGACATTTAAAGAAGGTAATTGAGTAAATTATGGTTAACACTAATCAGTGACAGAGCAACCTAAACCCATCTAGGTTGTATCTGATGCAAGATGTAATATAATCATCAAAGATGCGACTGAGTGATGTACTGTATATCACATCATGAATTTATCGTAAACAGCATTAATTATTATATAGCTTAATTTACATGCCATCGAGTTTTACATGTCAGACAGAGCTATCTACTCGAGACAGAGAGATAGATTTGGTTTCAAATTAGAAATTGGATAATGACCCAAACTGCTAAAACACCACAGTGATCTTTAGGTATTTCTATATTCATGTAAATAAATTTCACCTGAAGTTTTTTTTACATGAATAAACTGTTCATGACAGGATGTAGATACAGAGGTGGAGATTTCAAAGTCAGCATTTACAGAGCTGGTTCAAACATTACTTAGAGAATTTTTTTTCAAGGTGGGTTTTTCCATGTTTTTGGTTTTTCAATTGGTTGGTTTTCTATCGAGATTCTATATTTATCTGAAAAATGAATTATTGTCCATATATATGATGCATCATAATGTTTTAAGTTTTTAATACAGTATTTTTGTGTGTGACTATGATACTGCCCACTCTTTTTTCCAGGTATTCTCCATGACCTTTGACCTTTCTTCCAGCAACTAACAATTTGAGCAGTTTGTTTCTTATCATGAAGATCTAAGGAAAATTTTGCAGCATCAACATGAGCGACAAAAGTTGACTAAAAGTATGAATCTGTTAACAAGTGATATGCTTTTTTTCCTCAATTAAGAGTCAGGGTGTACTGATGCCCCCTTTTCACTATTGTGCTTGTGCTTTTGCCTTCATCTCTGAAAGGAAAAAAAAAAACTGGCATAAATTTAAATATATTCAGTTTTCTGTAGTGAAATTTTCTGTAATACCAGTTTATACTGGGACTGGTAGTGCTACATGTAGACATGTAGATTCTGTTAAATGCATTAATGTCTAACTCTTCTCTTTACTGTTGCCAGAAACAGTTGCTGAACCACCCAGATGCTCAGAAAGCTCAGTGAAAGGAGTGAAGCAACTAGAAGCAAGGAACCGTCAGAAGAGAAAAAGATCATGTCCTCAGCAGGAGGTAGAGCTGATGTCTCTATTCAATGATAACATCATAAAAAACACCTACCTGAACAACCGGCATTTGGTTCACACTTCAACACGGCCATTCAAGTGTACTCAGTGCGACAAGACATATAAAAGCCGAAAAGACCTGAATCAACATTTCCTTATTCACTCTAAACCTAAAATCCTATCCTTCGTTTGCAGCCTTTGTGAAAAAAGATTTAGCTCCCAGGGTTTGCTCACAGTTCACCTGCGACATCACACTGGAGAGAGGCTGTTTGCTTGCTCTTACCGTGACAATAGGGCCCTGACAAATTCAGTTTTGAAGTCCCATGTGCACATTCAGACTGGTGAGCACCCATATGTCTGTACTTTATGTGACAAGAAATTCACACAGTTGTAGTTGTGCACTGTCCAATGTCAGGATGCATATGAAAGAGATCATCGGAGATCCCAGACAGGAGAAAAAGCATGTCCTTGCTCACTATGCGTCAAATCATTCCCCATTAGTTCAGGACTGAAGAAACACATGAGGACACACACAGAAGAGAAACCTCACCAGTGTTTGACATACCACAAGACATTTTTGTAAAAGTCAGACTTGAAAATTAATCCATTAAGTCCACAAGAACATCTAACATAATGTTGTGTGGGCTTTTTATCATGCGCACTGTATCCTAAGCTGAACCATTAACGTATGTATCTAAATATGTATATAATTAGTATTCTTCTAAAGACATAATTCTGTCCTTAGACTTCATATGCGACACTAATAAATGACTCTCAATCAGACACAGTTTTGTTTTTCTGGTTTGTTTTATTGACACTGGATATTCAGTAAAACATTTATCATTGAAGATCACCTCTCCACTTATGTAACAGTTGTTAAGTTGCTGGAAATTGGTTTTAGATGCAAGTACACATTTGCTTCAAAGGAATAGTTAATTTCTAAAAGCACCAATAAATTCTTTCTTTAACTACAGTAGGAAGCAAAGCAGTAAAATGCGTTGTATGGTAAAAGTCAGCAGTACAGGAATAATAAAATATTTCAAATTCTGTCTATTTCTGCACTCAAACATCTGCTCTGGCATTGTTCGGGAATATGGCCTGCTGGCTGGGGTTTAGAGGAAACAACAATCAGTTGTTGGGCTCAGGCTGCAGCAGATGTTATTTGGATCTTCTATATCAGGAAGCAGGCAGTGAGGCCTTGGGGTTTCCTTTCAGCTGCAGCAGCAGACATTCGCCTGGCTAGCACAGATTGACAACACGGCCACACTGCAAAATGGATTTTTCAACTCAGACAGCTTTGCAGGAGCTTCAGATGCAATCCTCCATCCCCACACAGAGCCGCAGAACCCATCGAGGCCCTGACGGTGCCCTCAGAGTGTTCTGCCCTTCTCCTTTTGCTGGTTATGTCTTGATCCAAACAGATGTAGGCTCAACAAACAGTAGAGCAATGTCTGACAAATCCTAGGATGTTTACACATTTTTTCCTCCCTCTTTACAAAATGCACAATGCTCATATGAGGAATTAAAAGCCAAAAACAGCATTAGATTATTATAAAACATTCACACTCAGCATGATCAAAAGACCAACTCGGGCATTAGCCTTGAACATTGTTTAGACTATTCTATCTAGCAGGTTTGTTTTGGGAACACGCACATTCTTTTTTCTGTTATCTGGTCATCCTTCAACACACTTACACCAACAGAGCAGGTACATAAAAAAACTCTTTATTTCCATTTGTGATTTCTTTATTTCATTTATCTTCATATTTCTATTAAATTTTTTTTATTTAATTTTCATCTTCTCTTAGTGATGCATTCCAGTGTCACTTCTTCTTTGTCTTTGGCTCTCCTTGCCCTCTGTGTAAAAGTCTACAGGAGTCTACGGCACCAGTGTCCAGGAGAGTTGTAGACCTCCAGAGTTAAAGCTGAACTCCAATGCAGAACGAACAAAAGAAACTTCACCTGCCCTGAATGTCTTGAGGATTTTAGGAAACTAGTAATGTCAAGCTACTATCTAAAAGCTGAGCACCTAACACTCGAGCAGACAACATGAGGCTTATGTGCAGATGAAGCTTTGTTTGTTCCTATTGTGACAAGGGCTTCTATGTCTGGAAGTGCTTGAAATACATTTGTGTCTTCACACTAGGGAGCGTCCTTATGCCAGTAAGTATTGTAATAAAACATTTTTTACTCGCTAATGCAGCACATCAGGGGAGAAGCTGTACCTGTGTAGTGAATGTGGAAGAACCTTTTACACTTCAAGTTCTTTGATGATCCATTCATGGATGCACACTGGTGAAAGACCCTATCACTGCAAGGACTGTGGAAAAAAATACAACACACTGTAAAGGCTTAAAGGTCATCAATGGATTCATTCAGATGAACGTCCGTTTTCCTGTCCCCAGTGTGGCAAGTGCTTATGTTGCCAGTCAGGACTTACTGAACACAATCAAATTTACACAGGAGAGAGACCTTAATAAGTGTGCTGCACAAAAGATTTTACTCATCGAACAACCTAAAAATTCATTTGTGAAGTCACAGACAAGGCATGCCAGAGCATCAACTAGGTGATCTTTTTAGTGTGGACCTTCTTCTTTATGTGCTCTCGATATTTGGAAAATTTAAGATTTGAACAACAGAAGTTTGTGTTTACAATTCAATTCAATTTTTTATTTGTATAGCGCCAAATCACAACATCAGTCATCTCAAGGCACTTTACAGTGTAAGGTTTAGGACCTTACA
>JAUMHL010000016.1:8845363-8916823 GCA_032362345.1 Sandelia bainsii | reverse complement strand
CTTACAAGAAAGAAGTCCAGTTGCCATGACTCAACTTTCAGACAACTTCACCTGGATGACTGAGAATCTTCACAGAAGTATGAAAGCAGGCAAACATAAAGCTCACTTTAGCATATATAAAACATAAAAAATGTATATATGTATGCCATTTGCAAGTACACAGAAAAATATACTTCTACTGTGCCTCACCCCATTCCAGCAGCTTTTCATTATTATTATTATTCCAACCTGTACTTTAGCAGGTGAATAATGCCCTTTTCTCTTCAAAGACAGCAACTATCTCATTTCGGTCTTTCCACTCCATAGGAGAAAAAAAAATCACTCTTAATTTATAAGACAAGTATCATAAAAACACAACACAAATCACAAGCCTCCTAACAGTGATTCTATTCAGTTCAGAGTTTAGGTTCAAAACCTAACTTTCACATGCACTTCAAATAGACAATCCTAGGTGAAACGATTAAATAAATAGAGCACAAACTATTTAGATCTGATAGTCATGCAATCTCCAGATTGAAACTTTAACAAAGTTAATAGTTATTAATGTGTAAGTCACCAGGTGCATAAATCTTCAATCTTCAAATATCAGTGAGTATGTCAAGTATAGGATACACTGAAAAAAATCAGTCTGTGGCTTGTCTCACCTTCTTATTCTTGTGACTTCGCATGTGTACTTTCAAGTTGTATGACTGGCAAAATCCTTTGTCACACAGAAGACATCTATAAGGTCTTTCTCCAGTGTGAATTCTGCGGTGTCGACTGAGCCCAGAATTTAGACGAAAAGATTTGCCACAGTCGGAGCAGGTAAAGGGACGCTCACCTGTATGATATCGCTGATGAACTTTGAGCCTTTGCAGCGTGATGTATCTTTTCCCACAGTCTTTGCAGTGATAGGGTCTTTCATCTGTGTGAATCCGCGAATGGACCAAAAAAGCACTTGAGTTCGAAAAGGCTTTTCCACATTCACTACACAAGAACGGCTTCTCTCCGCTGTGCAGCCTGACATGCTGTGTCAATCCATACGCCTGGTCAAACTTTTTATCACAATATTTACAGGCATATGGACGCTCCCCGGTGTGAAGACGCAGATGGGTTTTTAGCACTTCAGCACAAGGAAGCCCTTTGCCACAATAGGAACAAACATACGGCTTCACTTTAGCATGAGCTTGAAGGTGCTGCTCTAGACGACGTTTCGTCTGGAAAGTCTTCTCACACTTATCACAACGATGGAGCTCATTTTCAGGCACTGGGTGTCCAATTTTTATATGACGTCTTAATGTTGCACGTTTTTTAAAGCGCTTACCACATTCAAGACAGGTGCAGTTTTCGGCATCTTCTACACTACCACACAAGGTTGACTTTAACTTTCCAGTGCTATGGCTATCCTGGACTATACTGTCTGGTGCAGGCTCCTGTTTGATTTGTTCCACATGTGTTTCGTCCTTCTCCTGCGAACTTCGGTGGAAGCAGAAAGTGCTCTGAGGAACTACACTGCCGTCATGATCTGCAAGCAAATAAATGTGTCTTAAAAGTTTCGTCTTTATAGCACATGTTTTAAAATTTTAACAAAGTCAGATAATCTATCTTTAATTCAATTTGTGGCTACAAACAGTGAGATACCTTGTAAAATAAGGATACTCACTACTGTCTCCTGCAACACTAGCTTCTTCAAAACATGAAGTAGTGAGTGGTGACAATCCTCTCTGCTCCAACTGTGAATTTGATGGGTAAGGTTCAGTGGAACTATTGTCAGTCTCCTCATCACTGCTATCTGCACCTTTCCCAACTACAATAGTATAAAAGTGATCTTTGGATGCCACTGATGTTTGTTTAGATGACAGTGCAGAAAGGATAGTGTCTGACATGAAGGAGAATTCACCTGGAACAGTAAGCATTTATGTAAAGAGTAAGGCTAATTGTATCTTCAAATACAAACAAATTTAATCTTTGTGTTTTGTTTTTCTGCAGTGACTCTAAACATATGGTCAAAATCTACATTCTTCAGCAACTGTAACAAATTGATTAGAAGTAAGATTTAGCAAAAACAATAGACCACAACTGTAAAGTGTCCTTTAACAATACTAAATTTAAACAAGTTTTTACTTTTATTCAACTTTTGCTGCTGTTTTTGATGCTGCAGAATGTTCTTCAGCTCCTCAGGTTCACAGATACACTGGTCAAACTGGTTGTCAAAGACAGACAGTTCAAACATGGTGGACACCTGGAAAATAACAAGTTTATAGATGCTAAAGAAAATACAAATTTTTTAATACTACTTTAAAAAATAATGTCTGATATAGTTTTTTACTAGAATAAATGCACAAACTTCAGTTTCTTCAATGTAATTATCTAGCGTTTCATAAATTAGTCCAACATTTCTACAATTGCTGGTTATTTACTAAGGCGATCAGGCATAACCTGATGCCTGGGTACAGATTTTTCACCTTGCTTTCTACCTTGGAAAAACTTGGTACTGGCATAAACTCTTCCAGCCGGTATAAGAACTCCCACACCAGGATTTGCAATGCTGTATCAAAACGGGCTCCATAAAGAGCAGGAAATTCCTCCTTGGACAGGAAAAAGTAGCAGAATAATATTGTACATGTTCCATGAAGTCGATAAACAAATACTTTAGGGACAGGTAGACAGAGACTGATAAATAATCTACATAGATTTACTTATAAAACATAAAACTAATAATAGTTGAAGCAGAACTCACCTTGAGAAATTTATCCTTTTCATATTTGTCACTGAGTAATGTTTGTACCAGCTTCACAAATTCTGACTTTGACATCTCCACGTCTCCATCCTGATCCTGCCATGAAGCCCAAGAGTTTATTTTCTCAACTATACCACAAACCTATCATTCAGTCTAGGTAGGCTAATCTGTTACAGACAACACATTAAGGAGATGCCTAGTATCAAAATAGTGTCTCTCACAGTGTTCCTGTATGCGATGCTCCTTCTTTAAATAAATAAATATAAATATTTCCTACCTCTATGTCCATGCAGTTTGTTGCTGTCTTTTCAAAAACATTCAGGTGATTCTGGATCGCATCACAGTCTGCAGCATCCATCCTCTTTAACAATTCAAAAATGATCTGAAAAATAAAACTTACGTCCAACTAATGACGCATGTTTGTATGCATCACACTGCAGCCAATCAAACCAAAGTTGTGCCATGTCCTATACAGTGTATGCTAAACTACTAAATGAACAGGCAATACATATTTTAGTTTCAGTTATAAAGTGGATCTATTTAATTTCACAGGCCCAGTAAGCACTCTGGTTTTTGTTTCTTGGCACCCATAAACATCCACAATCACTTACCCGTGCTTTGAGTCCCAGGATCAGCTGAGTCCTCTGCTTGTAGCTCATGAGCTCTGGGACCATCTCTGTCACCAGTGAGATGAATTCTGCCAGTTTGTTGTACTGATATACGTTTCGCTCCAGGGCCACCTGCCACATACAGGCTGACATCAACCTCAGTGGAGGAACCAGGAGGCACAGAGAGGACAGAGGGAGATGATCTAAAAGCAGATGCAAGTAGTAGGAAGAAATGTTACCTTACATGCGTATTTTTATATTCAACATCATTCTACCATAAATAACATTTGGTACGTGGCCATTATTATAACATGAAATCTACCCCATATTGTAAGTGTTGACATAAAAACTGTTTTGAATTTTATATAAAAAAAGTTGCTATTCACACAAAATACTTCTTCGGTGTTAAAACATGTTACTTGAGGAAACCTGACAACTATTTTATTACAACCTTTATACACTTAGAAATGCTAACTATGCTGCTTGTCTAAGCAGCCGAAAGGAATAAAAACACATCAGACAGAGCAGCAAACAAAAAACTAATGGTAAGACAAAGAGAACATATTTGAATTTCATACCTTTTTAAGTCAATGCACTTAATTATTTGCTATTTGACAGTAAGACTAAACTTTCACATTCCAGAAAATCTTTGTTTTTGTCCAGTCTAAGCAGAATACAGGGATAACCTCTCTGTAACAGTACTATCTATCTAATATGTTAAGATTTTAAAGCTTAATATCTTTTTGAAAGGCGACTCTTCACCAGCTTGAGTATAATATTAAACCTTCCACCAGCCAGAACTGCTACCTCATCCCCTCTTGATAAATATGTATTAATACCATAAATAAAAGCATAACACAAACATACTGACCTCGAGTTTTAGACATGTCAGGAGCTCGTAAAACTGGTTGGCTCTGAAGCTAACGTCACCTAGCTAACAGTGTAACCGTTAGCATCAGCTATAGTGACAGGCAATGCAGCGGAGTTGAAAGGTAACTTCTCACATTATTGAGACTGTTATTTTGAAATCTGCCTATTTTTAAACCATTGTCAATTAATAGGTTTGTGGAAAGTTCAGCCTAGCCTAACTAAGGTTATAATAAGTTGAATCGACTAGCTTAAGTTTTGCTAGAAGTAACAACTTCAAGACTTCCGGCTCTAATCCTTCACGATAAAAGCGCCATGTGAACCACAACGAGCTGTTGAGAAAACTGACATTCGCACACATCATGTCCTTTATTTATTAAGTACTAACATTGCTCCTGGTGTTTACAAAAAATGCAGGACTTTAAATTCACCATTATTGTTTAATGGTTGCATTTTCAGAGGGTACTCATTGTGTAATTGTTCATGAGCACATATCATAGGCTAAGCAACATATGATATAACATAATGTAATGTAATATAACAGAATATAATATAATAGAATAAAATAGAATATGGATAGAATAGAATAGAATGTTAGACGATAAAATAAATTCGATCTTATTCTGAAGGCGCGAGATCCATAACGGAAGACGGAAGTCTTGTTATCGTTGTCAAAATAAGACGCCAGTTCATTATTCTCATATTACATGGTATAATTAATAAATATCAAGGATTTTAAACCACTCAGTTAGACCCGAAGAATCCCTTGGCATGAGATGTGAAACATTTCTGAGAACCCCACCAAAGTCAAGTTGCCACTGAGTAGCACCTTTGCATATGCAGAATACATCCAGCAATAGGTGAGCTATTATAGGCTGCTCACCAAAAAAACAACAACAGCCGTTCAGTGACTGCAATGTACAAGTTATGGAGACAATTTCACTTACAGTGCTGTGAAAAAGTATTTGTCCCTTTCCTGATTTTATGTTTGCATTTGTCACACTTAAATGATTCAGATCATCAAACTAATTTTAATATTGCAAAAATATACCCCGAGTAAATCCAAAATACTGTTTTTAAATTATATTTTAATTTGTTAAGGGTAAAAAGCTGTCCAAACCTACATGGCCATATGTGAAAAGGTACTTGCCCCCTAAACCTAATAACTGGTTGTGGCACCCTTGGCAGCAACAACTGCAATCAGGTGTTTGCAATAACACTGAGAACAATGAGTCTTTCTCTCGCTGTGGAGGCATTTTTTTACCACTCTTCTTTGCAGAATTGTTTTAATCCAGCCACATTGGAGGGTTTTGGAGTATGAGCTAACAGCCTGTTTAAGGTCATGCCACAGCATCTCAATCAAGTTAAGTCTGGACTTTGACTAGGCAACTCCAAAACCTTAGGAGTTTGTATTGGCCAAAATCTATCAATTATGGTAAGTTGTCCAGGTCCTGAAACTGCAAAGCAACCACAGACCATCACACTATCACCACCATGTTCAATTGTTTATATGATGTTCTTTTTATGAAATGCTGTGTTTTTTTTGCACACCAGATAAGGACCTTCCAGAAAGTTCAACTTTCAACTCAGAGTACTTGTGGTAGACTGGCCACTCTTTTTACTTTTTCACATAGGACCAGACAGTTGTTTTCCCTTAATAAATGAAATCATTATTTAAAAACTGCATTTTGTATTTACTCAGGTTACTCAGGTATCTTTGTGTAATATTAAAATTAGTTTGATAATTTGAATTATTTAAGTGTGTATGTATTGTATGTATTTAAATGTGCAAAAATTTTAAAAACTCAGGACGGGGGCAAATACATTTTCACAGCACTGTGTATTTAATCACAGAAATTATCACAGATGTTTTGACATCTTTCGTCACCACAGCAAAATTTATTAATTCATATTATTGATTCATGTGATTACGTCAGAATTGTATTCGGCACACAATTTGTTGAACAAACTAACAAGAAAAACATTAAGATCACTTTATTCTGATTAATTGTTTTATCAAAGTCTCAGATTTACTGCAGTCATACAAATAAAATCTTTTTTTTATTGTGTCAAATGCATCAAAACAGTGAAAATGATGCACAGAACCATAAAATGTATCTGAGAGGCATCTCCTTTTAGAGAGGCAGTTTTGGGGATGCTCGTGGTTGTAGCAGGCCACTTAACACATTCATTGTTGGTGAAGAATTAAAGGAACTCAGTCAGAACTATTGCACCTTGAATAGAGCATAGCCAAAACATTTGCGCTTTTCTCCAACTCTTTGCTTGTATCTGCTTTAGAAACAAATACAAGAAAATTCTTGTGGATTTGGGTTTGCAAATGCTTTATCTTTTGTGCCCTTGCCCCTGAGAAACTCTGGGTGTCCTTACCCAGGACTTTATCGCAAAAGTTAATCACTGACGGGGTCTTGTAGTGTGAGATTTGTAGAGGTAGACTTGGCCAGGTTTGATCTTTTTGGAGCTCAAATCCAGTGTGTGGGCAGGTGTATAAGTAGATGGTGAAGGTTTGGTGACTGCAGATAGGAGGCAGGTGAGTGGGAGGAAAGAAAATGGGGGCAGAATGGTAAAAACTAAACAGGAATAATGACAGATTTGGAGACAAGGCTGTAGATGTCGGTTCTGTGCCATGTAGGCTTACGGATTTGAAACCCAATTGTAAGTGAGCAAATAATGCTACGCTTAAAGCCTAAAGTTGGATAAATGTGTTCATATTTTAGTAATGTGCAAGCATGAATTTGGATGGATGTGACCAAACACAATTGATTTTGAAAAAATAAAGAGTAGAAGACATTGAAACAAAGAAACAGATACTGTAGAAGAAAGCTGTGAGGGTGACTGAGAGACAGGCGACAATTCTAGTGAAACTGCACCATCAAACTCTTGACTACAGGAGTGTGAGCTGTCACCGCTCACTTTGATTTGACATTAAGCAAACACACAAGCACACAGACACACACACAGGAGAGAGCTATAAAGCATGGTTTACTTCTTATTAGGAGAGGTTGTTAATGCGTGTCTACGAAATCACAAAAAATCAATCTGCAACTCAGAAAATATTGAAGTGAAGCTTATTTAACAAGTTCTAAGTTGAAGGCATCCACATCATCCATTTAAATGTCATAATTAAATATAAAAACACCTAATTTTATTTATTTTTGATATCACCTGTAACATCATCCCCTTCAAATGTGTTGTTCCCACCACCAGAGGGAGACACATACCTTGTTATATTTCAGCTAAACGTGAAAAACACAGATAAAGGGGCCTCTAAGAAAATTCACTTGCTTTAACAAAACCCTAATGGCATCCCTCCCAGGAAGCAGAACTCAAAAATTCATATCACAGACTCATAAATTTCAATGAGTTTTTAATTAGGAGGAGCCCAGAGTAATTGTCTCTGAGGTGGTTTTAACAGGAGGAGGATCATGCTGACAGACTGACAGTCCTGGTGGCAGCTTGCTGCAAATCACCTAATTATAAGTAGAAGTCAAACTTTCAGCTTTTAATGATGATTATTTTGGCTTTATTGGATAATTTTATGATTCACAGAGAAAAGACAGGAGGGAGAAAGTGTGTTACAGGGGATTATGTGTGATTGTTACTTTAAATGGATGTTGGATTCTTTTGTTTTTCCTGTTGTAGCTCCTGTTGATGTTGAACTGTATACAGTAGCTGCCAGTGAATCCTACAGAGGTCACATCCTCTGCATTTTTCCAGGTAATTTTTGGTGTTATAGCAATTTAGAATAACAACTTTGTTGTCTGTCTCTAGATGTATTTGCTTGAAAGAACTTTTCAATAGGTTGTCACTGTGTTACTGTGGTTCGAAGTGCAGATGAAAGGAGCAAAGTGATTTTCTACATAGGAAGCACTATCACAAGCTCTCGAAAGGCCTGTGTTTTGCATCGTTTTTGGCTGCTGAAATCGATCACATAGAGAAAGCATGAAGAGTTTTTACTGAGTACCAAAAGTACGCAAAATGCCAGAAAAAAATGTCTGACAACAAAAGAGTAGCGACAGGCAACACCACAGTGGTGAGCAGTTACACAAACGACAGATGAATGTGAATAACTTTCAAGTCACTGAATAACAGCATCATATCAATGTTGTGGACCCATAGCTTTGTGCTGCATTTGTTTCAGAAGGATGAGGTAGTTGCCTATATCAACTAGCTTGATGGCAGGCAAGTCTGTGAGTTCAGTTGAAAAATCACTCCTCTCCATAAGGATCATGTCTTCATATGTTTTTACTCATAATATTTTCTAAACTACGACAGCAACAACTTTGCTCTTGACTTCCTGCCCTTCATATGAATATCACGCAACATAATAGTCATGTGAATGCAAACAAGCTAACAAGTGAACCTAAGGGGGACTTAGACTTTCGCATTTCCAAATTCTTGGGCACGGCCCTGACTGTACTTACATTTGAGTGTTGAAGCACTGTGTAACTGAATGGCTCACTCTGATGGCACAATAGACAACAAAGAATAGATGTTTTCACAGTTAGGATTTAGTGCAGATTAAACAAACAGAATGACATTAATTAGTGAGCGCTAGAGATGCTGGTAGATAATTTGTTTTTACCTTTGGTCATAACAGTGTTATGCTAACAGTCTGCTGGTTCCAGCTTCATATTTACATAATCATTTCTCATCTAGGCCTAACTGTTGATCAAAAATAAATGTGTATTTTTCAAAGAGTTGAACTATTCCTTTACATATGCTCAGAAATAACCTCGTCTCGCTATTCTATGGACATCCCAAAGATATTCATATTAGCCTGGTAAGTACATTTGCTTGACTGAATTGCTGCTATAATTCTACAGGGGATGACTAACATTCAAGTGGAGTGAAGCAGACAGTGTAATAACAGTAATCACTTAGTGGAGTTCATTTACAGCGGTAAAACAAAGGTCACTGACATCCCCATTTGGGACTTCTCATGGATATTAGACACTATTTACTGATGGAGGATAATTTAGAGAGATAACCCATAAGGGTGGTGGCTGTGGCTGTAGAGGGATATCCAGAGGTATTTTGTATGTGTGTGAGCACATGAGCTTTGGCTTGGCAGGAGACACCGGACAGGTGGATGCTCAGCCAGCCAAAGTCCCATTACTTGCTCAGGGGGCAGCAACAGTGTGTGTCTCTGAGTGTGTGCGTGCGTGCATGTGTGTGGTAATTACTTTTTCTCTGTGTGCGTGCATTTTGTGTGTTTGTATGTGCAGACAGGGTGATTAGAGATGGGTGGCGGGTGGAGGGCTTGTCAGAAGTTATCTTCCCATCTCATCTCATCATAGGCAGTCTGGCGGATTCCCTCGATGGCTCAACAGCCTGACGCCGCGGTGCTGCTGTCAATCGGGCCGTCAGCGCCTGCAGAAATCGATGCCAATCTCCCCTCTGTTTCTATTTTTAACCAAGGCTCAGCACCCAGGCCTTTGATAAGGATGCTGCCTTCTTTTGGCTCTCCTCTTTGCCTCGAATGAGAAGCCCCCCTTCCAACCTCTTTCTCCTCTCCTGCTGATGAGAGGTGATAAGAGACAAACGAGATGCAGCTAAAAGCGCAGACCTGCCTGACGCTCTGAAAGAGGCTTTCATGGTGGAGAAAATAATGATTACTAGCACTATCACAAGTAGTAATAGCCATGAAGGTTATATATTATTAGTCAAAGACATGACTGTAGATTGTCACTTTTATCAGTGCTACTACTATTACCACTGGTAATTCAGCTACAACTAATAATATGCTCCCCTACATTTATTTATGACTTTCATTGAAAAAAATATAGCTATTCCACAAAGGGAAATGCTTGATTAAAATTATAGCTGGAAGATATGTTATTTAGGTTAAGTTAAAGATTGGGATCAGAAATATAATGTTCTTGGGTGTAAGAGTAAAAAGTGTCCTGTGTTTCAAGATATGAATGTTGTACGGACTGTAACGGACCAAATTTTAACAGCAAACATTTATGTCAGGTTTCCCAAAGAGGTTATAGAGCTTACAAAAGTCTTCTTTTTTGTCTGTTTTGCAACATTGATTTCATTTCAACAAGTGCAAGAAACTGGTAGGTGTGAAATTTAAATACATTAGTATCCATTACAGCTTTATAAAGAATGCAACATTGTGCCTAAATTTTGTGACCAAAATTTGTATTTCTTTGTATGTAATTTGTATTTGTATATACACTAATCAGCCACAACATTAAAACCACTTGCCCAATATTGTGTAGGTCATGTGCTGGTAGCTGGCACCAAGATGTCAGCATAATCTACTTCAATACTGTAAGTCTTTCTTCCTATAGTAACATCTCTTTCCAGGTAAACAACACACATGTACCTGGCTGTCCACATGATGCGAAAGAAAACATGATTTATGAGATCAGGCCATTGCTATATGGTCCAGTTCTGATGCTCATGTGCCCACTGTAGCTGCTTATAGCATTGGACGGGGATCAGCATAGACCCTATGACTGGTCTGCAGCTACGCAGTTTCATATACAGCAAGCTGTGATGCACTGTGTCTAACATTTTTCAGCAATTTGTGCTACAGTAGCTCTTCTATGAGATCAGACCAGACAGACACCTTAGCTTCTTACGTGCATTATTTAGCCATGGTTAGCCGTGACCTTGTTGCCTTTCCACAGAGTGTCCTTGCTTTGAGCACTTTTGACGGGTACTGACCACAGACACCCCACAACACCTGTCATTTTGGAGGTGCTCTGAACCAGTGGTCCAGCCATAGCAGTTTGGTCCTTGTCAAAGTCACTCAGATCCTTATGGTTGCCCATTTTCCCTGCTTCCAACACATTAAGTTCAGGAATTGTCTGTTCACTTGTTGCCTAATATACCCCACACCTTGTTTTATTCACTTTACCTGTCAGTGGTTTCAGTGTTGGAGCTGGGCAGTGTGTGTGTGTGTATATGACTTCTTTTTTATCGTCCATCATTAATTTTCTATATATTTGATCTGATTTTATATTCAAACATGATAACAGTATGAAACCACTAAAGTGCCTGGACTCCTGCTTTTTTAAAATCTTACATCAAGGACACATTTGCAGTTATCCCTTTTATTGTTGCACACCTAAAGCATCACTGCTGTAGCCAACACACTTTCTTGTGTTCACCACCAAAACACCAGAGAAGGGAATATCCTATATAAGAAAGAAGTTTTATTTCTCCATGGTTTCTTTTCATGTATCAAGAAATTACCCAAGTATCAACAGCACTGTACAGTACAAAACTAAACGCACTTATCACCGTCTGACTATTGCTCCTCTTCCTACACCGCTTGTCTGTTTCGTAGATGTCATCATCTCCTCTACAGACTCGACAGTGCTTTGTCACCGCTCTGTGCACATGACTAAAAGGAACTCCTGGAGAATTCCCCTCTCATGAGTTTGACTTCAGGTGTTGCACATTAATAATCATGTGGTCTTGTGAGTTTTTTCGTTGGGAGCAATCATGCTGACGAGTGTGAAGTAGTGCTGGGAGTTGTTGGTTATGTCACAGTGTAATTATATGTGAGTCAGTGATAATAGTGAGGAGTGAAAAATGTTTTGTTTAGCTGAGTGTTTAGCTTTGTATTTCACAACATTATCTTTTAGAAACTGAAGAGCATGCTGTTTGCTTTTAAGCACCTCTTGCAGGAGACATTTTGCTAATTTGGCTTTTTGTTGAGATCCTTTTATATAGTTTCCAGTAGAACAAAAATAACTTGTTAGAATCTCTCTGTGTCTCTGACTTTGGTACAGACACTGCAGCAGGAGTGAGAAGGAAGGGCGGCCTGCTGTTTAGACAGAATCTTATGCAACTGAGAGGTCACACGTTTGACCCGCATGACACCTAGTGCTCATCAACAGCTGTGCGTTTTGGCACTGTGCCCTTGAGCAAAATAACCCTAACTCTTTTGAAGTCATTATGCATTAGAGCACAATCCTGTTTTCTAAAATATCACAAATAGTCATATGTTTCAATGTGAAACAGGAATAAATTGATCTTAAAACTCCAGTTATCATCTCTACTTATTGTGTTTTAGATAAAATATATTTTGTAGTATTTTTTATTGTGTGTCTATTTTGCTCTAAAGTTGTTGGCAGAACTTGATTCAAACATTTTCCCTCTAATTGGTTGTTTTTGTGGAACGCCGGATTAATCAGCCGCAGGGTATTTAATGTTGTTTGGGCAGCTGAGAGGTAATACAGCCAAACCATTAACATATCATTAAAGAGTCCTAAGCACAGTAATTGCAGCCAGAATGCTGACGCTACACTCCCATTAAGTGGACTCTGAGAGGAGACGTCTCGTTGTGATGGGTTTCAGTGAGATGTGGAGAAAAATCTGTGTAACTCAGCACACTGTTGTCTCAATGGGATGTCCATAGGTCACAGTGTGAGCAGATTGCTACTAAAATGCCATGTCGGCTTATGGACAGCACCTGGGTTTTTATCAGTCAGAAGCTGCAAAACAAGGACTCTATTGGAGAATCTGCCATATAAATTTTTTTACATACAGTCATAGTCTCCAGAGGATGAATCCTATTGAGTTTTCTTCTAGTGTCCATGAGGAAGATGTTGAGATATTTCACTCACATCTTTTACCCTCAGGAATCACAGATCAAATCATGATCGAATCTAAAGGCCAAATCAAAAGTATTCCAAAATGACCCAAGACTTAAAAGGGTTAAATAAGTTTATGATGTTTTTTTTTATTTTTTTTTTTTTGGTGCAGGTTATTCTCTTCTAAGGATGAAAGGAAGACAGGGAACATGGCAAACTTTATTGCTAAACTAAACTGTCATTGTTAGCATGTTGGTGTTAGCATTTAATGCAAAGCAATTTATAACCAAATGCACATGAAACTAATTACATATGCTATTGCAAATAATGCGAACATGCTAAACTAAGATGGTAAACATTCTGCATGGTAGTCATTAGCATGTTAGCATTTAGACTCTTAGCCTTGTTTATTAAAATAATTTTCAGCTATTATATCTGTTCTCTAGGTGCTGCTGCCACTTTTCACCATTTGGGACATTTAATCGTAACTGTTTATCTAAAGATACTGACACACACTGCAGCACTCCCTGTTTTCATGAAACACAACAACCTGGTGAATCTGTCTGAGAGCGTCACTAAGCCTCCCTCACCTAGTTCACCTGGCAAATCCACTGAGCTCATGGAGGGAGATATAAATGAACATGAGGAGACATGTTAAAGGTGGATTTAAATCTGATTAAACACAGGGATTATACAAAACATTGTTCACATTAATCTCAGGCTGCATTATATATTTTTTTCTATACTAGAGGCTAAACTTTATGACAAGACTCATATTTCTCCCTCATGCATAAAACTTGCTGGATTTTCAAACCCTGCACAATAGTGTTGACTCATTCTCTTTATCTATACTTTGCAGAACTCATCTGTGTAAATATTTGACAGACTTTCTGGTTTAATTACAGATTCCCTTTTGTGAACTCGCCCAAATTTCAGGGATTATCCAATTACCACTTGCGTGCCGACAAACAAGGGGGCCTCTTTGCCTTTCACTAATTGGAATGAGGAGTGGTGCCAGTGCTCAAAGGAGAAGCCTATCGTGGAGAATTATTGAATAGAGAAGGGGTTAAAAAAATAAAAAAGGATGTGTGGCCTGCCTTCGGCTGCTTGTGGATTTCCTCTGATTTCATCAGAAAAGAGATGGCTGAGGCGATTCCCCCAGACAACAGCCAGCTGGTGTGTGTAGGCGAGGTTTGCTGCCCAAAATCTGTGAGAAAAGAAAGTGAAAGACTCATGCTGTGCCTCTGCAATTCATCCTCTTTACCAGAGTAATCCCTAAACAATCCTTCAGCTCACCTGCTTTTAGACATCTTTGTGGGATAGCATGGTGCAGCAAGAATGACATCTTTATTTTTTAATAAATCAGTGGTGTTATTTATGATCATTTAATGGCTTTAACATACACTGAGCGACACAAGCAGTTTAAACTGCAGTTACTGGGTCCTTATGAGGTATTTCACTACCTTGCGTCTCAGCAATTTCTGTTTACTCAAGCTTATTTACATTTGAAATGTTGTTGCTAATATTTTACAATGTTTTTACTGCTGTATTCCTTCTGCTCGCTCACTGTACTATTTAGCTACATGTTGTTCACATAAACCAATCTGCCTCTTGTGTTGACTTTGCCTTGAGTTTTTATCAGATCCTGTGAGAGATTTGAGTTAAACAGTCTGACTTACAAGAAAAGCCCTCTTGTAAAACTGGAGACTGGAGGCCTGGTGTATGTTTGTGCATACATGTGGGGTGTGCATTTGTGTGACATTTGAGAAACGACATTAAAAAAACCCAAAGGAAAACAAAAAAGTTTGACAGGCAAATAAAACAAGAGATATGCAGAAGGTTGAACAGGCATAATTCATAATTTATTGAGCAGCGCTGACGTTACAACAGGGAACAAATGAAACACAGAACACAAAAGAGCATTATTTATTACAGGAAAATCAAAGTGTAGCCTGAGGGAGGTGGATACAGTAGTACAACACTCATACATTAAACCTACTGTACACAAACACCACATTATTGCAGCTGTCAGATGAAAATCCCATTTCTCTAATTCATTTCATGTTTTTTACCTGAACTTAAGGATTACGTGACCTTGTAAGGCTCAGTCATAACTCGAGGACACATAAAAGCCATTGCATAATTTAAAGAAATGCACAGCTGTCCAAGTGAAAATGAGGCTGTGCTGTCTTATTTCACCACAACATTTTGACATTTTGGAAATGTGAGGTTCACTGCACAGTCAATTCATAACCGGGGAACGCAGGAAAAGGCATACACACCCTCAGGCGAAACAGAGGATGGCAGCAATCTATTCAAACACAACTTCCCCTTCATATGCCATTGGTGTTTTGAATAATGCATGCTCTTTCCCATAGATGCTATGATGGTTGATTCCCACCTTACATTCCCATGAACCGTGCTGGTTCAGGATCGAATGCTCTCTCATCCTTCGCTAATGTGTCTCCCCCTGCTATACTATTCTCTCAAACCTCCTCATGTCTTTGTAAAGAAGAAGAAAAAAAACTACGTAGGAGTGGGAACCTGAAAAATAAATTAAACTGATAATGCCAGCAAAAGAAACTTCCCATCCCACCCACTGAATATTAGATCATAACAACTTACAGCCTTGAATAAATCATTAAACCCCAGCAGACTATAACTATTCTAGTTTCGTTTTGAATAATTAGAAAGCAGAAAAGTAATGTCACACAATTGCAAGCATGTGTCAAATTCTTGTAATATCCAGGGATTAATAATTCAGGTTTTTGGATTCCGACAACAACCCATTAAGACTTTTTTTTTCCTCTTTAGGAGGAGAGAGAGTGAGCAAATACAAACAGAAGGTTGACATTTAAACCCAAACCCCTTAGCACCCAACTGGACCCAGCAGCAGGATAATTTGAATTTCTTGCTTAATTGGTTGACACTAAGTTCAGCTCAGGCAGAGAGATACTGCTGATAAATAGCATTATCAGCCATTTTGAGATGGTCTAAATGTCTTGGACCTAATTTGTCAGTGGACAGGAATTTAAGGGGTTTGCACTGAGCTGATTTACAGTTTTCACGCTGATGCTTGAAAAGATGTAAAAGGGCAGAATAAAATTATATATTTAAAGAGGACCCATGTAAAAAGCATATGTAAAATAAATGTCAAAAAAACAAAACAAATGCTGAATAAACAAAGGACTGCAATTACTGAAATCGCTGTCTTGTGAAAACCATGCATCTCCAAATTTGTGACTTTAAATTTTTAGCCAGGCTGGCAGCACTCTGGCCCAGAATGAAATATTTCAACAGCTATCTAATATATTGGGATGAAAGTTGGTACAGACATTCATGGTTCTCTGAGCCTTCTGTAATATTTTTTGATTGCCTGTAGAGAACCCAACTGAAATTCTGGGTCCTGTTTGAGTAATAAAACCTCCTTCAAAATCCCAGTGACATTTGTAACTACTCTAAAAACTAAAGCTACAACACTGGAACAGAGCCTTGCCCAACAGTATGGGCTTTGACCTGCTATATGTTTAGATATTGTATCCACGAGTACTCAATATTTATGATGAGTCCATGAGTGATGAGTAAATTTGTGAATCAAGTGTTTGCTCTGTAACAGCGGGATAGAGATTTGAAATGTTGATGGACTGTAGATCTCGTCCAGCAGAGTTGTTGCTTCTGCCTCTTCATATATGCATCATATGCTGGGATGACAGTCAGCAGCGTCCCTGTGCAGGCACACGTGCTGTAGTGTGTAGCGTTTATAAATATCGGCTGGCCATACAACACTTAAATCATGACCTCTTTAGCTGTATTTTTTTTCTGTTTTGACAAAGTAATAATCACAAAGGTTTTTAATTTCTTTTAGCAACAGCTGTCATGGATGGTGCTTTGTCTGAGAATATCTGTAGGGCTGTCAAGCTATTTAAAAAAATCTAATTAATTACATGCTCTTTGACTATAAACCCATCCATCCATTTTCTTAACCGCTTGTCCTCGTAAGGGTCACGGGGACATGACCTAATATGCTAAGGAAATCCAGAAATTGCAGAAAACAATGCTCTTATCAAGAGTTCCCAACAGTTCCATCTGGCTGTTATTAATCAGGGTTATTTTTTTTAACTCATTATTTTTTCTGTGATAAAAATATGTAGAATATATAATAATAATAACACGTTATTTCAACAACCCTAATCTAATTGCTTGAGTAACGCATAAAAGGAGATAGTATCGAAATAAATACAGTCACATTGTCACAATAAGTCACATATTCAAATGAGATGTTCAAATTTATCTTTGGTTTATAACCAAATATACTTAAAACTATTCATGTTCTCATAAACCTTAGATGTACTTTGTATTTAGTGCTACTTAGAAATGTTAGCCTGCTAACACACTAAACTAATTATGGTTATTTTATGTTAGCATTTTTATTCTATGTTAGCTTGAAGCACCGCGGTGCCTCAGTACAGCCTCCCTGAGCTGCTAGCTTGGCCATAAACTCTTACTGCTGGGCTGAGAAAATCCCCTCTGTTTTTCAATGCTTGGTCCAAAAGCTGAAGACAGAGTAATTTTTCTCAATGGAGGGGAAGTTTAGGTTTTGGAGGTTTTCACAGTAACAGTATAACAAATAGATAATAGATGTTTTCAAATGTGCAATATTTTACACATTACATCCAAAAAGAAAATTGTATTTCAAATGTGTTAAATTCAAAAGTGCTTTTTTGGGTAATAGAGGGTTATGTTCACACTTTTGGAGGCGTTGCAGGTCTGATCAATCAAACAGCATTTCACAATGTCCTTTCACAGATTTCTGTGAGCAGTGTGTTCACACTTTATTTCACAGGAGAATAAACATCATTCATGACCTACCTCTGCAAATTGTTTCATTTGCGGCGTCCGCTCCACCTGAACTCTACTGTGGGAACTTACAGCTCCAGTTTTGTACAATGACCCAAGGGCAGAGAAATGCAGGAATGAGTTTGAAATTCAGGGCACATGCAGCCAGCATGCAGGTGGGAAAAGTAGGCCTGTTAACAACTGAAGATCTGGTCACACTGATTTGTCCAAACTTACTGTATAGTCTGCACAATTGTCATGAAACCAATTGTTCAATTAAGTGTTAAGATTTTTGGTTTAAAAAGATAACCTGGAACAATAAACAGTTTGTGGTGACGTACTATTTTTACTGTGTGCATATACTTGATAATGGGCAAGACAGTGATGTGAACATGGCAGCTGTCATATCCACAGGAAGCTCATTGTGTGTGTTGGCCAGCGTGTTGAGCACTCACCGCGTGTTTAGTGGCTTCTACTCCTACATGAACCCATCTACCATCACGTAGGAATAAAAAGCCATAAGACACAACAGCAATCTCACAGGAGGGAAGAAAAAGAAGGAAGGAGGAAGGAATTAACAGAGGCGTCCACGTTGCAGAAAAAAGGAGGGGTTGTGCTCTCAGCCAGGAGGATGAGGAAAAGTAGGAAAGTGCATAAAGTGATCTGCATGAGGGCAGGGAAATGGGGATAGAAAATGGGTTTTGAAGAGGAAGGGAATAGGGAAGGAGAGAGAAAAGGAGCCATTTTCACAGTCATTGAAAAGATAGAGGTAATTCACAGGTGATACAACTATTTTCCATGTTCCCTATTTGTCTTTCTCTCAGTTTGATAATGAGCAGCAGATGAATATGTATTGCAGGCATTACTACACTCTGAAATTCCTGTGTGTAAACTATATTTGATATGCTTGGAGCAAACTGCTCTGATGAACCCAACCAAACTCCATCTGCTCCGTTTCCAAATACACATATTTTCTTAGTCTTACAGACAGATGCACACGTTATAATGTGTAGTTTCAGGCAAAAGCAAGCTCGTGTTTCTTCAGATGTTACACAAATAAATGCCTATCCCTTAAATCTAGACGTGCTTCTACTAATATCCACTTCATAGTCTGTGTTTGCAGCTCTCCTGCAGTAGAAAGCCGGTCATGCCTGTATGTAAAAGGGGTTACAGTACGAGTGTATGCACGCACAAGTCAGCCACGTCCAGATAAATATGTATGACTCCACGGCGGTAGGTTTCCTGCTTTGTATGCTAATGACCTTATACAAGTTTAATAATGCTACTGCAGTGCACTGAGGGTGGGGAGGTGGAGGAGGAGGTGGTGTTGGGGGATGACACACCAAAGAACAAACCCACAGATCATCGCATAGGCCTCACAAGATGAGGCGTGAGTAGTGAGGTAACAGATTACATTAATCTTACTAATTAGACTGCAGAGAGGCTGGATTTCCATGCGCTGATAAACTAGGCCATTATGTTATGTATCTCGATTTGAGATACTTGTGGAAAACATAATTTCAGTGGCCATTATGGCGCTGTTCAAATATTCATCTACAAATAAGATTTCCGTATGTTCCATTTTATGTTACTTTCGTCTTCTACTGCACTGTTTTAAAAATATTGTAATTTCTGTCATCTACATTTGCTTGGCAGCTGTAATACTACTTAATATGCAGATGAAAATAAAATGACTATATAATATATGATGTATTATTATGGATTCAATTACCTGCAAGTATATAAAGTAGTTCAAATGTTCACCTCAACCAACTCCAACATTAAAATGCAGATTGCAGATGAATAATAATCTAATATTAAAATAGTATGGCCTTAACCTTTATTCATACTGTCTCCACTGCTTTCGCATTATACAACTCAGTACAATATCTAAAGTTAAAGTAGTTAAACCTGAGCTGCTACAACTTCAAAATGTTTCTTAATGTTGCAACACTACTCCAAGAATACTACTGTTCTGTACTTTAAATGCATGACTTAAACCTGCAGGAGTATTTAAATAGTACTGTTAGTTGTACTTAAGTAAAATATCTAAATGTTCCTTTGATTAAAAGATACTTGTACTTTACTTTCACTAAACAGAATAAAAAGTACAATTTGTGTCATCTCCACCAGCTACAACATAAAAATTTAAGTCTAGATATAATAAAATGAGCAACTCTGCATAAAGAATGCTTTTACTTTACATTTTGCTAATTTTACTACTGCACTTTTACTTGTGTATTTCTATATTTGGTATATTTACTTTCACTTGAATAAAGGATTTTAATCCTTATATCGAATATTCAAGAAAATCTTCATTGTAGTTTTGAACTTGGTTTTATTAAATTACTGCAGATGCAGAATTGTGTTTTCTGCCTGATACTATGAGCAGAGGTGTGTTAAAGAGAATAGTGAGCTAAATATTTAACTTTAAAAGAAGAAGCATCGTGCAGATGCTTGTGTTCATGTCTTCCCTGTTTCTTTTGTCTACTGTGTCATATGAAACTTGGTGCCACGTGAAATTGGGTTCCTGTTGTCGCAGGTCTCTGCATCAACTCCTGAAGGCTCCTGCAACAAATACAGAAGAGAGAGAAGAGAAGATGTGATGATGTGTAAGAATAATAATTCAGCCTGAACAGTGGAAAACTTATTACTCTACCAGAGCTGTTTTTTGTTTTTAATAAGTGAATACCTGATGACTCAGTATGTTGAAAACTCAAACTCCATAAAAAATTTGAGCAGAAATTTGAGATTATTAGCTAGAAAATACTTTCTTTCTTCTGAAAGTTTTTAGACATGCCCACAACTTTTTCAAACTGCCATTAGCCACAAACCAATTGTGTCCCTTTGTTGTGGATATAGCGTAATATGAAAAGTTAATAGTTGGCGAACTTAGACATTTCTACACATCTAACATCTCCACTGAGGTACAAATTGTTAACAGGAGGTGAATTTAGCATTAAAACCACAAGGTATACAGGTAAAACACCATATGCTACAGTAAGAATACAGAACCTGCACATTTTGGAGAGAGGACCGACCAATCTCACGAACAAAAGTTTTACTCTTAATTTATCACCTAAAAAGGCTCTGGAAATTGTTTGGGATAACACTCCACACAATGAGCTGTGACATCTTCATTGAAAAATGATTGATTGGGCTGCCAGGGAGAGAGGCTGTTTGAGAGACAGATCGCTCAAACAGTCAAGCTATAAAAGCCCAATAATATGATGAATGGTCTATTTACCCAACAGATGAGGAGAGACTTGCATAAAGACTAAACGTGTGGTTTTGGATGTGTCCTGGTCACAGAATAGATAGAAATTTGAATAATATATCTGTGTTCTCTGTCAGGGAGCAAGTTGGAAATGAATTTACATTACGAGTGATTTTCGGCTACGAATAACGCAGCTTGGCTCATTTATCACTTCAGACCGTCTTGCAGCAGGAAAAAAAATGGGTTTATCGATTATGAGGAATGCGTTTTACACCTGTGTGGATTTTCACCTGCACAAATCCCACAGACACAAGCGACTGAGAGTCTGAGAGATCACAAATAATTTTTTGGATTTGTGTGATTAATTCTACTTTTACCACTACTACTTTTAAACATATTTCTTTGCACAAAGAAAGTTTGAGCCATATTATCATCATGACAAAGCCAATTTTAGTACTTCTTCACTATACCCTTGTGTCTATATTTTCATGTATCATAAATGGACCATTTAACACTCTGCTGCTCAAAACTGTATCTAAAGTCAAGCCACTAATCACTTAACCAAACAATGTCTCTGAGGATCAAGGGCTGGTGTTGATGGAGTGACCCAATTTTTCACACAAAGCATCTATAGTTGATGTTCAATAAATATAGCAGCCTCAGATCTGATGGGCTTGGCTCAGATGGATCTCCAGGTAGGCTTTCGTGTGGGGAACAGATGTAGAGTCGTTCATTAGAGAGGGATTGGGTTGCCTCAGATCGTTTCCACCCTGCAGCGAACAAAATAGCCCTCATACATCCCTGTAATCTGCATTAGCGCCGGAGCACAAGCCAGGAGACAGCACAGAGGGGGATGAGTAATGGGGCTACCGCTGATTTGGCAGGCCTATATTACACCTCAAAACTAAGGCATGCCCAACTGGCGAGAATATGAAATGAGGATGTCACAAATGAGTATCATCCCCATAACGCAGTATTTCTCAGCTTTTATTACACCCTAAAACATGTTTTTAGCAAGTTACATCTTCACTTTTCATGTTCTGCCACTGGCTTGAGTCATATTTAACTGAAATAGTGGTGCTTCTTCCAACAGTGCAATGGCTCCAAGTACAGTACATTTACTCAAATAACTAAGCACACTTTTGAGGATATCTGCATTTAAAAATTTCATGTTTTGCATAAAAACATTATTTATCCAGCGGTTTCCAACCTTGTGAAATCATAAGAAAAAGTCCAGTATATGTAACATTGTTTATAGTATGTCCATGTCCTCTAGAACAGCAGCGATGTGCCTGCCACATCACTACTGGAAAATAAATCAGTTTTGTGTTGTGCTACTGTTAAGGTTTGGTAAAGTTTAGGGAATGATGGATTCCAACATTTTAACTATTTCATTCACTTTGACCTGCTCTTTACACAAAAACCATCACCCAGCTTTCTTCTTTGCTCCTGTCATAATTACAGGTACCAGGAGCTTTTTCACTTGCTGAAACAACTGCAAGGAAACGAGAGCCTAGAGCTGATTCCTTTAAACATACTACACTCGATTCATTTAAATAACTGTTAAACATCCATGGAAATAAAACTCTCCAAAATAAAAAACGATTATAGTAGTTGACTACAGAAAATACGTAGCAAAAATAAGTGGAATTAATCACTTAAACACTTTAACAATAGTTCAATAAGGACAGATCAATGTAGTGTTATGCAAAGTTTAATGTTGAACATGAGAGATATTTGGCGGATAGACCCCAGACAAGAAAACGCACTGCATGATGTTGATGAGCGAGGATAGGTTATAGATGAAACCCCCGGGGTCTAGACGCTGGTGGTGGTGGAAAATCAGCCGGGAGAGAAGGATGAGCAGGAGTGGTGGTGGGGTGGAGGAGGGTAACGCAAGCGTAGGTCTGAAAGGCAGGATGGCAGAAACAGAATGACATTTAAAGAGGGGACTCTATGAGCTGATTGGTTTGAGAGAGCTGGAAGAAAGGTTATTGGATGGCGATGACGAATTGAATGAAGGGGAAATTTGACAGCGTGGGAAAGCGGAAATGACGGAATAGATTTAGTAGGGAATCCCGGCAGAGAATGGGTATAAAGATCTTCCTTATTGAACTTTCGCCAAAGCTTCATTAAGTAAAGTAGTTACAGCTAGCTCCATTTCAACCAGCTACAACTGTAACCAACAAATAATATCTTATGTACTGTTTTAGTCTTGGTGGCAGATACCTGAACCAAACTCGATGGGACTCAACAGAAATGTAGAAATCTGGTTCGGACATGAAATACAATGCTTGCTGGGTTTGCCGGGTTACTTTTGAAGTAAATACTACGTATACTTCTTGCAGTCCTGACTTCTCTTGACTGGCACATTTCAGCCTAGTTTCTATTTCTGCCCAGAACTCAATAGGTTGTTGGATGAGTAATGACCCAACATTGTTTTTTGGCATCTTCGGCCTGCACTACAACCAAAAAACCCGAGCCACAAGCAAATCTGGAGAGAAGGAACATGAGCCTAGAGCCAGGGCATGAAACTAATGCTTCTGTCCACAGTGTAGTATACATCCAAAATAAAGTGTATTACCCAGCAGGGGAAAGCAATTAGTTACATCTACTTTATGTCTCTCTAACTTTTTTACTCTTACTTCTACATCAGCTTTGACTTAGGAGAAACAAGCAGTGGAGCTATTTTTAACGGAATACTTTTAATTACGTGAGTAAATTTTGCAAGTCAAGAAACTCCAGCTGTAACCCAAATAGCGGAAATCTTTTCATCTCATCTCAAACAGAGCTAAATCCTAAGAAGTGAGGATATAAAATGAGAGCATAACAAACACCATCCCCCAACACAGCGCCTGGCATTAAACTCTTGTAATGGCTTGTAACAGGATATGCTTACTTGCTATCTGAAATTAAAGCGTAGATATTACATCCCTTGAGGCCAATCAAGTAGTTATGTGTATATTCTGCAGGGACATTAATGTACTCCTACGAACCGTGCGTTTGTGTGCTAAGTGTTTGTTGTTTCTCCATCTGTGTGTCTGTGAGTGTGTGTGAAACTAGTCCTAGTAATTTCCCCTCATAATTCATGGTTTCCTGCATTAATAGATTGATTTTGGAACACTGTTGTTTCTATTTACAATTAAAACATCTCATAAACAAAACACACAGCTCAGGGAAAGAATACTGTATCTACACTCGCCGCTAATATGGTTATTTTTGCTCCTCTTTAAATAGGAATTTGATTATCAGGAAGAGAGAGATAGCGTGCTGCAACATAACAAATGGCGGAAAAGTTTTACTTCATCAGATAAAAGCAAATCATTTAATCAGCACTGGTGCCTGAAAACATCAGCATATGGTGGCATTAAATTTACATCATGAAATGATGTGCAGCAGGAGTGACTATACTTTAACTCATCAGTTTTCTGCTCAGACTTTGCAGGATATCTTTGCATGCTGCTAGCAAATGGCTTTTTATTATCTGTGCAACAAATCACCAAACTGGAAAAGGTGACAATAAAACTGGAAATTAGTCAGAGCAATAAGAGCAGAAGCAGACCACAGTTAGGGTGAATAGATGTAAGCATGCGTTCATTTAAACCTAATCCAGGCTTCATATGTACAACATATAGTGACTACAGGCCCTAATGTCATTAAAAAGGAGTTTCATTAGTTTACCATTAAAGTGTGCACGTGTGAAATTTCCCTCTCCAGCAACCTTTATACTCCTTTTGATAGCCTCTAAGTTTCTGCTGCTGCTGTTTTCCCATTGCAGGGATATTAGATTGCTTTTTCCATTTCACATGTCTCCATGATAAAAAGTGCTTGTGGTAGCATTTTGTAAGCGAGCAGACGATTAACTCCAGACTCTCTGTTTAAGTGAAATATCTGACTGACCTGCAAAGGTGAAAGGTCGAGTTAACCACATAGGAAATTTGGTTTTCTATTCATCTAAGGGCTCTACATTTGCAAGAAGCCCTTACTGAGAATGTAGATGTAGTATTTGTTAGCAGCATTAACTGCTAGTTGGCCTGAGCTATGATCGGCTACATTGATATAACTAAGACTAGTTTTCACCACTTAAAACAGGATTTACAAAGGGCTTTAACAACATCATGATTCTATGGCAGATTAGACTAGTGGTGCAATTCTGAAGTGATTAAACTCATGAAGGTAACAGACTGTTCATTGCTGCATTTTCCTACTTACTATAACTATATGTAACATGGCTCAATACTGCATTGCACAGACTTAGAGGTATTCTTTCTTGACTGAGGTGCTATAATAGCCTGAGCTCATGTTCAGGTCACTGCAAAGGATAAAAGATCACTTTCCTTGTCATTGATATGTACATTACTATAAAGAAAGGATGTTTATGTAGGGCAGGAAAATCAAGAAATTATTAATAGTCTAAAAATCGAAGCTGTCCTCCCAAGTATGCAGCAAATCACCCTTATCTACTTTGTCCTTTCTCCTTCTCTCTCCCTCCCCATTTTCATTACTCATTGAAGGTTTTCTCTCTCTCTCTCTGACTCCAAAGTGAGAACATTTTCATGAAGGCAATAAAACGCTCATCAGCTAAGGCCTGAAATGATTTTTTAATATGACGACATTTTAATGAGGACTGAAGGAGATGGCTGGTTTGGCTGATGGCAGCGCCTCTTTATCAATGAGTGGCAGGGAAGAACTAATGGCACTTAGACAGGCCGTCTAGGCTCTCTCGCACACATAACACATACTTTATGTTCTTTATTTGCAGGAACTACTTAACATTTTGCCAGAATTCAAGCGTTAGAAAAGTCACAAAATCAATGTTCACTCCACCATATCTTCTGTCACTTTACTGGGGATGGTGTACGTTTAATACTTGACCTTTTTTTTGGACAAATACATACTCCAGACTCTCCTCTTCGTTTTTTTTCTTCTCAATTTCCATTTCATATCCAAGTGTTGTGTCATGAATTGGAATTTAATCTGAGGATTTTACAGGTTAGCAGCTTGGTAAAACATGTCAGATGTGAGTGCTGAGATTGAGTGTGCGGCCACAAAGGTCGAGTTATTGGACTGGAGAGGTTATGATGAAATTACAGATATAGGCAGGCAGAGTTCAGCATTTGAAATACATTGGTCATGAGAAGTCCACAGCTACTAGCCAAAGAGAATATTGCCTTCTGTATCACAAGGTATGCAATGATATTCTGGGTTTACAAAGCTACCTTTCATGTTCAGTGGAAATTACATGCCCTTTGTTAGGATGACCCAAACCTCAAAACTATAATACAGCTGAGACATGTTGTAAATTAATGTCACAGAGGTGGAAATACATATATTACTGCCAAGATGTGCTAAATTACTGTCATAACGTGTTTTGAATGTGACTTTCACTTGAAGCCTTGAACGTAATGAGTTGTCAAGCAAAAGAACAAAGTAGGACTTTGAAATTGTAGTAAAGTTATGATAAGCAGCAAATTAATGTCACAATAATGTCACTCAATAAGATACTTTACTCATTACATGCTGTTATATAACAGTTTGTGATAAGTGAAGTGCTTACTCCATGTATTTAACATCACACTGCTTCATATTTTTAATGAGATTTCACTTTATGATCTGAGTGGTCAGACTTGGCTGACTTTGCTCGCCAAGGTCATGACAAAAGCGGTTCGCAGGAGAGCCCCCTTCCCACCAGACGCTAAACAAAACCCACTTCTCTGCCTCTTTCCTCTTTTACCACACAAGGTCGTCTCATGCTGGCCACGCCTCTGCAATTAACATGCAGCATGTGGTGTGGCCTGTCTGGCGGTGAACACACGAGTATGGCGCACTGCTTTACTAATGAGATGCCAGTCAGTGAGGGTGCCTGTGGGACTGCGAAAAAAAGAAGAACCTCCTGGGGTGTTTGTGCCCCAACTCATGGGTGGTAGGGGAGGTTAGTGAAGTGCACACAGCTGGCCCAGGCTGGGCAGGCACCTAATTTTACATAACACACTATTTGGTGGTGGTAATCTAGCATGAATATAGGCATTTTTAGCATGGGTAGAGCCACACAGCTTTGTAGCCCAAGCAGTTGCTTTATAAGACGTTTAGGTACACAGGACCTCACTGGAATGGGAAAAGATTTATTGTAAAGACAGCAAGGAGTCACCTGGATAATATAACAATGTTATAGGCTCATACAACGGCTATCAGTTTTCAGTGAGAAGTGCTACCAAAGTTGTAGCAAATTCAAAATATGATTGTGCCATAGTTGTGAAATTAAGTGCAAATTGATTTGAAATTTGACAGAAAATTGATTTAAAACAGCAATATGCAGCTTTTGGGAATCAAGCTAACTGTAGCATTAGACTCAAAAAGAACCCACCCAGCATGTCAAATATTATGCTGTCAAAACCACGTTCATTCATGGTCAAAACCTGTGGTGTCTCAGGTACGAGAAAGGTACCCTTTTAAGTCAGTATGTGATGAACAGAGTTTGACCTTCTCTGATTGGTTACAATGGTGAGCCTCTCTCAAAAACCTTTAGTTGGGAATATCTTGGTAATATCTGTTTGTGAGTCTGTCACTTTTTGACAGCATCTCACCACTTTCAGATAGGTTATCCTAAAAATTTATATTAATAGTGTTGATCTACTATGGCAGGAAGTTGGGCGGTCTTTTATGTGTGTGTGCCCAGGGGCCCATTGTCTCATGATACATCCATACGAGTTGTGTTCAAGAAGAAAAGAGCACCATTTCTTTCAACATGGTACAAGTTCAGCATGTAAAATACAACATGTCAGATGCATGCAGTTGAAGTGGAAAAACCTTTTTCCCCCTTTGTGTGCAGAAATGAAATGAAATTCAAACCAATCAGACCTAAGCAGAAATTTGTTGTGAATGTGTACATACCCCTTGCCTCATTCGACTATGCATCTGAACGTACTCTAACACTGTATTAAACAAAACATATCTCCAGGTTTCCACTTTAGCAGCTTACTAAATGTCTAATTAGCTATTTTATTCACAAGACCAGTTATCTGTGAATGCCAGCAACTAATTATTTCAGTTATCAATAATAATTGTGTCATTTATAACAAAATATAGAGGCAGTAGAGGTGATAAGTAAAACTGCAAGAGTATGAAATTAGCATTAACAGGCTTCTCTGAGCACTTGGAATCTGAATCTGTGGTTTGTAATGTGACCACAAGGTTAGAAATTTCCTTGGTGTTGGTTTGAGTGTAGAATTACAGCATAATAACATGCAGATGATATCTGACAGGCATTTTTACACAACAGTAAACAGAAAAATAGTCGAAACATCAATGCACCAAATAGTGATATGAAATATTCATCCCACCACTGCTTAGGTTAGCCTTTTACTGCATATTAAGCACATCTTCGCATTTCTAGCTACTTACATACAATGTGTGCTGTTGCTCAACACTGCATGAGGCATAAACAAAACAAAGCACATTTTCCTACAGTGAAGAAATCATTATAATGCACCTTCAGTCTCTAGTGCTGCCTACAGCTTTTAGGTTATGTATATCTGTTTAGAAACTTAGTTCTGCAGCAAAAATGCACTAAATAGCTGCTATTAAAGCAGTAAACCATAACATTATTGTACCTCTATATGAAATTGAAAGTGCAGACTGAAGCTTTCAGTTGATAAAGGCAAGCAGAAAGGTTTTGTTTCTGACTCAGATCTGGGTCTGATCCTCTGAGGCGTTGTGTATACACAGTGTGCCACAATTTGACCTAAATTGCTTCTTTTTGTAAAGGGGATTGATGTAACTAGGCCTTTGGAGGTACCTGCACTAGACCTTTTATGATGTTGCATGAAATGTTCTTTAAATTGTGGTTGTACGAAAATGGATATTACCTAAATGCCAATACTTGTATTTTTATTTATCTGAAAATGTAAAAAAGACAAACACACAGAGAGGATGAGCACTATACAGCTGACCATACAGATCTTAAAACAGGCCTGGGGGTTAATGGCGTGTAGCAGCGACATGCCTCACAAAGCCTTGGTGCCTGCTAATGGCTCCCTGTTTGTAATGGCATCCGTATAGCACCGCTTGACGAGCTGCCAAAGGGGGTGTTCTGTTATTGCGGAGCCAATCACCCACTAAGTATTTGCTGGCTCCTATTTCCTTTCTGTTAATGTGCGAGCCTCCCCAATGCCGCAGCTAAATCGACTCTTTACGCCTGACTTGTCACCCTGCAGCGACAGACTGAGAATCCCAAAGATGCATCGTTGAAGGGCAGCCCAACGTCTCTGTTGCCATGGATACGTTTATGGGACGGGATGTGTCTGGGCTTTTACTGCAACCCTAAATCATGGAAAGTGATGGTGTTCCATGATTAGGATGATGGGTGCTGACGTGACCTTTGCAAAGGGTGTTGTTAGGCGGTGATTGCTCACTTTAATGTGTCTTTGGATCTACTGTGTCAGACAGTGTGTGGGCAGAGGGTGTGTTTGTAAACCGCTTCAGTGAAGGCTAGATTCAGTGGATCTTGAAAAACAACAGAGGTGCAAATATGTCTAAAGTTTTTTACTCCAGTAAAAGTATTGTTACGGTTATGTATTGATTCTTAAGCTAATGCAGTGTCCAGAATTGCTGCCTTCCCTCAGAGTTTTGCATTGTTTAATAGATAAAAGAATCACAAAAATCAATTTGGGCTCTGGGAAATTATGTTAGACCTCTACTCTACATGACATGATATTTGTGCCTGAGTAAAATTTTATTTAAATGGTTTGCTTCACCTGTTTTTGGTAGCTGCACTTTCCTGACTTTAGCAGTGGGCTAACTTGCTCATTATCTGTTTTTTTGTTTTGCTTCACTTACGCATGCACAGTTTTTTGTGAGCTCTGGTACTGGTTGTGAATAGTTGTAATGTTGTAGTGTGTAAAAGAGTAGTACACAGTACAGAAAGTACACAGTACACAGAAAATTTGTTATAAAAGTAGCTATAACCAAAGTTATTATAATTAACAACTCTACTTCTGTAAATGGGCATTTTTTGTTCAGTTTGGATATCTGACATTATAGCAGCATATACAGTACTGTCAGACTCAGCAGTCAGAGCACCAATAATAATAACAAAAATTTTTTTAGAGCCACAAAATGTCATTTTTTAGAAACGCTTTGTCCAGCCTAGTAATCTCTAAAAGTTTCTGAGTAAGTAAGAACTATTAAATCATCTTAGACAACTATAGTTAGTATAATTATGGAGAGAAAGAAAGTTTGTATAGAATTTTCCAGCCCAGTAGCTATGTCAAACCTGAAAGTCCACCTGCACAGTAAACAGAAAGGTGTCCTGTGGATAAGAGCTGCAAAAAGCTAAGCTATGAAAGTGAGAAGCAAATCAACTCAAAAGATGCAAATTCTCAAGAGGCCTGTGTGGGAATGAGTAATATGTGAAAGCAAGTTGATGTCTAGAAAGCCCAGACATACTTTGCCCCCTGTTATCGGCCTGCGCAGATGTGCCTCAGCCTTCTCTGCAGCGCTCCCATTCGCCACATCCATCACAAAAGTGCACCTTGGGAGATTGAAAGGATGGTTCAAGCGCCAAACCCACCATCTGCCGCCGTTTAGAAATAAATGACAGGCCCGAACCTAGTGGGAGCCCGTCTCATTCCACTGCCAGCTACGGTGCGGTGACGGGTCCGCCCAACCTTCCCTTTTCCCTCAAATCGATATGTGAGACCCCTGCCAGTTATGCTGGAGTGTGCCTTGGAGAGAGACTTGGAGTGGATTTGGTCAGTGAAGCACAGCCCTTTACTCAGGGGAGCAGGCAGGTGGAACAGCGTGGTGAAACCAGCTGTCTCCCCACTGATTACAGCAGCCAACATGGAGAATTGGAGAAGTCTTCGACTCAAGGTTGATCCGACTGGAAAGAAGCTCCCCTTTATTTGATTAGAGGTTTATTGATGATCTACAGGAAAGAAACTCAGTTATAACAATCTGGGAGCTTTATGTTCTATCTGATGGCAGCGCTTATTGTAACATATTCCTACTAATTGATATTTCACACACATGTAAAGTTATGTGTGAAAAGTCCACTCCCAAAGGAAGCAAATCTGTGCAATGTAGCTGTTCTCCCAAGGTGGAGATTAAGGAAAATTAAGTAGTTAACTGAATAAAATGGACAATCCAGCAACTGTGCAAGTGATAAATGAAGGCATGTCAATCATAAAACTAACACACAGACGTAACCCTCATTAGGGGGAAAAACTGCTGCGTGAATATCAGTTTCCTAAAACACAAAAACATCTTTCGTTCATTTAATCTCCTAGCGCATGATTTCCTGTAGCTTTTCTTTGCCAACTGTAAGAACAATTAAAGTACTACTTCACAGAGTTTTCGTACGTGACAGCTAATATAAGTTTGGCCCCAGAACTGAGATGGGAGGTAGACTTTATTAATTTCATGGATTTGGAAATGAGCCGTGGTGATAAGGCTATCACTCTCTTATCTGTGGATGACGGGGGCGTAATTAAGCCGATAGCCAACGATGATGAGGAAGTGGTGTGAAAAAAAAAAGCCTTGGGGATATGAGGGTGGAATCTTCAGGGCTCGTTTACTAGAGGGATGATTAGATTGGCACTTAATTGCCACCTTTTCTATTTTTAGGGTGGGAGGTTTTCTTCTGAGGCTCCCTCCCCCACTTATTAGATTATTTTTTTTCCCTTTTTGTGGTCAAGGTCACTTTAGAGAATGTTTGATTGTCAGATGGGTTGAGGTTAAGTCAAAGTGGTATGTGGGGAGTTAGACTGGGGAGGTAGAACATGTCCACCTCCCCTGCCTGTGTGGATCTGAGGGAGATTGGGGTCAAGAGTAGGTGGCTGCAGTGTAATAGCAGAAGACAGAATGCTTACTAGAAACTACTAAGTTTCATCTGTTGAACTTTACCAAGACCCTCAAACTCTGATAATTGTTTTGCAGCAACAAAACAGACTTACCAATCAGTTTTTATTGATTCCTCACCGCAGACCCTCACTACACCGAAATCCTAACTCAAAGCCTCGACATCTCCTGAATCTTATTTCATGTCTGATAATGACCAGGTCGACCAGATCAAAGTGCAAGCCAAAGAAAATACTTTCAATATTTTTTGTACGGTGGCTGAGAAATAAAGTATACTTCCCTCCAATCAGAATCTGCAGTACAAACAGTAAGTATTTAAACTTCTCTACTCTTCACAAACAATTACTGTCAGGATAATCAAGATGGAGGCAGACCAGCAAAAGTAGGTGCCCTGCACAAACCTCAGACATGAAAATGTAAAGTGTGAAGCCACAAAAATATATTAAATCTAATTTTGACTGACAACATTTGATTGACTCAGTATGACTCAATTAACCACCAGTCAACATTTTATCATTTAATGTTTAAAAAAAGTCAGCACCTATTTGCTGCTATCTTCCCTTAACCTTAACCCTAATATAGCTGCTACATGCCATTGTTTGATGGAGTTGAAACTAAAGGATATGGTTGGTGACATTTATAGTATAAGTATAAGTCTAAAACCAGCCAACTTATTGACTTACTGACTTCCTTACTGGAAATATTTACAGCAGCAGGATGGTGTATGCAGGGCTGAGTCAAATTAAACTACAGAGCCCATGTTTATTATAATGAAAACCTGACGCCCAATGCAACAGCTCACTGATGTGTTTTTAATAGTTACTGGAAAACAGTGAAGCTGCGTGGCACAAAGGAAGATGCTATTTTAGGCTATGGCTACATAGACTTTTTGTGGGATTTGTTGACAGGAAAAACAGACTAATTTCAAACTTTCATACAAAAGCCTAGCGATGCTGTAAACTTTGACAGAGTAACTTTAAATTACCTGTCTACTAAGATGTGATTGCACATCATGAAGCAATGCTCTAAACTAATGAAGACCTTTGTGCAAGACAGATGTGAGAATATTCCTCTGGTGCCCCCTTGACACCCATGATACCTTCCACTGTAAACATCCCAGCCTGCAGAAGGGGGCTGCAAATCGGCAAAGCCTGCCTGTAAAACCATAATCCCTGCTCCTCCGACAGATGCACGAGAGAATAGAGTGTTATCACCCTGGTTGACACACTCCTGTGTTTTCTCCAAGCATCCTCCGGGGTTTATCACTCCAGCATTTCATTCCATTATCCCGAGCACACTGGGGCTGTCCTCGGAGCAGGGGAACGAGACGACATGTCAGGGTCGCAGAACAAAGAGGGAGCATGTCGAGCAGCGGATTAGACTACGGGAGGAAGTGTGGGGCTTCTGGGGAGGAAAATCAAGGAAAAAGGGATGCAGGAGGAGAGAAAACATGAGGGATCTAAACAAGACAGTGAAGTGAATAAAGGGCGGAAACAAAGAGACAACTTTTCATTCAGAGCTCTAATGTTCATTTCCCCCTCTGGTACCTTTGTTTCCACACCTGTACCTGATGAAATTCATATTTCGTATTTGCAAAATCACCTTTGTTGTTACATCCAAACAGTTGTATGTTACAAACAAAACCCTGTGAGTATTTTTCTCGTCTGCAGTGGACACGGTTGGTTTTGATTTGTGCACCACGAGAGGATGGATGACAGCTCTAAGATAAATTACAGAAGGAGGAGTGAAAAAATGAAGAGGGAACAAGGCAGTAAAACAGCTTGACACAATTAGATGGACGATCTTTTCTTTTTTCAGTATAATTTCAATATTTTACTGTTTGTAATCTACTTTGTCTCACTTGGCTCTTATATTATTTTAATCTCTTCTGTCTGACCAGCAGTCCAGAAAATCTATCTAGTTTTTGAAAAACAACAAATATTTGCAAAACGAACCAGAGCAGAAGGTTAATTTAAGGTATTTTAGCTTTTAAAATTATATATTTGTTCAGTTTGAGTCAGTTGACTGACTGGTCGTTTCTTACTTACCATTACAGTACTTAATATATAATACAAATTATTAAATATGAACTCTTTCACTGGCTATAAATGTCTAAAAGCTGATGTAACACAGTTGTGAGCAGACAGAGGACGATTACATATTCAGGAATTCCTTTTAATGTTGAACCTGAGGGATTTTTTTTGCAACCTGATACTCTAAAGTTTTCAATCTGGATTTAAATTGGTCTTTTGGGTTTTTACTTGTTAATGTGCATCATTCAAATTAAATTTAAAAATGTTCTAACTAAAACTAACTAAACTATTATGCATACCTCACTCATTTTCAACATCATTCCAAGGCCATAGGGTGTCGGAATATTGAAATCTATCCGTAGCTAGGTTCTGCAGTTTAGCATCGGAGACAGAGACCTGATTTTGAGTTTAACCACAGCAGATTAGTTAATCTGCATGTAACACACATACACACACACACAAAGGTGACACATCATCCCACACTACATCCAGAAAGCTATAAGGCACAGACAAGTGCACGTGGCAACCCCTAGATCCCACACTTCATTACACATCCAGCCATCCCTGACTGGAGTAAATCGATGCAGGATAATAGCCAGCGCCCTCACTCCTCCATCAGCCTATCCCTCCTTTCTCCATCTCACTGTCCCTCTTTACCACCACGCATTCCACTGCTTCGTCCACATCCTCTCCTTCTCTGTCTTCCATCTTTTCTTCTTGTAGTCCAACCTTTCTACTCTCCCATTTCAACCCTGTATCCTGACATTGCCTCTCACAACTGTGCTCCATCGTTCTTTCTCCTCCATCCAGTCCATCGTTATTCTCCATCTCACCTGTCTGTTTTCATCACTGCAGTGGATCACTCCTCTTATCAGGCGCAGGCCTGTAATACCGCTGTCGTGCATAACATGTCTGTTGTGATCACTGACAGCTTGGCCGTGCTGCATTGACAGTAACAGGGATAATAAGCTAATTTTGAATGCAGTTTCGTGTCACTTCTGTCTGTCTGGGCTGCTTCCTGTTATTTAGGTCTGCTGCATCTCTGGGGAGGGAGGCGTCATTAGTCTGTTGAGGATTGGCTGGGGTGTTTAAAAATTCCATTTTGTTAAGGCTGTCGGTTTACGTGCAAGCAGAAAACTTGCTGCTGTTACACTTTGTAATGGCTACATTACCTTGATTTAACCAACTAAATTGATAATGGCTGCCAGCAGAGGGGTATAAAAGTCACTGGAATGGTCAAAGTTTTTGCAATTCTTCAACACAGCATTGAAAATAATTTATTGTGTTTAATGGACCACTGCAGGGTTGTTGCGTGCAATTAAAGACATGATCCATTATCACTAAGAAACAACAAAATGGCCTGTCATGCATGCTTCACATTCATGAAGTTAGGAAAGGAAGTGAGCATCCTTATTTCTGTTGCTGGACTACCATCTGTGAAGTGTAAGTACTCAAGAGAAGAAAATAAATAACGTTTAATTTAAAGTTTTGTTTGTTATTTTTTATTTTCTATTTAATCATATCGTAGTTTTGCATGTTTCAATGCTTCAAATGCTGATATTAATTTAAATGGCTATATAAACTCATTTTAGACTTTACACCACAGAAAGTGATGCATTTCTTAATGTGACAGCTGTATTATGTATACATTATAAACCATTACAAAATATGAAAGTGCTCACATCATTTAGAAAAGCAACAACTTCACTTTTCTCTGACAGTCAAACTCAAAAATACTGAATAATTGATTATTAAGCTTCCAACGAGAAGCTGAACTTGATTTGTCATTTTCAAGATTTTTCTGGTGACTAAACAATGACAGTGGTTTGAGATGAAAAAAAAAGAATGTATGAAATATTCAAAAGGAACTGTGATAAAGTGAGGCTCGAGAAATAGAAGGAAGACATCTCTCTGGAAAAAAAAAAATCGGAGATCAAAGACCCTGAACCTCCCCTGCCATATTTCACACACTGAGGGTGCAAAGTATTCCTGTGCCCTGAATTAAAATCACTGTTCACCAAGTTTAATATACTTTTAGGAATGGGTCCTGCTGTACTTGCAGAAAACAGAGAACAGATAGATGGAAAAAATGTGACATAAATATCTGAAAACCTGAACGTGAATGCCAGTTTTGAGTTATTAGTAACTCAGTGCTCAATCATATAGGAAAGGACTTTAAATAGTAATAAATAAAGTAATGTAGTGTCTTGGAGAAATAAGCTTTTGTTATTTGTGCTTGAGTATTTCGTACTGTAACAAGTCAGAATGTCTTTAAAGGTGTACAGGCAAACCTCTTTTTATTCCAACTTGAGTGAACGCACTATTCACTGCTAGCCTTGTATTCACACAATTTAAAATGTTATATATTTTATTGTATTACATATTTGGAGTGGTTTCTTAATAAATCGCTTCTTCTACAAATTGGTGAATCAGCACCTATAGAGAGTCAAAGTAAATCCGGAACTTCTGGGCTGAAGTAAAAGTGTGTTCCATTTAAACTGGGAAGCTGGAATTTCTCCCAGTTTCAAAACCAAACGTCTAGTATTGAACATGACGTAATGATTTCAGCTGTTTAATGGCTCAACTCTACTCTAATTGCTTATAGTGCTCCTTCAGTGTAGATAGTTAGCACAGTGACGTCGCATGTTTGTCACATTTTAGCATCACCACAGCTCGTTTGGGACCACAAAATGATAACAAAAAAAGTTCCAGGTACCAGGTCCTGGGCTTAACTGCCAGCAATTATGGCTTTTCCAGGCGTGTTTCCACCCGTTTGTTGACACTGTTGTAGGTTTTTAACCAATAAAGATTTTGTAGTTGTCAGAAGTTCCTGATGTTTAAGAAATTGTGATTGTGAATAACCACTGGGAGGCTGATATGCTGCTTATGCTAAGCACAGTCTGGTAGAGCTGTTAGCATCACTCTCGCTTGATTCCTTGTACAAATATAGCTTCCTGTGAACCATAGGGTGATGATTGATTGGCTGATTAAACACTTAGTTAACCAGCACTACACCCACACAAAGATTTGGCAAACCCTAAATAAGATAAAATTTTCATATTCAAGGGCCTACAGTCAAATATTCAGTTACTTATTCCCCTTGGGTGTGGAAGCCTGAACTCCAATTTGTTCACACTGCATTCAGCTCATGATATCACTCATTCTGTCTTTATGTAATTTTGCCAATTTTGGTTGATGCTATCAGAAGCCAAGCTATGAATGCATTTCTGTACCAGCTAGTGCAGGTTACATTAGCTGTATGATTTATAGCAGTCTAAAAAACCCATTAATTTTCTACAGCCTGGTTTAGATCATGGTTTTTACAAAAGTTATCATGGGTAGACATCATCTCTGGAGAGAAGAAGTTGTATGTGGCTAGACTATTGAGCAACATTTCCAATCAGTCCATCATGCGATGAGCAGGACACATTTATTACCTCATTTACCGCCCGGAGTCTGCAGCAACACTGACTCTTTTTACAGCTGGCAGCTATCAGCTACCTCAAATCAGACAGCACGTTATATAACAGCGTGAACAATATAGCTGTCTGGAGGAGAAGAAGTTTACTCCATAAGTCTGTAAAAACAGCAGTCAGATAAAGTTTAAGAACATTTCTGGAAATAAATGAAGACATATGGATGCACAAATGCTCAACTCGGATGTTAACATCATATCTTATGATTTATTTGTAAACTCTTGTCAGCTCCCAAGCCTGTTTTTCAAAGCCAACAGACTGTGAGATGACACTGATGTCCACTTTTTCAAAATCTAAGCATCTTACTTGTCTTAAGATTTGAAAGCAGCTGCCTTCTTGTCAAGAAGTCAATTGAGTAAAAAAAAAAAAAAGTATGTGACAAGAGTTGATCTGAACAAGTGATGCACAGAGAACAGCCTTTAGGCCAGCCAAGATAATACAACAGCCCCTTTCACTATAAATGTCAATAACATTCCAGCTATGAGTCTTTAAAACAGAAAATCATCCCAAAACTTAAAATGAGCTTCCAACTTTGGCAAAGTCAACCCGCAGCACACAGAGTACCAAAAATTCATTATCTCACCATAACAGCAACCTATGGATCAGTCACACTGATGCTAACAAGGGGATATGAAGTAGATGTAACAGACGGAGGGTGAGGCAGAGAAAACACTGTGGCAGCAGCTGCTCTCTGTAGTACAACCATTAAGATGGGTGGAGGCAACGCTCCTAGGAGGAGGTGCGTAATGAATGTGCATTGGTTGCGCGCCTCAACATCTGCGCACCCCGAAGCCCCATCATACTTTCACCTTATCGTACATACACCCATCTCTCATTGCATTTTTTGAAACACGCCTTGTTTCATTATTATTCATTATTTAGTGGGTTTGTCTCAAACTGTGTGTGAAAGTGGGGGCGACGTGGAAAATGTGGAGGTGGTAGAAAGTCAAACTCAAGGGATACAGACAGAGAGATATAAGGGGAAATAAGGAGTGGGAGGAGGAAGAGCATCCCCATCCCCCTGCCTCCTCCCCCACCTCAACCCTCCACCCCCTTACAACTTTTCTTTGGGGGCTTCTTATAAACCAACCATCTATCTCCATTATGCCCCCGAAATTGCTATTTGTCGCTTTGCGGGGAAGAAATAATCAATATGTCTTGTGGGGGCAGCGAGCGCATTAGAGGAAGCAAATTGATGTCTCTCGCCCCAGCGCTCCTCACCCAGCACACTGCACCACAGCTAATGGGAAGCCTCGCTGGCTGGCAGACAGGGAGCCAGCGTGTGTGTGTGTGTGTGTGTGTGTGTGTATCAGTGCACATGAGTGAATGAATGAGCGAGTGGTCAGGCAACAGGGAATTTGTTAATGCAAAGTGAATGCCGGTGTTTGGCTGTGTGTTTGTGCGTTCGTGTGTGTGTGTATGTGTGGGCAAGCATGTCTGCATGCATTGTGTGTGTCCTGTCTGTTTGTGTGTGTCCAGTGCTGACAGAGCCTTATCTCTCGCAGCCATCCGGTTTTAGGTCTTTGGGCTGTCAGAGGCAGATAGCCCTGTCACTACCGCAGCATCCCCTTTCCCCGAGAGCCTTGAAGGCTTCCTATACCGAGTGACACTTCCAGAAAATCCCCACCTGATAAGTGTATTGGAGGCGGACGTGACTCACCCAGCAGTCTCCTCTATCTCCTCTGCCTGACGTTTATTTCATTACACTTCTCTATCGTTCTTGATCACAGAGAACATAAACATCATTTTGTTGATTTAATAAAAAAAAACACACATTCTTTTGTTTTGCAAATGCCTGTTTTTCATCCAGCATCTCTGTGTTTCAGCTTTGACTGTTGTCTACAGTAGATTTACATTAACACAGGACACTTCAAACTAATTTTAATTTAAAAAAATTCTGTAATTTACAAGGAAAACAAATGTATAAAATTTAAAACATCTGGGTATTATTCATGACTTAAAATTTATATTGAGGGTCTGTATTATAGCCAATGCACCTTTGTTGAATGGTTGCAAACTTACAATTTGAAGCTTTTTCTGCACCTATGAAAGACAAACCTTTCTTCTTTTCTAAAATCTGGGAGCTGCACTTGAAGTTCATAGGCACTGACTGAGACAGATTGATTTCCAGGCTGAGGGATCCAAACTGGATTTGAAAGATTCAGACTAGTATTCAGTGAATAGATGACAAGAAGCTCCCTTCCTTACTTTAATTCTATTTCTATTAGTATTTTCATATCTGCATGTTATCTTTGAAACTGGTTTATGTATTTATTCCTTTTTCTTCCTTCTCACCAGAAGGTCTATTTAACAGCAGGAGATCTTGATCATATGACAAAATCTTCCACAGCAGATGAATTTGGTTCAGTTATGGTTTCTATTTTTTTGTGAGCACTATCAGGTTGTTTTGTCAAGGATTTAAAAAAATGATCATCAATCAGTAGTTGCAGCACTGTTCAACTTTGTCCCTAACACAATATATTTACAGTATTTCTGATGGTTGATAGAGATGACAAAATCTGAAAGGTTTAAGGTGGATTTAAATCCCATGCAGGACGTATGTCCATGCTACTTTTTCAGTAAATGCAAAAGCACAAATGCAAAACTGACGCTGTGGAGACAGCAACAGAATAGCATCACTGTCACTGCATTACAATATGAGAAATGAATATGTAAATAGTGTGACTGATACTATGAAAGTCAGAGAATAAATTCATCTTTCCGTCATTCTCTCACAAACACACTCAAATATACATGCATGCACAAAATCAATCTCTGGCTGTGTCAGTGCAGTGCTCAGATGGCTATGTGTCTCAGACAAAGGGCGGGGGGCATCACAACAGGATTCTCGATCATCCATTTATTTTCTGCAGAGGGCATTAGGGGCCTGTCAATCCTCATTTACCCAGGCTGCACTTGCACAGAACTAGAACCATGACCACACACACATTTAGCTTTAGCACAAAAGTCCACATGAGAAACACTTTGAGATTACTGCAAAACTATTTAGATTTTTCCCTGCCATTCATGGTGATGTGATTGAATACAAAGACTAATATTCACTGACATAGGAACTGACATTTAAACCATAACACAGTGTTATTCTATATCTTTCTTAAGCTATGTTCACGCTACTGTATATTATTGTCAACAAATCCCAGGAAAACATGAAAAGCAGCAAAGTCAACCTTGTACTTTGAGCTCCTCTTCTACAGTCCACCAGATACCACTCTGTAAAAAATTCTAAACAATTTCTTTAAAACAGCTGGGCACTACCAAATAGTAAGATTAAACTATGCATTTGTTGGGGACTATTTTCTGTCTGAAGATTAATATATATTTGGTGCTGTATAGTGAGTATTTAAGGAAGCAGGACGATGTATGTGAGACTGACTTAAAGTAAACTACAGTGCCCAAGTTCATCATAATCAAGGAACAGTATGTTGTGTTTTCAATATTCAGGCTCAGGATACACAATACTTGATAGTAGGATCAATTCATTGTTTGTTTGGGTCTTTTCATAAAGGCTGCCAAATGTACGATGTTTCACACAATCATTGAACACATTTGCAAGTATTAGAAATTCTTTCTGGGGTGTATCTTTGTGAGAATTAGCTTAGCAACGAGCTTTTTCCTTTGTTGTAACATCTTTGTTGTGACGTCTTTCCACTGCACTTCCCAGCAATCACCTGTCAGTCACACAGTGCCTCCACTTCTGCCATTTTTTTCTTTTTGGGTTTTCCTTTGATAAACTTTCTGTGTGGATTTTGCTTGGATGAGTTCCCTCTGGGTGCTCCAGTTTTTCCCACAGTCCAAAAGCATGCAGGTTAGTTTAATTGGAGGAGCTATGCCCGTAGCTGTGAGTAAGAGTGTGAATGTGCCTCTTTCACGGCAGACACTTTGACTTTTCATGGGAGGAAAGCACAGGTGTTTCAGTAACATTAACAATGCAGCGTCCCAGTAAACAATGATAGTGTCACAGTCAGCCAACATAAACAAAACGAGGACTCTGAAACAGCTAAATGGTATTCAACCATCATTCATTTCATTATTTACGCCTGTAAAGATGGTGATAAACAGAGACTAGAGACTCTGTTTCAAACAAAGAGGTGCTACACTTTTTCTTTTGTGGGAGTTGGAGGACAAAGCAAATAAATATTCAAAAACGGATGGAGAGGAAACACACAGTAGTAGACCTATTTTAAAAATCTTCTTAGAGTTATTAACCACACTTAGCAACTACAGCATTTAAGCACTTGTGAAGCCTCTTGTAAAAGGGCAGCCTTGATCCTTGAATGCCAGTAACTACAGATTAACGTCCAATCTCACATTTATAGCATCATTTTAGAGAAACTTGTGCACGTACAACTAAACTAAAATCTTTCAGTCTTTCAGTTTTTTGAGTGAATCATTGTACAGAGTTCTAGTAAAAGTGGATGTTCGATCAGGTCTGGATGTCAATATACTCTCTGTCTTGATAGTATTTGATCTGACTACAGCAAGACAAAAGCACCTACAGTTATGCCAGCGACTCTCAAAGGAACAGTGGTGCTTTGAGCTTAGCGTGTTTGCATGCTAACATTTTGGTCTGGACCAAAGTATTGGACTCACCAACTGACTGTGTCATCTGGAGAGCTTTGATGCAACTAACAGTTAAAAATATATGAACCACCTCTAAAAGCTGACTCAAAAGGGTCTACCACCCTTTAATATGTTTTTATAACAAACAGATATGAGAATTAATGAATGATGTTTACTCATTGTTCAGAAAATCTCCATCTCACTATAAAACTCTGTACAGTGTCTCCAACAATGTAGGAACAGCGTTAGAAAAATAATTCCACTACCAGCTGCATGTGACAAACAGAACAATTGTGCAGCGCCGCAGGTTAATTTACAGCTTTGATGGATGCAGAATCAGGGCTGTCACTGCAAGCACAGAAGAAACCACTGCAATTAGAAAAGCCCTGTGTGTGAGAGTTGGCTGCTGCATGCACCGCTGGGCATAAATGAGTCTAGCAGCTCAGGCAACGTAGGCAGGGTTTTAACACAACACCGCAGACACGCCTAAGACTCCCATTGTGCCTCTCGCTAATCCATTTCCACCCTAACAAGCTGATGCCTTCGAACCCAGCCATCCAACCACAAGCCTGTCCACCGTCTGCTGGGCTTGGTTCAGCTCCAGTATTCTGACTTTCCGCAGCCATTTTAAGCCGTCTCTGGCAACACTCACACTCCTCTGTGTTGAAACAAAGCTGCAATATTTTAGCATTGAAGTGCTGCTACTTGGTTAAATGCATGTGATCAAACCAGCTGGCTGTTATTTGTAGTCTATTAATCTGTTTTTAGTTCATGTACCAAAAATTAAAATTCAGGCATCTAGTAGAGGAAACCCTATCATAGACAAAGTAATAAACTCAGTCCAAACTGAACTGTCCGCACTCCCTCAAAAGTTTTATTATTTTCCTCCTTCGTGGACTTCCTGTCGATTACTTCAGTAAACTTACTTTATGTGGAGACCGTCGCCAACAGAGGAATAAACAGAAGGGAAAACAGCCCCTTTAGTTCTGTGTTAATAAAACAGCCGAGACACCACAGAGAAATCAACAGTGCATTTTCTCTATTGAGCTAAAAATTGTCGAGGCACTTGAACAGCACTATTTATTGTCCTCTCAGCCGAGAATGTTACCTCAGGTGAAAAGAGCTGAGTAGCTGACAAATAAACAAAATTAATAAGAGCATCTAAAGCTTTTCTGTGTGTGCCTTCTTTGAATAACATTTTATTGAAATCTTGGAAGAAATGAAGGAGGTTTTTGTTGTTCATCTCCAACTTTTTAAACTAAATCTGTTTTGTGTGTTTGCCTACACAACTGCACATCTTATTCCACCTGTTATCAAAGTGACAAACTTCCCTGTGGACTTGAGCTTCGACACGCAGGGATGCTGGCTCGGTGTGATGAGATGAAATGATATTGGTGATAAAGTATGATTTCAGCAGCTTTCAGCAGGGAGCAGCTTCAAGTAACTAATAAATGTAAACTTAAGAGCAGGACTTTTGTGTCATTACATCAGTTATTTTTATCATCTTTTCTTTCTTCACTGTGATCTATGCGTTAAAGCACAAATGTCATCAGAATCATCTCTAAAAGGGCCGGTTCGTAGAAATGTTAGGTGAACCAGGGGATTCACGCCTCCTTTGGGGGATATTTTTAAAAAGGTAGTATGCTTGCTTCTCTGATCCTTTACTAATTAATCTCTCATTCAAGCTAAACTAATGACTTTATTGAACTCCAGAGGGAGATATTCACATTACACCAGAACAACAGCTAAGAAAAGTCTAAGAACTGCTACTAATAACTAATAATAAATGTTAAAAGACAATTGAAGGATGATATTAACATGTATAAATTAGAATATCTTTGTAATGTATACATAGATTTTGCAAGTATTTATGTGAGAGAGATCAAGATGTCCAGTAGTTGCAGCATCTGTATGTACTAATATGTAATATAATACATATACTATCTACAGTATATGGTAAAATTCAAACCAGTTGGATGCTAAATAGGTAATAGTAAACACTTTGTTGGGGGTGATTTTCAAGCTCAGATTTGGTACTGCAGTGAATATTAACAGCAGGATCCCTATGAATAATAGTATACATGAAAATATTAGTACACAGTGTTGCATACTATATATGTGCAGTAAATGTCAAATGCACACACTATACAATAATATTGAATATTCAGTTAAATAAACATGATATGTGAAGCAGACACCTACCACAATAACATGTGCTTCATTAATGTAAATATATGTAAAATGTAAATGTAATATAGACTTGAAATATATGTCTGTGTCACTTGAATTTCAAACGTAATATAGGCCTGTGGTAAGCTCACGGCTATAACTGTCAAATTGCATTGAAGCAACTCAATACATGGACACATTTCTATTTCAAGCAGCAAATCAACTGTTTGCAATGCGATGATAAAGGTGAAAGTCAGCAGCTGTTGAGTGGTTCACTTGCAGTTTGCAATGTAATAAAATGGCAATGAAAATGTTTCCAAGCACAGAAAAAGCACTGTAGTTCTGTTACTGTTACAATATTTCTGTTATTATTCACACAAAATAGTCTAATATCTGTATTTACTCAACAATGTTCATAAGTTGCACTGTTGAATCAGTAATTAAATAACTCTTTTTGCTGCAAGAAATTACAAATTAAACTGTATTGCCGAAAATGAAGAGGCGTTTGAGAATCACATTATTCAGAACTGCTTTTAAAAAAATATGAATCAAAGGCTGAAAGTCACATAGACTTGATTAAAAATTTGGACAATAAAATGGAAGCAGGTTGAGGTTTGTAATTGTAGTTGCTCCTGCATTTTGCATTTTTTTTAATTCAAATGAGTTATGTGCATTCTACACATACTCTCTTATAAGAGAGAGAGTTTTATGAAGTTTTGGAGAAAAGTAGAAACTGTGTGTGTCAAATGGTCACTTGTAAGCTGTAGAAAATAAATGTGTGCTGGGGTTGGATAAAGTTGAAATATATCTTAATCTTGTGTCTTTGTTTATGACATTCAATAAAATGAGACATTCATGTGCAAACTTTTAAAACAATAATTGAAATTGTAAGTGCTAAGCAGACATCAGTGCATTAATATTATTTCTGAAACATATTTTTGCCCAAAATTTCAAGGCTGCTCTTGTGTCTCTGAGCCCTTCAGTGCCAGTCTCTTTAACGGAGCTGCTCCTTGGCACAAAGGCAGACACAGTGAATATGAACTGAATAAACTCCAGACAATAAAAAGGCAGCACATCAATAACTGCTAGGCTGGGCTTAGCAGGGGGGCTTATTGGTTTAATTCTCAAAATACACTGAGATGGGAGACTGCATAAGAACAAACAAGTGAAGGGGGTGTTTGTATGTGTTTGTGTATGTAAGGGTGTGCTCAAAATCCAATCTACCATCTTTTTCAACACGTACAGCAGGCCTAGTGCAAATATTAGCACGGCATCTACAGGGAGGCAATCTGGCTGTCACCATATTGTTGGGTTTTTTGTGCAGAAGCGTCAGTAAACAGAGCTGAACAGACACTGAATGTTGCCTCTGTTGTTTTGCTGCTCTAGGAAAGCTTGTACTGGTAATGAGCAGGAAGTTCAGTGGCTGCCATCCTTACTGACGCTGTGCCTCGGCTGGCTTGTGCAGCTTACTGGAACAATGGCATCGTTTGTGTGTTGTTTCAATTGAATGTCATTTTGCTTAGAGTGTTAGCACAATGAGCAGAACAGCGTGGAGGGTGGCATGTCAGAGTAATCCCATTACTTCTGTGTGGCAGCTAATCGCCTTCTATGTTTGTTGTTTAATTCCTTGTAATGTGCTTTTAGTTATATCTTTAAATTGAACTGTTATGGCCTCAATATTCTTCACATTTATTTTATTTAAGAAACAGTATTAATTAAAGTGATTTTGTGCAGGATTCAATTAAGATGTCATCAAAATATGTGAAAATGTTTATTGATAGTATTGAAACAAAGGTGGTGTCATGCTAACATGTTTCTAATTGAATGCGTAGGTCTCAAACATGGCTCACAAAAGAACGCAGACACTTTCTATTTGCAAAAAATCCAGAGTCCATTTCACTGAAAGTGATTGACTGAAATAGCTTTTTTTCTCCTTCTGTGCAATAAGTAACCTGCAGTGAACACTTTGGGCGTTCAATAGCCTTTAAGGCCACTTTGTGGACTGAGCTTGATCACCTCCACAGGTACGTAAGAGTGCACAATGAGTATGTGCACTGGGCACACATGTTGGTGCTGGCTGGTCCAGGTATTGTCATTTACATCCAGGTATTGCGTGACCCATGTTAAGGGTCTAATCAAACATCCAATAGAGACACAGCAACAGTCAGGTCTCTGATTCTCCAACATTTATTTTCCTTTTAGCTCCATTTTTGCTAGTAAGCTAGTTGCTAGCTTTGTCATTGTGCCATTTAATGCTGGGCAGGTGGTCATTGTTGTGGGTGAACACAGAGGACAGCGGTAATGCTGAATCAGTCCACAATGTGTCCAGTAAAACCGAAACAATAAGCTGAAAGATGGTAAAAAGCTCATTACAACGGGGGGAATCTGCAGAGTTTTGATTAGAATTATTATTGTGGTTCCTCACTACAAATGATCCTTTGTACATACAGATAGATAGTAATGTGACCCACTGTTAGTGAAACAAATATTAATAAGTGACTTTGTCACTGACTTAAAGGTCAGTAGTCAGAGTTACATTCTTCAATGTTTGTATTTATTGATATTAAACTACTTTAAAAAGCAATTTCAGTGACTGGCATCTATAAAGACAGCACGCTGAAGGATCAGCACATTGACACTCAACTACACGCGGGGACATCTTGGTAGAGATGTCTCTGTATTCTTGCCCTGTTCAACGTATGACTTTCCCTCAGTGATAATGTGAAGCCTCTATCTTAGGCGGGAGTGCTGACTTCTATTAGATCTATAAATCATGTTAGCTAAGAGGAGGGGGTTGAGGGGGATGTAGGGGGGACGTGCAGTGAGAGCTCAGGGTCGTAAATCTCATTACCTGAGTCTGCCGCCGACCCAACCGCCGCCTCACTCTGTCCTCAATCTCTCCCATTATCAGCTGACCTTGACCGCCAACAGAGACACTTACACTCAATCAGGGATACAGAGGGTATGTGTATGTGTGTGTGTGTTTACCTGTCATATTTGTGTCGTGATATTTGAAGCCCCCTTCTCCTGCTCCCAAGCATGAATGAGACCCCAGGATATTATATAGAAAATATGAGTTTATTCATGCTCGTGTCAACTTGTCAATGGCTTGTTTTCATCAAGCTTGTCTGTCACTTTTAACAGGTGAACGGACTCACTTCAATTTTAAAATAATTGCATGGTTGTTGTTTTTTTTCATCATCTATGACTATATAATCAGTACTGTCGCTAAACTGAAAAACATGTATCATTTTCTTAATATAAAATCATCAGCAGAAAACACCTTTAAAAGCCTGTAGTCTATGGCTGATCATTTTTAAACGGAAACAAAATGGTGAACATCAGATAAGTTTTCTCAATATTCCATCCATCCATCCATTTTCTTAACCGCTTGTCCTCGTAAGGGTCACGGGGGGTGCTGGAGCCTATCCCAGCTGTCATCGGGCGAGAGGCGGGGTACACCCTGGATAGGTCGCCAATCCATCGCAGGGCCAACACATAGAGACAAACAACCACGCACACTCACATTCACACCTACAGACGTTTTCTCAATATTCTTTCAGATTAAATTTCAAATTATGAAGAAATACTCACACTTGTGATGTTTAAAGTTATAACTTCAGCTTTTCTTCTTTTTTGCAATATGTTGACAGAACTTATTGCTTCAGCCCTCAGTTCTGTTTACCTGAGGCACTTTCCAAGCTGCAGCAAAACAGCTAATAAATGCACATCCTGTAAGCACATCATGGCTCATTTACAGTCTAATGATCTAATATAGAAACACAGACCTGACTTTGTAACAGTCATGATTTCACAGCTACCTGGTTGTCAGAGAGGAAGAGGAAAATGTGAGAAAATGTTTATGGTAAATCTTGTGTATATACACTGTTAAATGTATATTTTGCCTTCATCCTTTGTTTTCAAAGGCAAAATTTGTCCCTAGTATTGCTTAACAGGAGTTGCTAGCTGGACTCTTAATCTAGCTAAAATTTGTTTATCATATTGAGTCTGGTCCACTTATAGAATATATTGAACATGCTTCTTTTTGTTTATCTGAGCATGTATTGCAACTAAAATATCAAAATGAGTCAGGGATTTTATGTCTAAAAATTTGTCATACGACTTTGCATCCAAGAGGATGCAAAGTCATAAAAAAAGACATGTTGAATAACACACTGTATAATGCTTTAATTTACTTTGGCAATACTGTACTTAGATAAATGTGTGGGCCAATAAAGAAAATTTGAATCTGAATTGAAGACAGAATAAGAGAGGAGGCCACATTCAAACCAGAAATATTATAATTACATGGTATATGCTTTGCCAGCTGCATGCTGCTGTTCTGTCTTTTATAGCAAAATGGCAAATTACTGCTGTTTGTAAAAGCAATTATTCAGTTGAATGTGCAGCGATTTTCTGCTTTGCACTGTGCCAAGCAACACCTCTTAACTCTTCTTTAAATACAACAAAGCTCTGCCTCGTCTTGCAACTTTAGTTATGGTGTCTGTTGACATCACAAGTTGGATCTACAATCAGCACAGATGCAACGAGTGTAGAGGGAGCACAGTGGGCAACATTTCGCACTACAGGAATATTTCCTTTTGGCAGACGCAGCCGCATAAACTTGGCAAAACTTTGAGAAACAAAAAAAGTCCTGTCCAGGTCACATAGGGTGAAATGTCTTTTTGTTGTGTAAATCAAGCCTCTGGCAGGGCCCTTGGTTTCTCTGCTGGCTGTCTGAGATTTCCTACTGCGTTCTGACTACCAGCACCAGTGAAACAGACATAATGAATGTTACACTTCCAAACACAGCCTGGCGCTGCTTGCAGTCTTCATATTTCTCCCACATTCTGCCTGTTGTCCATTTCTCTTTCCTTCCTCTCTTGCTCGCTGTATTTTTTACTCCGTTTTATGTCTAGATCTGCTTCTTCCACACATAAAAACACATGTAACTGCAAAGAACATTTTTCTTCCATTAAAAAATGTTTCCACACAGTTTCATCTGTCTCCTCAGGAATGTGGCGGCATGTCTTCCGTTATACACTGTGGCCTTTTAAAGAAACTGAAATAATTTGACTGCTGACACAAAAATCATTTAATTAGAATTAATCAAATTAAAAGCAGCCTTGTGTAGACGTGAGAAGTGATAATTCAGTCTGCAGCCTCTTCCTCCTTACAGCATTTCTTCAACTCTCTCGCTGCTTCCTCACATGCATCTTAATGGGTTTTTGTGCCTGGAGCGGATTCAAGGCCAGAGAGGGAATCTGCTGCATTGTGGTATATCTGGCTGGTTCAATAATAACTCGTATGACAACACTCCCAGCTATCACACAACCCCCAAACTGTCACTGTTCCACCACTGTGCCTTTGGGTAGACAAGTTCACCCTGAATAATTTAGCCACAGTAGTCAGCAAGCAAGTTCACCCAGAGGAAGTTCTTGAAAAGTACATCATGTCTATCCCAAGGCAGGATTCATGGCATGGTGACAGCTTCAATCATGTCTGATAGCTGAGGATTTGCTCAGCACTAATCACTAGTAAATCCAGGTACATCACACTGTAAAGGAGGACATGACCTGGGGCATGAGGCTCTCTGTGTATTCACCAACATTAACAAGAAGTCAATTCTGAAATCATCACTGCCTGGACAGGAATGTCTCAATCCAGCTGCTGGAGGTATTCACTTAGCTGCCAGTTTATTAGGTACACCTAGCTCAAACTAATGCAGTCTGACATGATAGTTTTACAATAAATGCTCCATTATAAATATTTGATAATATTCAGGTTTTGTTTAGACAGTAATAGAGAGGTTTTGATTCAACTGTATGCTCATTTTGGAAGCTGTAGCTGTACTGTTGTTGAATTCTACTGTATTTTACAGAAAGACGTGTCTGTTATTTAACCCAGCTTTCTATTCATTTATATGGGCTTCATATCTGCCAGTTTTTTTCAGTTCCACTGGGCCTTCACCCAATCCCATCGTGTATTGAGCAGGAATAAACACCTATAACCAGCAATGAAAAATGTAAATAATTTAATTTTTTTTGTCTCCTCTCTCAGCTTCTCTCTCTCTCTGACACGCACACAAACACACAAATTCCACCAGTGTCCTGTTCCGCTCTGCCAGGCTCTCAGGACCACCTGAGGGTACAACATCACAGGTTTGTTTTTCCTGTATCTGCTCCATCAGAGAGGAGCAGGCCTCATTAGTGTGTGGCCCCTGTAGGGTCCTGGGCCCCCACAAACCTACCAAGTCAACCTCCAGTAGCCCCTTGGGTGCCAAGCCCCAAACACAACAAATCACTGAAACAAAAACGCGTGGTAGCATCCCTAATGCCCAAATCTTTACACTTCAAAAACACAATTATGCTAATGCCAGGAATCATTTGCCATTCCAACTCTGATTTAATGCGGCCTTTTAGTGGGGAAAGCTAATTAGAGGCTTTAATTAACATGTGCGACACAAACTGAAGAGAAGCGCGAAGGAGCCTGTCGATCATGGAAGAGCACAGCGAGAGTGGTGAAAGAGGGAGAGCGAGAAATGGAAGTCTGAAAGCTATGCAAATGAGGCAAGGGAGCACCACAGGGGAGGCATGGATCTCTGCCGCTACAACGTTTTTTGTAAATATCACGATGACCTGTAGACAGAGTGGAGTCTTCTCATTAACACATATTGGAAGGTGTCACCAGAACTCAGTATGAGGGTCAGCACCAATATGCTGCAACCTGAGCTTAGTGAGGGTATCATCACTAAAACTGTGACAAAACACAGGACTTAAGGTCTGTAATGCAAATGCCTTACACTCACATCATCCTTTCCAGTATAACTACCTCAGGATGGATGCCACAGAGCACTGATGGACACTCCCTACACTACCATACTGTGCATATATAGCTGCAGATGTACTGTATTGCCTGAATGCACACAGCCATTGCATTTAAAGTCTGTCACACAGTTGGTACAAAGTTTTCTGTAAATACAACAGTAAAATGTGCACACAGGAGTCATCTCATTAACACAGATTGGCAGGCAAACTCACAACTCAGCATCATTGTTGCACAACTTGAACTCAGGATATCATCATCATCATCATCATCATTACCACAAGTTGATACAAACAGATACTGAAAGTAATGACCTTAGGGTTTTTGCAGCTCGGCAATTTCCCCACTGAAAATAAACTGGGCCACACAAAACAGAAAACTACAAATATGAAAAGTTAATGCCTAAGCTTTTATTCTGTTTTCATGTTTTTTAATATGCAATAAAAAAAGATATTTCAGGGCTTTATTCATTTCTCTTTTTTAATGGTTAAAGTACCTTTTGTGCCGACATATTAAAATGGTTCCTTTTGGAGTTTCGTGAAAACACATTAGGCAGGTGTGGAGGACGTAATTTCCATACTTGATGTATTTGACAGTAGTTCTGCTCAAACTATTACAGTGTACCTCCTGATTAGTAGACTATGTATTACTGTACTTGGCAATGATTTCAGCTGTTTTAACAATTTTCAGTAATATTTATGTGAGGTAGTTAAATTTTTTTAAATGAACTTCAATTAGATTTTGCACATTTAGTTACTTCTTTATTTTTTTTATTTTTTTTACCTTAAATTTCACTGTGTAGTCTGTTGATTCTGTGCAAGTAACAATGCTTATTTAACTTTTTATATTGCATGAAAAGAAATGCTTTATTTTGTTTATGAAGGCTAAATACTAGGGAATTGTTATTGCTGCAGTGTGTGAGTGTCTGCAGTTAATGAGGCTCTCAGTGTTGTAATCTGTCTACATGGCTTCAGTACTGAATGGACACTACAGGTTTTCCTCTTGGTGAAAAAATGCTGCTGCAGGGGAGTGAAAGAAAGAAGTGAAATGTGCAGCTTCCCTGGTGGTTACAGGTGTACCACTTTAAAATTCATGGAAAGAACAGTCCAGCTAAGTCCTTAGTGTGGATTACGTTTCTGGAGTACTGGCAGTCAAACCTTTTCACTTTCACTCTGCACACAGTTGTACAGAGTGATATACTCTACTACACTATATACAGATAAAGTCTGAGCAGAGCACCGCAGTAATAAAACACTATAAATACACTGAGGGTTTATTGTCATGTCCAGACACATCAAATACTGCTCTGACTTCATAATGTCTGATCTAAACTTTGGGCCACCATCCATCATTTCAAGGATCTGTATTATTCATCTCAGGGAGGAGACGGCAAGAACAGTGAGGCTCACCTGTGTGTTCAGGGCAGTCAGTCTTCTGACAGGTTTTCAGGTTGAGTCATAGCAAACACTCATCATAGCACATCATGTCCTCTTGACCTGCAGACAGAATGTTCAAAAATGGAAATTCAGTCGGTGCTGTAAAAACATCCATCTCATTTCATTCAAGCTAAATGACAATTTGTCTCTTTTTTTGCCTGGACACAAGAATTTTTGTCACACCACATACACAACCAGAGTGTGTCTGGTAGGGTATACAATGGGTACTGGATTCTTTACAGGTCTTCATGATGAAGTGGAGGTTGTGTGGCCGTGTCCTGTCAGTTGGTGGCATGTGGCTGTTGCACGACATCTTTGTTGATCTTATCTTCATATATGTTGATAGTTAATGGTTCACTCTAATTGTTCACAATCTATTTGGTTGCTCTGTTCTGTAAACACATCTATTGCATGTCTGTCTATCCCGTTGCTATTCTTGAGGTTCCTTCTGTTTTTTCCCCTTTTCCTTATCTGATTCAAGAGTCATAGCACAGAGGATGCCTGTGGCAAAGTGGGTATGAACACATTTCTCCCTAGTTACTTAATTTACACCTTACAATTTCATTAATCATGTTTGTTCAAAATTTGTTGAGCCAAAATTCCAGCTTTAATTTGCAACTTTGCCAGGACATATTTGTTTGTGTTAAGAATTGCGTTGTGTTACTGTTACAATCAGTAAACTGTAACACAGACAAGTATTGTTTAATTGTTTGTATTGATTTAGCTATGAGTTTTGCAAGTTAAATGTCAGGTCATTGTAGTTGCACTCACCGTGCTTTCAGAAGACAAAAAGACACGCCCAGTTACTTCCTCTTCTTATGCTCTTTCTTACATCATCAGTGATGTCAGGGGGTAGACCAAGTGTGTGTGTGTTGGCGGGGGGGATGAGTTGAGTATTGGTATTAATAGTGACCGGTTTAAGTTATATGGTTATAGAACTTGAATGTAATCTAGTAAGGTACATGAGATCTTGGATGTGTTGAATGTGTACTGATAAAAGTAGACTAAATATTACTTGCTTGTTTTTAGAATAGAAATTGTGTGTACCTGTAAGAAAAATGGTTCCATCTACAGTGAGGTTGATTCTGATTGAAGAGAGTATTTAAGCAGGTGCTTTTGCTCAGCAAAGTGAGAGGACCTCAGTGTGTTGCTGTGTGTACATGTTGTTGATTTCAGTTATTATGAGTTTAATATTCTTCAGTTAAGTCAATTTAACATTTTGGTTGTTTTTTTGTAAATATTTTTTCTTACGTGAATCTTAATTTGAAAAATGGAGATAAAATCACACTATTTTGGGTAACTGATGAATTTTCATCAATTTACCTCCTATTAGCCACTTGGTAAAGATATCCCACGATGCCTCATGTTGTATACGTTGTAATTCCCCATTGAACAATTTTGTGTTTATTAATATTGTGCTATATAAATAAAATTAGATTTAATTTGAACTATCAAAGGTCATATCTTGTTTTCTATGCCATCAAATACCCAGAAACACAGGTTGCAGTTGTTGAATGGTTGTAAATTTTGACTAAACACACTGTAATTGTGCTGCAGTGCAGCATTAGTAATGCACATTTCCTAATACAAATTTTACCATTTCTCACCTCTGGTCTGACTGTAATAAAACCGAAGAATGATACATTCTGTTGTTGTGTTTTAGTTGTTGTTGAATCACACTTAATTGATGGGGTCCCAATAATTAAAGGTCAGATATTGAAAATCCTCATAGCTTGTTTCTGTGATTGGCCCAAATTAGCATTTCTGATTTACAGCATAACTATTTACCAGTATTTGTTATTGGATGCCTCACTGCATCAGTGTTAGATACAGTATGTCTGCAGTCACAATGTGTTAAACAAGCTGTTCTCCTCTGAATTAACTATTCAGCAGGGCAATATACATTTGCAGCATAATTTGGAGAATCATTTTCAAGGTCATTGGCTGTTAAGTGGTTTTAAAATATTTTCTTCACTAATATGATACTGTACAGCAGAAACTTTATTTCTGAGGACATCAGGAAGATGGCTGTGCATGGGGTTAGGTCACTCTGAATCTACAAATCTCACTACAAATCCCAGCTGTCCTCAAACGTTTTAGTAGTAGTGGAATCTAACATTTTAAATTACACTACAATAATTTGACAGATACACTGAAAACATGTTCTACAATGAACTGTCAAAAATTAAACATTTTTACATAAAGTAGCATTAAGCAAATTTAAGTAACTGTTTGAGTGCTGTGAACTAACCAAATTTCACCAAACATTGCAAAGATAAACACCAAAAATGTAAATTACTTTTTATTATTTGGAAGGCCCTGACCCCTTGGTTAGGAACCAGATGCCCAAAGTACCTATCTATATAAAAATTAAAACTAGCTCTATGATAGTTAGATGTTAGATTGGTTAGACCTAATAATGGGTGCTTATTCAAAACGTTTAAATCATTTTGTTTGTTCAACTTGGAAACGTTTCCCTGTTGCCTTTTAAGATGTGAGTTAATTGAACTTAGGTTAAATAGTTAGTTTAACTCATTTTATGATATTTGTAAATGTAGAGCTCACTGAATAACTGAAATTGACAAAACAAGTTAACTCAAGATGTTATTTAGCCTATTTTCACATTTCTCAGTATAAAGAGTCAGCTCTTCATTTGAAAGGGACTTTCTGCTGTTTCGGTCATTTGGTACGAAACTCAGCACAAAGACAAAATCTGAGGCTGCTTGTTAAATTATAAGTGTCTGAATGGTTATTGTCATTTTTATTATCATAATAAATAACAATATATTATATTATTATTAAAGACACAGAAGAAGTTCCCATCATGAATGTTTTATTTAAACTACAGTACAAAAAATATCAGCCTCTTAAGTCTCAAACAATATATGTTGGGAAATCTGCAAGTTCTTTTTCTTTAAAACTTAATTTAATAAGTTGGGTGAACTTCAGCAGTTCATTCATTCAACTCATCATGTCAGCAACTCATGTTTACAGGTTGTAAAGTGTTCTGAAAATTAAAACTAGACATATTTACATCTAAATTCCTGTGTAATGTTTTACAGTGTACATTTTGCTCATAAAACTTTACTTAAGATTTTGCATGTAGGACTTTTAACATGTATTGGCACTTTTACTTTCACATAAAAATATTTATACACTGAGTTTAAAGAATGTAGAAAACCATGGGGTCATGGACCTCTCCATGATCACCTGTGTGTGGATATTTATAGTTGTGGATATTTGCTAGTCTGAAGTAGATCCAGATATTTTTTTTAAATGACTTAAGAGTGCACCTATATTTGTATCTGTCCTGAAAGAGCAATAAGCTCAAAAAGAATTCTCATTATGTCAGCAAACAGTATTTCACAGTGCTCATGAAGAAATCAATATCATGTAGAAAGAGATGGAGCTGAAAAAACAAAATGGTAGTGTTGCTGAGGTTGGCATCAGTGGGGCCTTTATAGTGAAGTTGATTAAAAGAAAATTGCTTTCAAGTGCTCTCAGCAGGCTGGGAGGTTGAGTGGGAGTGCTCTTGTGTGTAGCACTGGTGGAGTTTCACAAACAAGCTTTCAGGGTGAGGAAACAAGATGAAGAAATGCTTTGAAACTGCCTGAGGACAAAGAATGAGGAGGCACTGGTGACATGGTGGTGCAATATTACTGCTATTATAATTTTCAATACATTTTTATATTTTCTGAGACTAGTGAGATGGAATTCATTTTCTCAAAAACGATTCTTCATCAGTACGTAAAATGTTTTTTGTTGGAGATTTTTGATATTTAACAATCAATTAACTAAAATGTGTAATAAAATTCACATTTTCATGCCATAGAGGCATTTAACACATACATATAACAGTGAAAAGACTACGTGTGTGTGTACGATCACCCTGAATGGGTCAAAAATAAATAAAGTATAATCATCAAGTATTCACCTGACAGGAGATGAGATGGGGTCTTTAATTTTGAAAGTGTCAAATTTGTGTAATTTATTCCCTCTTGAATTCAAAATGACATCAGGAGATCAAATACTGTCACCGATTTCTATGAAATGTTCATCTAATTGGCTTTTAAGGGGTGGATTGAGTGCTGGTGAATAATTTAACTACTTGGTTTTAAAGTAATCCGACTTTTCCGGGTATACTATTAGAAATCTATCACTGTGCAGGATTGAGCACTTTGCTTTAAACCACTAATCAGAAATTAATTTTTAAAATTAAATATCTAAATTAATTTTTCTCCACCAGGAATTCATTAAAACATTTTGTACGTCTAGTCATGTAAGAACCCAGCAACAACAGGAATAATAGCAAGGAGACTCAAACGTACAGACATGGTTAAAAGTGTTGGTACACTTCTGTTTAAAAAGACAAACTTAATTTTCTCTTAAATATGTTGAAACTGACAAAAGTAATACATGAATGTTATTTAAAATGTTATTTTAAACAATACAACAAATGAACATGGCATGGGAGCTTGACCTTATATTTTTAGCACATTGTTCACTGCAATCAAGCAGATTTTGTAATTTTTAATGAGATTTATAAACTTCTCAACTCATAATCTGGCGACTTTTCTGAAGCAAACTGTGTCACATCTCTCAGGTTTGATTGGTGCCATCTCAAAAACTGTGAGTTCAGCTTGTTCCATAGATCTTCAGCTGAATTAAGGTCAGAACTCATAGATAAATCCACCGATTAGTAACTATCTTCACTTAATAACATGTTAGAACATGTTTATTTAATTGATCCAAGAACGACAGGGAAACTCCCTGGCTGCACTGACAGACTATTACAGTTCTAAAAGAATCCGTGCAGCTAAGTCCTTTATTTGGAAACCCAGATGTCTTATTTTGGTCGAACTCTGTGAGAAACAGCTGACAGGAGCAAGTGGTGACTTGGCACTCGACAGAACATGTAGCCCTCAGAAAGACACAGAGACAAGACGGGACACTTCACTGACCACGCTCAGATGGGTGAAATCCCTGGTCCGACAAACTCATCCCACACGATCGATTGCCGCTGTGACAACAGCCCTTCTCGTCACAGGCTGGAGAACAAGCTGTTCTGAAGGTCTGAGAATGGAAGATAGGCCCCGGAGGGGAGGCTTGATTTACGAGCCCGAGTCAAGATGGAGGCACAGTCGCCCACGTACTGTAGACGGCCTTCCTGCCACATCAGTCTCCCTCTCCCTGCCTGCCTGCCTGCTGCTGTACTTGTCTTCCTTCCAGTGTCTATTTGCCTGCCTGTTGACAGCAGGAATGGGCTGAAATGACATACCACCCTGAAAAACATTTCAGTGTATTCTCTACCTTCAGTCTAATCTGTTGGTTGGTGAAATCCTAAATGTCACCTTTAGCTAGTTATTTTTTTACAAATATATCTCACTGTGGGGGAGATGCTTGCTGATGTTTAGATAGATAATGCAAGAGAAGGCGCTAATTTCAACATGTCATGTAGCCGTCGACCACTGGGAGAAACAAACTGGTGACACTCAATAGGTTAACCGTGCTGCTAGAAAATTCAACCACCCCGAGGTAGGAAACACAATGTATTATTTTGTGGGCGACATATCATCTTCAGGCAATCGCACACTCAGTGGTATCTGTTGTAGCACACAGTGCAGAGAAGACACATATTGCATCAGCTTCTTTCTCTATGGTGATGGTAGAGAAGGCACCTGCTTTTGAAAATGGGCCAGTGGGCCATTTGGATGTGGAGTTTGTCCTGATTTCAGGTAAAAGGACAACTATTGCATGGTACAGGTAGAAAAGGTGTTTTTATATACTGGTCTTAGATTTGCAGGCATGTGCATTTAGACACTTTCTTCAGGGTGCAAAAAAACATGTCTTATTTGATTATTAGGGCTGCAACTAATGAGTATTTTCAAAATGAAAATACACACTGTGCAAAACCTCAATAATTTCAGGGGCTTAAATCACAGAAACACAGTAAATCCTTACAAATCACAGCTGTGGAAACCAATTCTTATAATCAGCAGCTTGCCATTAGGAATGGATTTCTACATAAAAACAACATTTTCTGTCAGTTTTGGTTATTTCATGAGAGATGTCTATTTCTTGTTTTCTCTGTGACCGTCTTACTGGTTTTGAAGCAGGTGGATCTCACCCAGAAGAAGTTGATCAGTCACTTACGCCTGAGCTTAGCAACGTTTGAATCAGAATCTGATGACAGATGGTGAGCTGTTTTGTTACTGTCAGTGAAATCTGATCAAACCACACGAACATACTCCAGATGAATCAGATATTAATGTAGATTAATAATCTACATTTTACTATATGTACTTTATGTATCATGAACATTTAAGGTTAGAGATATATTTAATGTTCAAGGGCTTTAAGCATTTTTGCTTAAAAAATTACTTAAGTTTTTAATCAATCACCAAAATTTGGTCAAATAAACAATAAATCAATTAATTGCTTTAGTCGAGTTTTTATAGTACATGAAGTATTGTAATGACATCAACTTATATCACAGTGAGTGTAATAATAGTAGCAGCTGTAGTACTTAAAACACCTCAAATATCAAATATATGTAAACACCTTGAAGAAATGATATCTGTCATCAGCCTGTTCAGCACTTGACCGTGTAGCCTGGCGATGCTTTAAACCCCAAAGTTCCTCCAACATAGAGTTGCGGCCCCTCCCCCTCTTTAATTTATCAGCCTGCGACTGAAGACACCCTGCATCCATCTCTCTCCTGAGCCGTATCAATATTCATGGGTCTGCCGGGTGTGTTTGTGCGATGGCTGTCTCATTAGCCTTTGATCCCCTTGCGTGAGGCCTGTCGGAGCGTTGCGGCACCAACAACAGAGCAGCGTTTGAAGTGTAGAGAGAACAGCTGCTTGCATTGATCTCCATATACTTTCTTTGCCATCCATACACGCACACGTCCACACATACACAGATGCTGCCCACAGGCACATGAATACATGCATCTACTGTACACATCAACACTCAAAGCTTCAACATCTGCAAAAGTATCATTCTTATAACTACTTTATAGTACAATAGGTAGGTCTTTAGATTTCTAGGCAAAAATGTGACATAATCCAGTTGTTTTAGCATCTCAAATCAGTCAGTATTTGCTGTCTTTCTTTCTATTACGATAGTAAAGTGAAGGTTTTTGGGTTTTAGACGGTTGGTAGAACACAACATGTGCCCTGAAAACATCATCTTGGGCTTTAGAAACTTTTAACTAATCTTCTGACATTTTATACAGTATGAAAAGATTCGATGATTAATTAAGATCACTATAGAAAAATCATTATAGCTATATATAGAGTATATAGTGAAACTTACATGGTTCTTTGTGTTAATCCTCAACCATAAAATTCATAAAGATAATAATTAAAACCTATAAAATGATGAATATTATGTATACATATGTATGTCATCTCAGTCAGGACATAGTAGGAGAGTCTTATCAACAAGAATTATGCAAACACACCATCTCTAAAATTTTCATAGAGGAAATAAGTAAATAAACACTGTTGAGGTGAGATTACAGAGAATATTATTATACCCACTAAAAATTAATACTGAGGTACTTAATGTAACAAAACAGGAATGCTAAACCACCGAATGATTATGCACATTGGAGCAAAGAAAGTAAAAAGCTCTACCACAAAACTGGATATTATGGTAATTACAGAATTAAATGCTAGAATCTGTAATATTTTAGTCATTCCCACAAACAGTCAACAAAGTCAAGTGTATTCTGTTTTCAAAATGGAATTTTAAGTGTAATCCATCTTCTCTTTGTGAATTATTAAGTGTAATTTGCTTTAAAGCTGTCAAAATGGCATGAAATTCAGCCACAGCACAGCTCCTGCTATTCCACTGTCTTTCTTCACTGCTTCAACTTTACATGAAAGTCTCTGTATAACGCAGTTGGAATTACATATCAGACTTGAGAGCCAAATTGCTTTTAAAAAGAGAGGAATTACCACAATGAATCACCAAATTACCACCATGTTTCTACTGTGTTCTTTTTCTTTACACAAGTAAACAGCAAGCAGACTGTTCACTTCCCTTTTCTAATGCTAAAACATCTATGCAGCAGACGGAGAGAGTCCAGTTAGTATGACATCATGACATCTGCACAAAGACAATCCCTGCACATTCACCACTGTTTGTTTTTTTTGCATCTGCTGGATGGGGAGCACAGTTTTAAAAAAACAACAAGACTAGGAGCTGGTCTGGGGTATTGCCCCTCTGGGAACAGGTTAGCAGATCAATACCACCAGTGTGCCTGATAACATTAGACCGCCCTTAATGACTCTAATGAAGAGAGTGGTTGACACATACTCAGGGAGACTTAGGTCAGGGAGGCAGCCTGTTAGCCGCAGAGCTAGTTTACTACATAAAATGAAGTCTGGGGTTGTTGCTGCATTTAAAAAACATTTTAATGATTTTACTTGCATTGAAAATAGCATTTGTTGATCATATCTTAATAATTTGCACTATATTAAGGTGACAAAAATTGTGAAAAACTGCAGAAGAGGAACAACAGGAGATGTGTGTATGAACAACAATTTGACTATTTTAAACAAATTATCCACAATTGATCTAACGAAAGATGGTAGTTGCAACAAGCTTTAGATGTGCACATGCAGGTGAGAAACAGAAAAGTCATTTTCATGGCTCCTGACGTGTTCTGTTCTGCACAACACCGTACACCTGGGTAAAAGAATGAAAAGAATAGAAACATCTGTGCTAAGTTTAGAGGGCGATCAACTCTTTTCAGTGTCTTTTGTAACATCAGGTCACACTGTGCCGAGAATGAGTCTGATTGCAGAAAATGTTAGTCTTCAAATGTCAACGAAACTACATCTCAGCAAAAATCGCTGCTGATATTTTGATAAATTAGACCCTATTTTGCTCCATCTACTCACACACACACAGAATAAGCAACCTGCTGCTGAAAAGCCTCATAGTTGGCAGGATCTTCGCACACACAGACACTCTATTTAACACTCTCCCGCACCTGACTGCTGCTGGTCCTCAGTCCTGACAAAGATGAAAGCACGAGAGCGACAAAAAGAGACAGTGAGATGGAACGTACCTCACAGTGGATGACTTGATTTTAAATTCAGGAGCTGCTGGGATGCACGAGGCGGGACTGTCAACTTCTCTCTGTGTCTTCTCTGGGATGGAGACTCAGGAGGAGAGCTGCTCCTTCGCTGCCTCCTCCCTGCCTCTGGCTCGCTCTGCCACTGTCTCAGCCCCTCTCACTATCATACCTCCCTCCCATGCTGCCCCCCTCCTCTTTTTACTCCTCCCCTTTTCTAACCTGCTCTCTACTGTCTCTCTGTTCTCCTACACCACCCTGCTCCTCAAACTCAAGAGCAACAAAGGAAATTTAGGCTTCTCTCGTTACTTTCAATTTGGTGTTTTGCGAAAATAGAATCAAATGCTGTTATTTAAACATCTGGTAAAAGGGTTCTGTGAACGTCATTGTAAAATCTGGATGATATCACCCTGTAATACAATATGCCACAGTGGACAAGGTTTTATTATCTGAGAAGTTTTACAGTTAATTAATTAAACTGTTTAGTTAATGAATGTCAGAAAATAGTGTAAAATTATTCCATTAATTCAATGTGACATCAAGTTGCTCATTTTATATAACAAACAGTATATTATCACATACTGTATGATAAAGAGGAGCATCAAATTCTAAGAAGTGACAAGCAGGAACTAGCATATGTTATTTTGCTTAAAAATGACAATATGCTTACCAACTAATTTAGTCAGGCTACCATCATTTATTGATTTCTCTTATTAAAGTGATATGAATCGCGAAAGGAGAGATGAAGGTAAACAGGGACAGGAGATAATAATTTTTCAAGGTGTATGATATTTCAGAAGTGTGTGGATTGTGCAAAATGAGCTGAAACAAAGGATGTTTAATACATCCAGTGATCGTATCTCATCACATCTGGTACATTACTCTGTAGCTGTAGCTTTCCCATCGTCTCAGTGAAAAGACACTGCTAAAAGACTGAGTAACAAGAGAAAGGCAATTATGACACAGTAAGGTGCTGTGGATGAGATGGTACCCTCCAGCTGTGTGTTTTCACCATTCACCTGTGAATAAAATTCATTTGTTACCGTTCCTTTGTTGGGTAAGATTTACATCAGATGACCACTCGTGGATTCCTCAGCACCACTCGGTTCTGAGTCTTCTTCACTCTCTTCATCTGTTTTCCCCTGTCTCCCTTAGAGAGCCCTCCACTGCCTCTGCCCCTGTTTCCATAGTGACACTTTCCCAGACTCTGGCTCGACATAATCAAGTAAACGGGATAGGGGTGGGGGTTGGGGACTGAGAGAGGGAACTGGGCTGCGAGGCTGGGTGGGGGGTTGAAAGAATAGCCAAGATGTGAATGATAAAAAAAGGGCAAACAGCGAAAGATAAAGGAGCAAATAATGAATAAAGAGAATATCAATATAGATGATTTGTCAGTGGCAAACAGTGTGCTGGGCTCGAGTCCATCCTGCCTTATGCCGGGTTCAGATCAGGTGCTTTGGAAAGCCTTGGCATATGGCTGAAATAATTATCATGCTCATCAAACAACTAGATGGCCACTTGTGCTTTGTGACAATGCTCCCACCAGAGCAGAAATGAATTATGGGATAGTGTTGGTCAATCTGAATTTTAATGTGAGTGGTGCTCAGCGTGGGTCTAAAGCATGATGCCCTGCAGAGATGGTGTAAACCGCAGCAAATGCTGCAATGATATAATGCACAATGTTTAGACCAAATGACACTAAAGTGACAGTAAAGACATTCTGTGTTTGCTAGTGTTGGTGTGTCTGATTTCCAGGGTTTTCTAGAGACAATAATGCTCCCTATGAATCTTCCTAACTTTGGCACGCTCCAGCTTTAGTGCCATATTGTTTGCATTTCTGTTTTTTAGTAAAATGTCTCTACAGCTGTTGGATAGGTTACCATGAAATTTGCTAAAGATCATGGAGGTAATATGAGGAAATGGGCCCCTGGGCACAGGCAGGTTATAGGGTACCCACTCTTCTATATAGGACCCTCTGACTGAAAGAGAAAACACATGCAAATAAAGCTGTCACATCTCTTAGAGTCATTTTTTGTTCAGCTCTGGATGCAGCTCTCTGTGCGGACATTTAAATGCTCAACAAACATAGGTTAAATTTGTGTTATAACTTTTTTTTTAAAGAACAGTGATTATCTTCAGGAGACATAAGAATGAAATGTTGGTGCAGATCATCATTTTGTCCCATTAATCACCATTTAGTGTGATCACTGTCAACTGCTGTCTTTACTGTGTGATCAACGAACAGTAGAAATATAGCTTGTGAACTTTCTAATTCTCTATCGATCCTCAAGCTGCCGTGTTGCAGCCTGCCTCCCCCACCAGGAAGATCAGATAGCAGGGTCAGCTGCTCATGGACCAGGTACAGATTTAGAGTCATGATTAAAAGGACACTTCTGCAGGGTGGATGCCGGGAGGTTATGAGGATCAAATGTGACACTTTATGGGATAGAGGCTGGTTTCTCCGACCACGGGGGTGCTCTGCTGTTATTCTCCTCAAGGGAACGCCTGATAAATTAATTCCTCGACCACCATGAGCAAATAAATAGCTCTTTATTGGTGCACTGAGAAGCAGAGCTGCGTATTATGCTAACACGTTAGAGAATATCTTGAATCTTTAATGGACTCCGCTGAGAAAAAAACAATAGAAAAATGATTTCTTTCTGTGTTTCCTTCTTTATTTATCACTAACAATAAAATACTGTTTTCTTAAATGAAGTTTTTTAATCATCCTTTTTTTCCAAATGTCCAAATAAAATGTGCATTTACAGTAAAAGTGCATTTTCAGTAATATTCATGTGCTATTTTACACATTACTTTAGAATCTATTTGCTGAAATTGTCATTTGTGGCCACAGTGGATGCAGCAAAGGTTATACAATCGCACTTTAAATCTGTACTGAATTATTAGCCGTAGTGCTTGTATTTTCATAAAAACACATTAATGCCCCTGAAATTACACTAATTAACACTTACAATGGAGTAAAATTGTATTAAACGTATCAATTATGAGTTTATAACAATGAATCTTTTGTTTTCTTTATTCTGTGGAGTTTGGTAGAGCTCGTTCATTAAGAAATTTTCACAAGGTCGTCATAGTTCTGGAAAGATACAAATGTGCACCACTTTGTTCAGTAAGCCCTCTGATACTAAACTAAATAAAAACTGTCTTTGAAAACTTATAGGACTCATGCTGAGAGTGATTTTTGTGCTGCTAACCACAAAAACCACATGAAAAGTTCTGAAACCCACAGTGCACCCTGGGGATATTTTTAGGTCTAACATATACCACTATTGAACTAACAGATGGCTCAAGTGCAACTAAGATATCACAATGCAAAATATGCTCTACCAAACTGACCAAGTTAAGACAAGCAGAATGCTAAATACTGTATTTGTTTAAGGATAAATACTGTAACAACAGATGTCTTCTAAATCCCCAGTGTTGAGTCTTGTTTGTGAACCAGGGCTAAACATCTAGTCAGTGTTTTTATTAGGGTTGTCTCAGTGTTGCACTTTAAAAACATGAAAAATGCACATCCTGTCTCTCTGTGAAAGCCAAATTGGGTGTTGGGCTTCCCTCTAACCATCATATTGGCAACATCCCTATCATCCAATTTGGTGATAGCACTGCCAATAAAAGAGTACTACCAGGCCAAGCACAAACTTGTCGGAAAGATTTATGTCTCTCTAACTCTAAATTCCAATCTCAGCCTGTTAGTTATCCCCGGCTTTAGTTTAGTTGGCAGAGTGATTGACAGCCGGCTGATTGGGGAGCCGTGGATTTCTGTGCCCTCAAGTCAGATTCTAGAGGGATTCAACCAATTACTGCTCAAGGGCATCAAGACAAGGTGCAGAGGGTTGACGCCAGTGCAGGTTGTACTCTAACCCCTCATGGCTCTGGTGCATATCAGAGGGTACAGTAGGATGCAGAGAAAAGGAGATGCAGAGATTACAGGAACACAATCAGACCTGGCAGGTTATGTCTCTTGTAATTGGAAGAAAAAGACTGATTTAAGTTTCTCTTTCAATCAGTAGAAATAAAGTACGAAGCAGGAGGTGAATGATGAGCGTGTGTTATTGTCAGTTATTGTTTGTATCTACTCACCTCAGATATGGGCTTTTCTCATAGGAATATGTTTTTACCTGTAGCATTCAAACTTTCCTTGAACTGCAAACAAACCGAAGTATTTATTACAAACAATAATATAGAAGCAAAACAACTACACCTGTAATTGTTTTACAATGCCATCATAGATGTTTGGATAAATAAAAACCAGTGTAATTTGATACAAACTACAGGAAAAATATGAATTTCCTTGACAGGAAAGCTCTATTCAAGCTATGGAAGCTATAAAGAAATTATTCAGAAATTACAGACTTGTAAAATAAAGCATTACTATTATATTACATCTATTACTTCAGCATTTACGAAGTCCTTTTCCTCAGTGTGAGATGAAAAATGAAACGTCATCTCAAATTTGACCTATGAATCTTAATAGAGTCATAAATTTAGTAACACTTTTAATAGAGACTGCTCTGTTCAATGCATCTCAGCACCAACCCATTTAATGTCAGCATGGACACAATATCTTAAAAAGTAACACAGCATGTGTGCGATTGAGTGACATCCAGTTAGATCCATTTAATGTAAATTTACATATTACGTTTTTTTGCATTTACACCAGTAAATGACAGATGAAAACTAAGGTAACTGAGGTTTATAATGTGTTCAACTGGCTTAAAGTGATTTCTATGACAAAATCTTATTTGACATCTTACAGTCAGTGTTAAAAGAAAGTTTTCAGTTATACAGTTTCAGTGATATTGTGGTCTGCTGGTGTGTGTGTGTGATTGTGTGTGTGCGTAAAGGCTCACAGAGGGAGACCAGGCACCTACTTGTAAATGATGTCTTTCATCTTTTGACTTCAGATGTGGCTGTCATCCACTTCTATTACAGCAGGATGAAGTGGGACAGACTGTAAGACGGGAGTGTGAGAACAAAGGAAGCTGAGAAATGTGCATGTGCGCACACACACACACACACACACACACACACACACACACACAACTTCCTCTGGTTGGACTTGACGGTCTTAATCTCAGAAACAGGAGAAGGAATTACTGTTTTTACTGTTTTTATTTGAACTTGCGATGTGAGATTTCAGGACAGATAATCTTGAAGGTGTCTAGGTCTGGAAAATGAATGAGCAACACTCCCAGCTCCCTCAACAAACACCACTGTGGTGCCCTTGAGGAAGCTTCTTAAACCCCAGACCGCTCCAGTGGAGCTGCTCAGTGGCTAACAGCATCAGACTGTAGCTGCAGTGAATGTCTGCATGAATTTGGAGCTCAAGGCAGAAAAAGCAGCCAGCAAAAACCCTCTCAGGATGTATGTTGAGTAAATTTGAAGCAGTACCCAGAGGAATGACAATTCCTTTAAACCAAAGCTACAAGGTGTAAAGTAAAATTCCCTTGGGGAAATTAAAGTGTGATAAAACAGGACATTCATATATTCTAGTAATACAGCCAATCGTGCTCAACTTGGATTTTGCAGATCCCAGTGTAATTCCTTCTACTCTCTCCTATCAGAATCAGTTCTGATGTTTTCAGTGACAGCTCAGACAGCAGCCAGCACTGACTGGAAATTGAAATTGCTTTTCAGTGTCTCCAAACTCCAATTTCCAGGTAGATTTCCCTTTGAGAGAATAATCAATGAATGAATTTCATAAGTAATTCTCACTTGACAGAAGCAGGAATGGATTTTTACAGGCTGTAATTATTAATTCATTTAGTGTTGCATTAACTTACTGAAGTTTGAGTTGAATTGACCTCCAAAGTGAAGATCTGGATTTCTGTCTTTGTGCAGTACCTGCAGTATCTGAATCTCAAGTACAGGCCAAATATACTTTGACATTTTTGTACACTTATAAATAAATAAATCAAGTATACTGTAGCTACAGCATTTAAATAAAAAAATATTTTTTTAGCAGAAATATGTTACAAAATTTATCTTACTGTGGAGAGGGGCTGTCAATGCCTCCCGTGAAGTCAGACTCACAGAACAGCCTGGCAGCATCTACTTTTCTGTATACTGTACTTCTCTGTATAATTTAGTTGAGCAAATATCTGATAAGTGCACTTCATTGAATCTCTTTTTTCTGAGGGTGGTTGGGAATCACTGCCCCAGAAAACCATTTGAATATTTTCAGACACTAATCGCATGTACAGTAACAGGGACAACATTTACCTCAAGAGTGCATGAGTGGTGGACATTTTCTAACGACCTAAAATGAGCAGTGTAAAAAAAAAAGAAGCAATTTAATGGATGTTTGTTATATTTTGTTTTGTAAAAAATCCCATTAGCTAATACCAGAGGCAATCACTCCCCCTCTTTGATGTTAGCTGAGCTGAAAACATCATTAAATAAATCTATAGTACAGTAACAATTTGCATCGCATTAGGGCACTGGTGTTAAATAAGTTTAACAGACATTTACTTGACGGCAGTGACGGAAGAGAAGAAGAGGGGGTTGTTACTATTTACCAACAAAACTGATCTTAATAAGAGATGCATGCAGAAGAGGATAAGCATCACTCTTCACCTTATATACCAAGACCCTGGCTGCTGAGACAGCTTCATTAAGCCCAGCAGACTATGGGCTGTCACTCCTGAAAACGGGCAAGGCGGCCAAAGGAATGGGAAACAACAACACAGTAATAAGGTTGACATTTACAATAGGCGTCGGATATCATATCCAATTTCTCCCTGCACACCCTTAATTCCTTTTTAATTGCTTTTCCGTGTTGGTTCCGGGATAAGTCTGTCTCTCTTCATTTATGAAAGTGGAGAGATGGGGACAGTGGTGAGTGGAGGAGGCCGTTTATGGTGTGTGTGCATGTGTGTGTGTGTGTGTGGTGGTGGGGAATCAGATACTAAGGGGGAGGGGGGCCGTTGGTTGCAGGCAAGTTGCAAGGCCAATGCTGAGATAATTGGTAGCTGTTTCAAACAAATCAAATACTTTTTAAAAGAGCTTTGATTAAACACTTTAGAGTCTGACTTCATTTGATGAAAATAACTGAAGAATTAAATGATTATGACACACATGATTAATTATCCTGCAGTATGCCCCTGAATGAATATGTTCAGACTTTTAAACACCCATCCTCAATGGGTGGATTATGCTACAAATGGGAAACAAGAAGCCAAACAGTTCTAGTCTTCATAGTGTATTTCCAAACTTGATCATTGTGTAGGACCATTGATGTTCAACATGAATCAATAAAGACAGACAGACAGACAGGTAAAAGTGCCCCAATTCCTCCTACAGCACAGAACTCCCAGACAGAGAGATACAATACACCTACAAATGAGGCTCACATCATCATTTTGTGTTGACTTCTAGTCATTTTCTGTAGTTTTGGATTCATTTTGTGTCATTGGTTTGAGTTCCCCCTGAGCACATGTCAAAGTGTTCTTGTATAAGCCAGTTAACCCCAAGCAGCCTGTCCACAACCATTTCTGATTGATATTAAAAGTAATTTAGTATTTTTTTTTAGTCATCACGCATCTCTTTTAGGTCATTTTTCAACTGTGTGTGGTGATTTTGTGTATCTTTTTGGTCACTTTTTGTCTCTTGGAACATTTTATGTCTATTCTTGGTCTTTACGTGTCTCATTTTCAACTGCTTGTGGTGTCATTTTTGTCTTTTTGGTAATTTTGTGTCACATTTTGGTCAGTTTTCTTCTCTTTGGGAACATTTAGCATCTCTCTGTGGCCATTTTTTGTATTTTAATGGAGCTCTTTGACTTTCAAACAAGAAATATTAGCAGTCACTTCATGCAGGAGCTCCTGGCCTCTCAGGTCCCTGAGCCTGTGCCTGGTAGACCTGTTCGTTAATCCATCTCTGAGAATGGTCATTTAAAATAATTGGAACTGCTCTTTCGTCTGTACCAAACTAAACAGCAAATACTTAGTAGTTTTGTTCTGCATTTAGGACTGAGCTGTAAATCAGTCAGTCAAGCATCAGGTCCATCGTGTTGCTGACTGACAGCACAGCCCAGTGCACCACATAACTTGGCAACCAAGCAGTTACTTTTATCCAGCAGTGTGTGGTGGTTAATCAAAGCCCATCATTTCCATAATTCATGGATGCCCATCTGTTTGCCACCTACTCCCATGCCCAGTGCAGAATAAACAAAATCAGGAGAGGGGCCAAGGGGCTGTTTAATGACAGCATCAGCCATAGCGTGTGCAAACATCCACGCACACACCACGCACGCACACAACACAGTGTAATCAATCTTCAGGCACAACTATAATTCATTCTAAACACAATTGTTTAATCCATCTAAGGTGCGATATTTGCATCATAATTCACAAATTGGGGTTAACTAATTAGGCTTCATAAATTCACAACTATTACTCATCCCTATCACACTGTCTTTTAGAAAACTTTCAGATCACTCACAACTCAAAATCTCTGATCTCCATCCAGACGGTTTCTCACAAAAGTCTTGTCACACACATTTTCTTCTGACAAAATCAAACTACTTTGATGTTTTTTATAAACCTTGGGATGAATCAGGGATAAAGTCGCACCGATCAAACATTTTAGTAGTAAAGCAGCCAATAAAGAGACAAGTCAGATTCCTCCTGTGGCATGTTTTGATCTACAAGGAATAAAATGCAGAATTTTTCCTATTTTGCAACATCTTTTAATTTAGAAAACTATTTTGATTCACAAATTTTGGCGAAGCCTTGGGTTACAGTCCACAAATTACAGTGTTTTGTACACACAGGGTATCGCTAAGGGAAGAAGCCAAGAGGTAACAACTATGTGTTGAAGAGAGATTCAGAAATAAATTATACTGTATTACATGTATATTTTAACTCACAAGTACTTATCATTAATCCTATATCATGCAAGTAATGTTATTACTGGGTAACAACATTGAATTAACTTGAGAAACAAAGTATTAGTGCTGATATAGCATTGAAATTAGTTGCCGTATCATTTATTTCTCTAATCTGAAATGTGTAAACAGCTTTTACGTATGTTGTGTAATACCATGACAAGTTGAGATAATAACTACTACTTTGTTAGTAGGGTGAAACATCAACAGGGTGGGAGAAAAAAAACTTCATTAAAGTATAGGTTTGCCTCTTTTATCCATATGTACAAAATATTTATGTTATAATTTGTAGGCAATAAGCCTCTATCTAAACACTCAGGCTGCACTGGTTTTTCAAAATGTTTTAAAATGAATAATAATAGTATTTTAATGGCTGTAGGCTTATCTGGTGCCTATAGGCTGAGAGCTGCTGTCACTAACAGGAGATTTATTCCCTAATGAGATAAACTGTATAATATATCACCAAAAGTGATGCCTGTTAAAATGCCAAACTATTAAATCTAATGATAGCACCTTATAAACAACAGGAGACAACTGCAGTAAAAAAAAACAGGCTGGATGAACTTAATGGCATTTAAAGCTACAAATCTTCACGTATCATCTGGTGTGAGAGGGTCACAGATGTAATCAGAGCCCCTCTGACCCAGCTGTTGAGCTCCATTTATTGTATTACAGCTGGAATACACTGGGGAGGGACTGAGGGACAAATGACTTTTCACACAGAAACACCAAAGTTCTCCAACTCTGTAAAGCATCAGAAGTGTCTATCCAAACTTGAAAATAAATCTGAAATTGGGTCTTATTTGGAGAAACTTTTATTCCAGTCAGTCTTTGCAGTAGTCTGTCTGATTTCCAACACAAAGCTGGTTGCATGGCCAGAGAGCTGCAAGTGGTTCTGACAGTTACTTGACTTCTGAAGTGCAGGTAAAGAGGCTCCTGCAGCTCCGCTTCCTGCAATTGAGAAACATATTAAAAATTAAGTTGTTTTCATCCTTCCGCAGATTTAGAGAAGGTCATCCGTGCTTTTATCTCTCCTCTTTTAGACAACTGCAGAAGTTACACTCACGTCTTTGGCTCATTCAAGATGCAGCAGCAGCTTTTCTCTACTTCAAGTGTGAGTGCCAACTCTTCATAAGCAGTGCTCCCAAAATCTACCTTTTCTTGTACTTGTATGCATGGAGGAAATTTTGATTTCAGAGGTGGGGGGGACACAACTGGCTTGAGTATGGGGGTGGGGGGGCTTGAACTGCTTGAAAAG
>JAUMHL010000016.1:8804303-8845263 GCA_032362345.1 Sandelia bainsii | reverse complement strand
GGAGTGACAGCGGGGACGGCCAATCACACGTTAGCAAGAAACGGCAGAGCCAATCGATGAGCTTGTGGGCGGTCTAACGGGAAACAGGCTTCAGCTTGAGCAGCAGTTTTCAGCTTGGTCCTAGTGCTTGACCAGTATCCATTTAATATAGCGTAACATTGTTTTTGGACGGCAAAAACTGCAGGGGACCAAAACTGCCTTTTGAAAAGGGACATGTCCCCCCCCCCCAAATTACGTCGTGCTTGTATGAATGTCAATTGTATTTCCAGCTGGTATTACTAGGACTTGGAAGCAAGTATTTTGATTTCAAGCTGTCTGTCAGCTTACATTTCTCTTTCCTCTCTTATTTCTTTGCTCTCTAACCAAGACTGGATTACACAGACAAGAGTGGGCAACTGCCCCAGGGCCAAAAGCCCCAGGTTTACTACATGTCACTTGGGTTTTTGGTAATTGACCACTTGCTAAATCCCTTATCCAAACAACAACTGTCCAGTCACATCTTAGATACTGTGCCTAGACACAGCAGCCATGTGGATTTTTCCATGTAGCAGTGTATATCATGCTGGGGTGAAGTGATAATTATATTATTAATAATATAATTGATATTATTAATTATTTCAAACACAAAAAGCATGTTTTAAAATATTGTAATTGTTTGTATGTAACATTGTCTATAGCGTATAGTGTATGTCTCACAGTTAATGAGAAACAAATTGGGGTCAACAGAGAAACTTTTCAGATAAAGCTACATCTTTTTCGTCAGTGACATTTGTCGTGTTGTGTCTGGGAGTCAATGCCACATGTTAAACTTGTCAAACAGCTGCTCAAGTCACCATACGAGCAAATATACAATTTAACTTGTCAAATGGCTGCAGACATCATGAACAGCTTTTATCCATAATTACTTTCTGCCCATTCTTGTCTGGATAATTCTATGTCTTGAAATATCCCTGAGCCGCAGCATTTCTAAAATAGCTTTCAAAACCACTTGATGGCTGTTTCCATAATGGCTCCATAATCGCATTTGTATATGCACTTTTATTGAAAAGTAACATTGATGGCACAACAGAACAATTATTGACAATGAGCTTGAAGCAGGAAAGAAAAACTATCAGTGCTGGCAAACATATTGTCATGTTTCGAAGGATCTCTTTTACATTCAAACTTGTTATGTTTGCCAAAGTTATATAACAAAACAGGAAAATAATGTGCAGATTTATGCTAGTGTCTGTCTGCTCTTTAACTATGCTCATATCCCATCAGTGTAAATGTCAACAAGGCATAAAGGGACAAAACAAAAAAACAAAATGTATCTCAGATGAACTGTTGCATCCTTGGCTGCCACTAATAAGGAGTCTAAATAAACCAATCACACACTGTTGCATGCACACACAGCTGCTTATTGAACGGCAGCACTGAAATCTAACCTCTTGAGCACTCTGCATAGTTCAGACTTCAATCTACATTAAAACTTGTCCATAGACTGATGTGACATGGAGACATTATTTACATTTTTTTTTCAGTAAGGCAAACCATTATTCAAAACTTTCAGTCACTGAGAGCTGTGATTCCTTTATTATTACAGAGTCTGTATCACAGCTGAAGTTGTTGCCATGACGATAATACTGTATAGGGGGAGCAAAAATAAAAACGAATGTCTATGAACAATTTCTGAGAAGAATTCGCCAAGTTGTGATGTGAATTCCTCCAGTTACCTTTGTACTGCAGAACAAACAGCAAAACAAATTCACCGTGTTAATACACATTCACAGCACACATATAAGCTTCTTCATCTAGGCTCAAATAAAGGCAGATTCTGAGCTTGTGTCATGACGTTCAGAAATCATTTCAAAGCCTGTGATCACTTTTATGTGAATGGGTATGAGTTTGTAAAATAAACAGTAAACAGAGTGAGGTTGCACAAAGACAGGAGAATTGGTTTTGTGATGCGTCCGAATACAAACTCAAAACTTGTTCTTAAATGTTTTTTACAATAGACCACAGATGTTTCTTTTTATGCCCCAATAATGTCTCCTAGAAACTCGGAGACAAAGATTCTTCTGTCAAATTATAGTTGCATTAATTGTATTTTAGGCTGTCAACAAAAGAAGCTGAACCTGAATATTTTGCTTTTCTGTAATACTTTGTCACAATCTGGGCCTTCCTATGTGCCAGAGCGAACCTATATGACAACTAATGGTACAACAATTACTACTATGTGACTAAAGTCGGTACATTTCATGGGCACATATAAATGCATACATATAAAAAAAAAGTACATTCTATGCTATTAATGTTTTGTCACAGTAACTTTGGTTCATATGAGACATCTTTAGTTTGTTAAAATGTCAGAAATCAGATGGGACAAATGGCAGTATGATTCAGAAGTGAGTATGTCCCCGCTTCACAAACACAGTGAAACATGTCCAACAATTGGCCGATGTATATCAGTGGCATCTCAGTTAATACATTGAAAGCTAAAGTGCTGAGGCTTTGTTAGACAACAAAGCAGAATTAACTTTCACAGAGTTAACTTTCAGCTGGCTAAATAATATATGTTTTGCTGCCACCCAGTGAGCAAACTGGGTATAAAGTCATTGTCTTCCAAGCTGGATTTTAATGGCATTTCTCATCACTCCATTCACATTACAGAGCTTTTGAAGAAAAACAAAAAAAACTGAAATTAACAGCTCTCACATGAAAAATATCATATTTTCCTCTTTGGCCCCATTTAATCAGTTTTCACCTCTATTTCTCTTTCTCTTTTGTAATGTATCTGTAATCTATGGGTAAAGATTTTTCCACATGAAATATGATGCAAACCTCCTGTTCAAGTCAATATAAAACCTGACAAAGAAGAAAAGGATTGAAGCCAAGTTATACTGACATCAGTCATCCTGACCAGATATCGCCTGAATATATGCTCATAGTAAATTCATATGTTGTATAGTGTTCAATAGCTACCTTGAGTTCTGTTTAACATTACACTTATTCTGGTTTACCAGGTTAAGGCAATCAGATATGGCTTTATGGTTATAGCCATTATAAGTGTGGTGCATGCTCATGCATGACCTATTTTTTGTATACGTTTACATGTGTCCAAATTTTGCATTGAAAAAATTCTACACAGTTCATAATATACAATTTTAAAATAAGGTTTATCTGCACTGCTTGCCTCAAGTCTCCTTACTCAACATCTGCTGGCTTGTAGTTACGTAAGAGGAATATTAACACACCCTTTATATTACGGAGAGTTCATGAAAAGTTCATTTGCAAATGGATATTGACATCAGTTTGAGTCTCAGTCCTGGAAGAAGAGGCAGTGCAAAAAAGATGCAAGCAGATCATAATTCATGGTATCCATCTGATCCTCCATGTCATGTTCTTTCCACAGTTTTCATTCTCCACAGTTCCTGGAACATGGTTTCTTTCTACATTTTCTACAGTCCAGCCCAGTCCAACAACATCAGGGTACCCTACTGCTCAAATAATGTCTCCTGAAAATGTTTCTTAAGTCAAACGTAGATGCCCTCAGGGTTAAGGGTGGAGGAGACAGTGCTTTGAAGAGTGCGGGGGTTGCTAGGTAAGAGACGTGAAGAGCCGAGTCTTTTCAGAGAACCAGTTTCCACTTCTGCAACAAGAAATGTGGAAACACACACACACACACACACACACACACACACACTCTCATCAGCTATGTGACCTATGTGTGTCTGTGTGTATTAGTGCTCCAATGCAAACATATCAAACTGTGCTCACAGAGAACTGAGAAAGTTTACTCCAGGACAGAAATAAACAGTATGAGGGATTTTTCTTTTGAAAATGACAATAAGGGATTTTCTCTTTAACTTGTTGTGAAACACTTGCAGCATTTCAGGGCTGCTGGTGATTTGGTCCATGTAATGGGGTTACAGATTTAAGCTGCTGTGGCAAGACAGTCTTGCCTCACCAGCTTTAAGCCTACAGTCTAACCTGTGATTCACAGAATGGCCACAAGGTGGCACTGTGTCCATACGTATGTACAGTAAAGAAAAAATCTAACATTTACGGCAGAGTGAGGTTGTCTATGAAATACAACTTATTAATAAAGTGATGGTAATATGCCAAGACATGAAGTCTCCGGTGTGTATATGGATTTATATGTGAGTGTGTCTTTGTACCAATGGTGTTCTCTCCTGTGGGTTGAGCAGGCAGCACAGTGACCTTGGTACCAGTCTGCTGAATGAACTGCTGCAGGTTGACATGTCGTAGCTCTTTTGTCAGCTGCTCCAGCTCCTGCTCCTTTTCCTGTGATGGAAAAACACCATTACCAAAATATGAGATGTGTAACAGAACCAGTTTCTTATAGATATTTGTGCAAAATGTACTTCAGCTGTTAAAGACTAATCTGCATCTATTTCTACATTCATTCAGCTTTAAGGAATGTGGATTCAACATGTGAGTTTGGATCTGGATCTCTCCAGAAGTCAAAACCTAGTTCAGAAAGCTAAAGAGAAAAGTTAACTCCCAGACTGTTACGCAACTGCAAGCGAGGGATTGTGTACTTATTCAGGCCCTTCTCTAATCAGGCGAAGAATGCTGTAATACCCTCCCTCCCTTCCCCTTCTCATTACCTCATGCTTCCCACACCCTACTGGACCTCGTCTGTACATGGAGCAAAACTCTTACTAAGATGCACGCAGCCAAGGATCCACTGCACATCCCTGCAAGCCAGAGATTAAACTTCGCTTCACTGCCCACAACTTAATGGGTTTAGATTTCTGTGGGTCCACCTGTGTGCAGAAGTGGGGGTTTTTTTCCCCAACACACACTGTGGTGCCAAACTTATCCAACATTTTAATGAGGATTTTCTGAAATCAAATCTTAGGTATGCTTCAAATGTACTGGAACACCACATTTACAGCACACTGCCAGGGCTGCTTTAAATTCTTCACAATTTTGAGGTTGTGGTGTTAAAAACAAAATAGAAAAATACTAAACAGTACAATCTGAAATGACCTGCAATCTCTTGCTGGACTGGCCGAGTGAGCTATCCAACACCCTGCAGCTGCTCTTCAGTCGTGCTGTCTGTTGGCTCTGCATTTCCACCTCTGTCTTCACTTTCTCCAGTTGCACTCGCACCTGAAATACAGTGTGGAAGTAAGAAGGGAAAGTCAAGTTTATAGATAAGACACAACGTACATGTTGTCTGCTAGATTCATACTTTGGAAATAAGAAAATACTGTCCTTCTTAAAGCTAAACCTAAAATGAATCGCAGCAGTTAAACAAACTACATTCCTTCTTGTTTCCATGCTGTTGTGTGTGTTTTGGAAACTAAGATATATTGGTACCTCCTCTTCATTGACCTTCTGGTTGAGCTCGGCCTCCTGCTGCAGCCGCTCCTGTTCCAGTCCTGCCTCCATGCTCTACACAGCATGATGCATAATAAATATGGAAAAAGCGGCATGAAAATATTCACTTTAAGATATTTTTGTCCCTCAGGGACCAGTTCAAGGCAGTGAATCTGCAAAGCACATAGGCAACTCAACCACACAAAAAAAAAAATCCAAATACATACATAATTAGAAAAAAGTTAAAATTCACAAGGATCTATAACAGTGGCCAACAAAGTCCAACACCATAAAGAGAAGAGGTCAACATTACATTTGCATTTATCATTATCTACATAAAGCTTACTTGCTTTCCAAGCTTTTGTGATTGTTGAGCCACAGTGAGACTGCCCACTGATGCCATGCTCACCTGTATCCGCGCTAAGTAATCTGAAAGCTTGTCCTCGCAGTCGCGTACATGTCGCTGCAGCTCAGCTAGCTGTTGTCGGAGTTGCTGCTCACTCTCCTGCTCTATCTGCAGCTCGTTCTGCCAGAATTCCTCCTCCTCCATCTCCGCATCGTTCCTTCTTACCTGCTGCTCTAAAAGCAGCAGCTCCTCCTCCAGGTTTTCTCCCTGGTGAAGGAAAATGATCTTGGAACTTGGAAACTTTCTTGCCACAGAGAGAATGTAAAATACTAATTTAAAAAAGCAGCAACAAATAGTTGATGTAGTTGTTGAAATTGTTGTTTGGACAGCTGCTAGACCTGTGTCAGCGCTACTACGGGGTTTTGGTGTCTTGTCCAAGGACAAGATTGAGAAGGTTTAAGGTGCAGGTTATACACATCTATAGTACATTTCCTGTAAGTAACAGCCCTGGTAGCTGTGATTATTCCTCACTTCATTGGCATCACCGACAGCCTCCTCCCAGTCTTGTAGCTCAGCCTCACAGTCCAACAGCCGGCCCCCCAGGGCCTGGAGTTTGTCTCGCTGCAGCTGCACCAGCCGGCTCAGCTCCCTGGCTGGACTCCCAGGTACAGATGCTACTCCACCTCCTCTAACTCTGCTCAGGTTCAGACTCATACCACACTGCTGGGGCTGTTTGGCTGAGTGGACACATGAAAGGGAGATGAAAGGATGGTAGTTGGATTGTTGACAAGGATAAAAATAGGTGGGGAGGAAAGGAAAAAAAATAACACCAATAAGTGTATAGTGAACAGAAAATAAACACACAAACTAAACTCTCCTACCTTCAGCATCTCTGCTTTTCCCAAATATGTCCCACAGACCCTTGGCCCCTCCAGTGAAGGTCAGAGACTTGCGTTTGGGTTCTCTCCGTTTGAGTGAGCGATCAGTCCCTGATGGGCGGAGCTTGGCCAGAGGTGGGAGACTCTGTCTGTAGAAGCCACGCTCTGGGACCCGAGCATGCCCGTCAGAGGTGGGCCGCTCGCTGACAGACGGGCCGGTTCGTTGGAGGATGAGCTGAACATCACTTGCATATTGACCCCACTTGTTGAGGAAAACCAAGGGGTTTTCCTGTGGAGCCAGGTGACGTTCTGTGTCGCGCCATTTCTCAATCAAAGTGTATCTGCCGGTCCGTCCTGAGACAAAGTAAATGGTGCTTAATTACACATTTCTTGACAACGTTCTTGCACCAATAAAGATTCATCAACATTGAATCAAAACCACTGCCAAACCATGCTCTCACAGTCCTGATGAAACAGATTAGCCAAGCTGTTAAACTATTAATAAACAACAAGGATGTTTTGTCAGGAAATTATATACTTCATTCATTCTGGACAACACAGATCCTCATCATATTATTTTTCAACATTTAATATCACCAAGATAATCAAAAAAGCAAAAGGTTCTTTACAAAGCACACAACATTCTCCAGACATTTTCATGTACACTGTCATCTGGCTTGCCAACTCATTTTAGTCTGTTTATAAGTGCACTTTAGTTCTGAAGAAGGCTTTTAAGATTATGTTGCTAGTGTCCTACATACTGCCACCCGAATTTTTTTTCATAAACAAATGTTAAAATGGGAAAAAGAGAACTGGTATTGGTCAGTATTTCAATCTGTTCAATATCCTGTGTTCAGGTATCTGGAAAGACAAAGTCTGATTTGATCAAATTAATTAATTGCTTAGAAAAATGAGTTAGTGTCAATGTCTCATACTGATTCAGGTAAATAAATTCTTGGCACTTATTAGTTAAAACATTCACTACTCCATAAATCAGATTACAGATTTCTAGCTGCTAAATAACCATTTTTGGCTTGGTAGCCTGTTTTAAATGCCAAGCATCCGGCCAAAAACCTCTCACTTGACAAACAACGGACAAGCTTCTACTTCTTCTTATGTTTTGTCACACAAGTGAGCATTTCAAAAACCAGTATAAGTAGTGACAGATTTTTTGTATGCAGCCAGCTCTGACTGGCAGCACACACATTTGAAAATGACTGTGTCAAAATGAAGAGAACAAAACCAGATAAAATTGCTTCATTGTGTTTATGCACCATTCAGATTCAAAGGACTTTACCAGTGTTCTTTGAACATTGTGTGAGGGACTGTGTTTGGTGAATAAAACTTTACAGTGGGAAAATTCAACTCAACAAACAAATGCTGTGTTGGGAAAAGGACCTGGTTCAATGGTTCACGGCTCCATGTGTGTGTCCATGCATTCTTGTCTATGCACATACAGATAAGAGCTAAACACTGCCTATCCTCACTCCTGTCTGGCACAGTAAGGATCCTCTCTAAAAGAGGACATTCATCACTACAGCCATTCACATTAAAGTGCCCTGGCCTGGACAAAAGGCACAGGGAACACAAAGAACAGTGAACGCCATAACTCCTGCTACACTGTCACCGTGAAAGACACGTGTTTTAACTCAGAGACATCTATCTGTGGGGCTAGTGAGAAATCAGGTGACAGATTAGTCCTTTTTAAAAACACTACACATCTCTCAATTTGAAGAAGACTGTCTGTAGTTATTACATTCTTGGATTTGCAAAGCTGCATGCACAATCCACTCCATGCACGAGTGTCTACATATTTCTCTGCAACTTTACAGAACATGTCAATAACTCAAAGTCTGCAGCATGACTCATATTGTTTTGTGCAGCCCATTTATGGTGAAAACCTCTTTCAGCCCTCAAGTCACTTTTCATTTTAATGCAATTTATCATCTCCAGCATGTCTGACAACCTGCCTGGCCAATACTGGACACAGCCCACATCACAGGATATGCCCACAGGGATTTATGTAGAACAAAATATAATTTATACCACTTTAGTTTGTAGCACGAAAGCCAGATGGAGAGGATTACATCTCACTGTGGTAAATCTGCACTTTTGTAGATTTTTGTTATTAGTTGTCCTTTGGGATTGTCCAAGACTTTTATTGTATTTACACTGTGCTGAGAATTCCCCGTCATATTATAACCAATAATATTTCACATTTACAGCTCACATTCTTCAGATATGAGAACTTTTTTGAGAATCTACCAACTGTGTACTAGACAGAAGTGCACTGTTTTTTATATTGTGAATAATAGTAGTAGTTTTCAGTTTACCAATGGCTTGTGCCAAAGCAATGACCACTTCCTGGCATGTGGTGAACTCCGTGACCCCACACACGACGCGCTGCACTCCATCAACCCACACTTTCAGCTCCATGTCCTTCATTAAGAGGTCGTCATTCCTCCACACCACAAGTGGGTGCTAGTGATAGCTTAGTGTCTATCCTAAATTGAAAACAAAAAATAGTTCAGTGGTTGGAAAACAACAAACTTCATGCTGCAAAAAAGATTGTTATGTCTGTTATTTTATATCTGTGTTGCTCATAGTGACAAATTCACATAGAATTAGAAACGTATTCCTCTCATCTCAACTCTGTGGAGCATTTTAGCTTCTTGTTTTGTTTTTATGGTCCATAACGTGACTGTTTTGGTTGACTCACATTACTCTAATTAAAGTTTTCAGTAAAGACTAAACCAGAATTAAAAGAAGAGTGAATATTGGACTTGTTTGTTGAATGGGCATAAGCATCACTCAGAATAACTGTTAATAGTACTGTGTATGTGATGAATTGGCAAAATTAGCAACTTATCATTAACACATTCAACATACTAATGTTTACAAGGTCGATGTTAACATGTTTACAGCTTGTTTCTCCAAAACGAAATAGCCATAAAATGTATGAATGCATGTTTAATATCATTTAATGAAATTTAATGCAACACACATAACATATGTACAATCATATGATCAGAATACAATTATGTTAAAATGTGAGATTCCCAGCTTAACATTTAGGATAAAAATTGCTTTAGTTCTTATAGAAATATCAACTGAGCACCACATGGATGTATAGAGTGAGACGAGCTTCCTGTAAACAACTCACAACAACTTACTCTTGTTCTTTTGAAGCAGTTTCCTTTAATACTAGCGACAAATTGCTGCAAGAACACTTGTTGTGCAGAGATTGTGACGTCTTGCAGGCCTCATCCAATATATTTTTCATTTGCTGGTGTCAATGCGGGAAAGCTCACAGCAGTCACATGCAGAGCCATTTCGAACTGCTGACACAAGCAACTTAGCAGCGAGGCAATCATTACAAACCTGGCAAAGCCACAACTGCACGCCAGAGCAGCAGAGCAGTGAAGTAGCAGGTGCCTAATGCTCAGACTTCTGCATCCCTACTGGGCAGCAGTTCCTTTTTCTGACTGGGCCATCAGCTCTGCTCTGATCCTTGAGTTTCATATCGCTTGAGGCCTCCCTTAACAATTTAGGAGTCTTCCATCTTCATCACAGCTGGAATGGGACTCCAGTCCCTCCTGCAATTTAACTAACAGTTCCCCTAGAGGTCTTTTCCTACTGAGACTGCATTACCTTGCACACTCCTCTGCACTGAAAGCATCTGGTAAGGGAAAGGCCTGCAACTAGCAAAGCAGGATGATTTGTAACTGTAGACAGATAATGCAGCATGCATCTGAACTCAGACGCCAGTAACTCTGATTATTCTCATGAATACAGCTCTGTAAAACAAGAAGTAGAGGAGAGACAGTAAAAAGAAGAAAAAAAGGGGAGAGCGAAAGCGAAAGAGTGGAGAGACAGATGGATTAACAAAAACACAGGAGGTTGATGAAAAGAAGAGTAGGAAGCTGGAAAGCCTGAAAAAAAAGAGTGTAAATACTTGCGGGATGAATGACACACAGCAGGACCTGTAACTCTGGCAGTGCTAGGAAATACATTTTACAGGTAATTCATATACAATTACAACAACCGACCAACATACACACAATGCGTCTACCAAAGTGACAGAGAGGCCAAAGTGTGGCAAAAGAAAAGGATCTGCCTCTGATTTGTTCCTATACCCTGTACTATGTACTTTCCAAAATAAAACCTTAAGGTTTACAGGGTGAAAATACTGTACTGTACGTTTCAAAAGAGTTTTTGAATTGTTGAACATAAAACATGAAAGAAAACTCTTTTTCATTGGTTCATCTAGTGAAACCAGGAAACATGTTAGAAGATCATCAGCAAGGATGTCAACATGTGTCAAGAGTTAACAGAGAAACCATTTCTAATCTGAATGCACCGTTCATCCACTGTAGTTAAAACCTATTTGAGAAGTTCATTTACAGCTTGTTAACAAAAGGTCTGTGACATGGTTTCATAACACACAGCATCCCAACAGACGGTGTGATGATATGTTTGATTTTCACAGCTGTGCTCAAAATGTTGCAACCAAATGTTTATTTAATGACGAGTGAAATCCTAGATCACAGTAAGGTTTTATCCATGAACGAAAGTAAGCTGACACAAGGTTGCGAGCCTGATCGCTCTCTCTCTCTCTCTCTTGTTCACACACACACAAACACCAATCAACACACATCAAATATACATTGCTGAGAGCACATGTATGTGAGAAGTTATTCACTTACTCCTACATGATACAATTATCAAAACCCTGTCATGAAAACAGACCAAAATAAGCTATGACTTAGATAAATATTGAGTCAACGATTCTTTTGATCATGAGAGAATTTACACACAGTATGTTCATGAATTATGCATCAAGCTTGGAGAGGCTGTGCAGTGATTTTGTAAAAGAAGTGGGATTGGGGATCATAAATCTGCTTTCATAAGAATGCTAAAAATGATAGATGTTTACTTAGTATAAAGAGGACTACATGTCGCTTTTTCCACTAAGGTAACAGATATATTTAATTAAAGGATGATTCCTAACTTTCACTCTTAAGTTGCAAGTGCAGACGTGGAAATAGAAAGACGTGTCTCAGCATATGCCAGCAGGCGTTTTATCCCAGGCAGCACACAGCACAGTGCGGCGGGAGCAGGTAGCTGTGTAGAAGCAGATGTTCAGAGGTTCTGAAAAGACATATAGGTTTATAAGCTTTGATGCTTTTCATAACTACTAAGATGCTCCCTATTAATGACCCCAATGTGAATCTAGTACGTAAAAAAGGTACAGCAAACAGGATATAAAAGCAGTCTCTTGGAAACCTTAATGTTAGTTATAATGCAACATGGGCTTTAGACTCAGTGTCAGACTAATCAAATTCTTTGCACAGCAGCTCTAACAACAAGACTATTGAAATCTGTTTCCTTGTAGAAATGAGGTTCGGTTTTCTCTACCCCGCTCAATAACCTCAATAACCTCTGCCACACTTTCTCCTCAGCCATTTCAGTTCTTGTTCTGTATTTTCATCATGTTATTTCCACTTCCCCTCTGGTTATGTCTTTGATCTAAATTACAGTTACTTTGATGCTCGCGCTGCCAGACTGTGAATAAATAAGTGATACAGGGTAGACGGTGAGTAGACACAAATTAGTATGCTGGGACATGTATGTTTCTATTTTGGTTCAGCTTCATTGTAAATGTATACATCCATATTTAGACATGGACAGTGAACATGGACAGTGCACCTACACTGTGGGAAAGGTGTTGTAACTGCTGTAATTTCCTTTTCCATTAGTCACAGTTTAAGAAACAGACAGACTCAATGCTCCACATTACTGTCTCACATGGTAAAGCCTTCGTGGAGAATCCAGGACAGTAGATTTAGCTTCTACTTTACAGACAAGAATCATTCTTCTGCATTAAATGAAAAAATGAGAGTTAAATGCTGTCACTATTTGTATGGGCGAAATTATATTTATGTAACTTCTGTTTCACATTAAAAGTTATTCTAATTGGTGTGAGGTTGTGGTTTTGACTGAAATAAATAAACATTCTATCGATGGATTGCCGAGAAATGTTGTGCAGACATGTTCCCATCAAGATGATCTAAAATAACTTTGGTTACCGCTTAAATTTTATTGGTGACAAAATGTTTGTCCAAAATTTTGGTTTATGACAAAATGCCGGCAGTAACATTGACCCCAGCCTCAGCTGCATTTTGTTTATACTGCTAATTAACAAATGTTAGCATTTTAATACACTGAATCAAGAAGGTAAACACACCTGCTAAGCATCAGCATGTTACACTGATATTCACATTTAGCTCAATCAGAAGCAGAGGATGTCATCAGTAGAGGAGATGTGGCAGTATTCAATTTTGGTCGTGGTGATTTGAAAAAACCTTTGAAAAGATAAGAGTCTATTGTTGAGATAAAAGGTTGCTGCTATGCTAGAATGAATCTACATTTGCCAAAGTCATTTAGTTTTCAGACATGAAGAATACTGCATCATCCTGGTTATGGACTGTTGAGCTAAACTTAGTGGTGACTTCAGTTTGCCTCCTATGAAGTTTCATTCTCAGGATGCCACAGAAAGGCAGAGTTAGGGAGTGGACACGGCGTGGCTAGTTGATATTTCTTATTTGGATTTCCTCACTGTAACAGAGCAGCACGAAAATGCCACGTAAAGCTCCTTTATTATATCTGATATGGACAGGGAAATTAAAGGCCTAAACATATTATGACTGAGAAATATCAGAGAAAAGTTTCATGTCAAACCAGCTACAAGTGTTTGAATGCAAAACAACTAACAAAGAGCTCATTTCCTGCCTCATTCAGCTCAGTGCTCTCTCTGCCCATTATGACATTAAACTTTAACAAACTCCTTGATGAGGTTTGAACCCATGACCCTTGCTAATTTCTCAAGCAGCTAGCCAACAAACCAAATTGTTTCTATTAAAACCTGCAGATCTGTGGTTAAATGTCAGTCACAAGCAATATGTAATTGTATTTTTAATGCCAGTCTAAAAATAAATTACTTGTGAAGACTTGTAGATATGACAGTTATGAAGCAGCAGCAACTCAACAGCAGGTCATGATGCAATCAGGCCAGAACAAGAAGGCTGTGGCAGCAGGAGGGGGTCCACAGAAACGAGTGGTGCACAGACAAAAGAGCATGCTAGAGTGTGTATGTGCGTCCACATGGCTAGCAGCATGAGTGGATGCAAACAATCCCTCACCATGGCAACGAAGCTCTGGCTTTGTCCGAGCCTCACACAGATGACTAGACTGATTGGAGGGAACAGTCCGGGAAAGACGACCAAACAATCACCAACAATTAAGAAGCAGCCCATGCTTTCCTGTCACTTCCTTTTTGTCTCTTCCAAATGTGGAGGTGTGTACAACTGTTGTGGCAATTCTCAAACTCAGGACGAAGTGGGGTGTTGCTGAAACATCTCAGAGCTCGTCTAGTGGTGGAGATTAACACCAGTTTCAACTGGAGTGGTCACACGGCTTAGCTGAGCTCCAAAAAGGGAAACCCAGCTTCATCAGGTGGCTTTAAAGAACTCTAAAACATACACACCCACTCATTTAACACAGAGAAATGGAAAAAACAGATATTGTAATTTAAAGCAGTTTCCGATGACCCGGCTTAGCCTCAGTACCAGCACACAGCTCTCCAGAAGTCCCAACCTCAGCAGCGCTATTACTCCCTCTTCAGTAGGATTTTCCCTCTGGGGAACACGATTGTCTGTGCTGAATTTCATAGCAATCTATTCAGCAGTTGTGGATATATTTCAGTCTGAACAACGTTTTCATCCCTATAGCAATGCTACTAGTGAGGCTAAAAATAGCCACGGGAAATGCTAATGTCAGCAGGTATTTCAAATATAAAAAGTAAATTATATTAGGATTTAACCATTGTCCTCACACAAGAGTATCCTGAAGGCCCTCGAACATTAATAAACTAATGACTTTGTTGGCGCACAAGCTTTACATCAAACAGAAACATCCTTCTCATCTTCAGATTACATGATAACATGCTGCCGTCCATCTGCATATCTACATTATAACAGATCCTACACATTTCAGCCTCCTGTGTTCTGCTCCTGCTCTGCTGGAAGCAGCAGTGTGCTGCAAAGATGTGAAGATGCATTTCAGAGATTACTTCCAAATCAACTTTGTCAGCTGAGGAGAGTGAGACGGCTGCAGGTTTAAGAAAAGCTGGACTAGTGAAAAACTTCAGGGAGCAATCAGACTGTTCAGTAAGAAACAGTGTGACAAATTAACGCAAACAAATGAGCAGTGACATTAAACATACTGTAGGTTTGTGTGCATTTTAAAGGGCACTGGCAGGTATTAACCATTTCTACTATCATATGTGGAAACAATCGTGGAAACAATCACTATATTGAAGTTGGATGATCAGCCTGGAGGAGACAATAAGCCTTTAACCCTGTAAGTCTCAGAGCTTAACTGACCACACGGTGCTGGTAGGGGGTGTCTGCTGAATGGCACAATTTTGACCTTAGAGGCAAATAATGACAACACAGAATCACATGGTTTAATGATTTAGATAGGAATAAAGAATAAAAATCAAATCAGTGCACTGTGAAATACCCAAATGGATTAGATGTTTAGAGAACTCAACTCTTGCAAAGTTTACTTTAAGGCAGAACTTGTTGGGATGATACAAGATAAACATGTTTTTACAGAAAAGAAAAAAAAAATGCTGTGTCAGTATAAAAACAGTTGGCAGAAGCCAAATTTGTTGCCAACTGTAGATAAGAATAACGAAGTACAATAAAAATACCATTATCTTTCATTGTGCTGTGCACAAATTACAAATTCTAATTGTGATTAGTTTTTACAAAGCAGAGTACTTCTACTATAAAACACACGTGAATGAGCTGTGTCCTTCCATCACTTTCATCATTGCAGGGCTCAGCAGCACATCCACTCACACATTCACTCACTTCCTGCTGGCTCATGGATCAGGTATGTTGCCATGTGGAAAACGTATCATCACTTCATTTGAGGATGTACTAGTGTATGAAGAATGAAGTAAAAGTACATTATGACTTCGTCTTCCACCGTTTACTGGGTTATTGTAGGAGACTGAGGAGAAAATATGCGTAAAACACATCTTGCTAAATAAAGTTACGCAACTATCACTGACCAGATTGAATTAGTTGTCCTGTGCTCTCCTGTCTTCCACGCATATAACAAAAGAGAATTCCCGATGATTTGATATACTTCAGGTCATTTTATAACCTACAACCTCGCTTTAATGGCAGCAGCTTTTAAATGTTGCCAAGACTGACGCATTCAAGCCACAGCACAGAGACTGACTGCATTCAGTCCTGTGTGAAAACCCAACAACATACCTCTTTCAGCCGCAGATCACTGTGTCAGAGCCTTTAAAACTATCCGGTGTTGCTGTAGCCTCAGTATTTCTCTCTGGAACAAAATCCGCTACTTTCAGCTGCATGTTACGCGAGCTACTTGCGGGAGATCCTGTTTATTCAGAGCGGATCCGCGCCTGCATCACAGTTAATGGTGTGCGCATATATCCCCGCCTATAGCCCCATCCCCGACTGGCTCATTTACAGCGTGGGAAACTGTCCCCAGACCTGCCAGAGAGAAAAGCAGGGGAGCGTTTGTGCGCTGCTCTTTAATGCGTAAAATGCGACTAACCAGAGGAACATTAGCAAAACCAACAAGTTGGTCCTCAGTTCTAACGTCTTTTCTGTTGCACATGTAAAAAAACATTGTGTGAAAACGGGTCTAATAAAGCATAAATCTCATCTTTACGCGGCTTGTCGTAGTGCGGTTTCGAGCGCGGCGCCTTCTTCGCCTCGTTGCGGTGCGCACAGCAGCGGTGCGCTCATCACCGCCCCCAGAGGCCGGAGGCCAGCTGGTGCTGATGGGTGGTGAGAGACACACGTGTAGAGGAGGCGACAATGAGGCTGATTCCCCACACGAAAAACAACCTCGGGAAGTGACACAAAAATGTTATATAAAATAAATATTATAGGATGCTGGGTTAATTATCTATAGACCTAAATCTGTTTTATCACTCCACACTGTCTTTTTTCCCCGCAGGCGTTGGGACTGACTTCAACTGGACTAAACCCGCCTAGAACCACATGTTTAACATAAATAATGTAAATGTTCGTCCTGGTCCACAGAGCTTGTAAATTACACCAGACCAGAAGTGGGACACCGCAAGGCATGATGGACTGGCTGCAATGCATGGTTGCAATAAAGTGGGGGTGTATATGGACTCGGAGGTCCACTCAGCCCTGATCCAGTCACACTGCACACAGTGTTTTGATTGTAGAGCACTATCAGTGTGTTTACATGCGTGTTTATAAGAAAACTGAATTGAGGTCCAGCTGAAAGGAAAAACGTGTAGAAAATGTCTTCATGGGTTTTATTACTTCACTTTATCATTCCAAAGGGAAACAATTTTACAGAAGGAAAACACACACACACACACACCAGTATATACACAACATATGTAACCTCAGCAGACAATTTGAGATGATCCATAACCACTAAAATACAATGTCACATGCAAAACTGCTGCATTGATTCAAATATATACACTGTTTACATAAATGAGGGGAACAAAACATTAGAAACACCCTTTAATATAACGTACTCCAGTACAACTCCAGAGCTGCGGTATTGGATTGCATTAGACTGGACAGGTGTACCTAATAAAATGGCCAGTGAGTGTAATTTTTCAGTGCAGGTCAGCTTCATGGTGGGATTTATAGGCGGTTGATTACAAGGTGCCAAACCGTAATCTCACCTAGAGCACCAAAAAGGGTCGGGCCGGCTCTGCCTGCATCTCTGTCTGTCAATTATTCATTTCAAATATATGATATACTTACTTAAACTGAGTGAAATATTCAACCCAAGACAAAGTTTTTATGTCTGCACCATGCCATGACGCGGAAATATTCTGGATGTCTCATTTCACACACACATGCCCCCAGTGTGACATCATTGGTATCTTTGGGATTTCCACTAAAATGAAACACAGTTCTGTAGCATTGAGCGATGCTGAGCTGTACAGCATGACATTTGAGCAGAGATGAAGTTAATTAATTAAAGAGACAGAAGACATTTAAAGAAATATAATTAATAGGGCTTAAATAAAATAAATACACTTGCACTGCTCATTTTTATTCTGCTGTGTGGCCTGTTGCTGTTTGATAGCAGCAGCTTCTCTTCTTGTTTGGACAGCAACGTGTTTGTCCTCATTCAAATTCTAGTCAACGCTCATGTTTTCATGTCTCACAGCAATAATCATGACAGGTGAAGACTTTGAGCTTTTCAGTAAACTGTAGTTTCAGCTTTTTTCAGCTTTTGACAAATGAAATTGGTCTTTGACTCTAAGTTTTTAATCTGTTCTTTGTTGCTCAATTAAGCAGCCTCTCACAAAGCAATTTTGTAGACAAATGTCTTTACATGACTCATAAATTTAATAAATAATATGATATGGTTCTTTCTAGTCAGCTTAATTGTAATAGCACTCATTTGTAACAGTGCTGCAGGTCTATACATCAGTTTAGGCTAAACTCCAATTAATCCTCACATGGCTGAGCTGCTGTGATAAATAAAAGCCATGAGAGACTGACGTTTTCAGGGTTTAAAACCTACAGTATCTTGCAACTTAGTGATATAGTAAGGCTGCTGTGTCATGTCTACGATTTAATAGTGAACAAAAGCTTAGTTATTCATCACATAAAGTTAAGTGAATGTAAATGCATCATTGATACCAAAAGTAGATAAGTAGATACCACATTTGAGGTAGAAGTTGTTGAACATGTTCATGCCAAAACAGCCCATTTCAATCGTTTCAATGTGGAAGTGAAATCCAGTCTCAAATGGGTGTTTTCATTTTGGCTGATTTGACAGACATTTCTGGATAAACTCATTCAGTACAAGTGCGTGTGTTTGCAGGAGCTTTCCCTAAGTTCACACTTATTAAGCTGTGTTCACGTTATATGTTGAAATGGCCCAAATCTGATCATTTTACTCTACTGTCTTCTCTCTTCCACTACTTTACCTATCAATACAATTTTCTTATATTTTTTTCTGGACAAAAGATAAATCTGTGTTCCTCATTTTTCCCTCTTCACCTCAGTAAACTCACGTAATTTGTGTCTAGCAGAACCAACCAAATAACACCATCCTTGCCTCCCAGGCCACTGCCTATGATCATCTGCCTTTTCTCATATCCATGGCTTCCTGCTGTTTTCCATCAAGAAGACAACTCTTGACCCATCAGTTTTCAGGACCTACAGACTAGAATCACACTTTGAATCATTTTCGCAAACTCTTCCCTGTCCTTTTTCTAACCTTCTTTCTTTGTTACAGTACAACCTGCTTGACCCCAGTCAGTCACGAGTCAGACCAGTGCACTCGGACACTGAACCACTCAGAATTTCAGAAGCACTCTACACTTTTCATGCCACCTCCCTTTTCATGGTCCTCATCCTTCTTGACCTGTGAGCAGTGTTTGGCACCGACAACTGCAACTCACTCTTTGGCACCACTGCAGACCATCTCATAATTTAACTGTATGTGGTCTCTATCTTCCTGCTGACTGCATCCATCAGGTTTTATTGCTGAGCTCTGTCAGTGCTCAGTCTTTGGCTCTGTAATATTCTTGCTTTAAGCCAAACCATTACTGACAGGACTTGTTCTCTTCCCACTTGCACTTTTTCCAAATAGTGAATTGATCTTTCCTCAAGCGAAACTTCAGATTCACTCAAATTTTCAGTCTGAAAATGTAAAACTTTCAGGCTGACAAATGTGATGTCTCCTGACCTCAAGACCAAACCCAAATCTGACTTTCTATGATGAGTAACGATGGGGCACTTGACAGAGAATAACCCTGAAGACAAGACAAACATCTGAAACAAAGACTAAAGACTCAAGTCTTGCATTCACACGCTTTGTTGTAAAGAAAATGCTGTGTACTCATGTACAGTAATTGTGTGTGGTGGCCAGACTTTAGCCAGGGATGGCCTTGGCCTCCACTGGCCAACCCCTAGAACCGCCCCTGGACATATGAAGCAATAGCTTCTTACTATCAATTGTGTTAAGTTCAACAAAAGTGATTTCCCTGCCATAACTGAAGAAGTCCAATTATCCAGAAATTCAAAAGAAAATATGTATTCCCCCCAAAGAGAAACCTCAACATTATGTAAATATCACACATATTCTTTCCAGATTACAGTATCAGGTCAAGATTATCAGAGTAAAATCAAACCAATTATTGGTTATTCCATTTTTTTGTTCATGTTTCCTGTTATCAAACAGCTCAGTTTAAAGCTCCAGTTCAGGTGACTGTCTTCCCTTTGTTCCACTTTCATAAGGCCTCCCTGTTCCATCTCCTCCCTCAAGGAGAAGTCTTTTCTAAAACAGCTGCTGCTTCCCTGGACTCAACAATGTTTGCTTAGTTACTGCCAACTGATGACTGAATATCTGACAAACGTAGGTGTTTTTAAATTAGCTGTGCTTTGTCCAAGTCCTCTAGTGCTCCCTAAGAGAGGGATTAACTCAAAACAAAGGGAACACAATATCTAGGCTCAAGGGGAACATGGATTCCTTGAAAACAAAGTGAAGAAAAGAGGTGGTTTCTTAGAGCTGGCTCCAAAACTGCCAAAAACATATGAGTAATACAATTCAAAAGCCAGAAAGAGATGGACACACAACATACTCTCAGCCTCATATGCTCGAGCAGACTGAGGCTTTTTAAAAACTAAGCTCAGCCGAAGGCGATGCCTCCTGAAAGCAGGCAGCTGAGCTCGTTAACAGCAGGTCGAAAATAAAAACTAGTTTGAATCTTCTGAAAGTCTGTTTGTTAAAGCTCTGAAAACAATACGATTTGTCATTTTGATATTTTCTGACAAGAATCACTAAATATATTGCAGTTTGTTTATATTATTCATGACTTTCAGGTAGCCTTTAAACAAGACTGACCATGTACTAAACCCATGTGTTTTATTTGTGTCGATGATTTCTAATTATTTTGAATATTAATTATATTTTTTTCATTTTGTTTGGCATCTCATCCGAACCTCTTCTGGCCAGACTCAAGTTGCAAATTGGAGGAACAGACTTTGTAAGTTTAAATATGTTAATATAAATATAGATATAAATGATGATGTAATTGCTGCTTTTTATTTAATTATTGACAGACCAAATTACATTTAAATTTTAATACATTTAACTCCTATGCCCAATTAACAGCAACTTACTCCTTCTCTCACAGTTAATTGAGCAGCTGTGTCTTTGGGTTGCCATGCCAGGTGAAGCGCAATGAGCTCTGTACTTAAAACTGTCTGACCCTGACTGGAAACATGGCGTGCTGTGTCTGAGTTTGAGACTTTACAGGGTGGTACTTCATTCCAGACATTCTCAAAAGATAAGAGGGGCAAAGACATGAAACAACCATGAAACACTGGGTTGAGTTCTGCAGAAAATGATTTCATTTTACACATCAAATGTTGAGTCTTGAGCGATTACGTCAGAGGATATCAGACAATAGCCTCAGTGTAAATTAAAAAAAAAAAGAAAGTCAAACTGTCTTCCTTTTAGACTGTTTTCCACTCCCGCTGATCTGTGAAAGAATCCTTTCTTTCTCTCTGAGGATTAAACATGTTCAGTCGTTGTGTGACAACCCACTTCACCACCCTGCTCCTGCAGCAAACAAACCCGTTCTCATGTGTCTTGACACCTGTTACCATCAGCTATTTTGGTATTTAAGACATATATTATTTCCGCTCTATAAATACCATTCTTCAGTATTTTATCCCTCACACTGACAGGGAAAGTTACTTGGGCACTTTGAAGGAAAATTACAAGTGTGAATATTTAATTAGTTTCGCAACTAATACCATTATGCTCTTCCATGGTCCAGTCACCTAATTCATTATAAAAGAATAAAGTTCTCCTTGTGAAATAAAAAATCTCACCAATTCTCAGAGCAGCATAATCAGTGGAGAGACAAGTAAGCTATTGTTAATAGTCTTTGGTTTCTTCAGAGCTTTTGCACTCAAACCAAAGGCCTGAAAACCACATACTTTGTCACCAAAATAGTTCATAAAATGGGGCGAATTAAAGATTTTTAGCAAATAAGAGGAAAGCACACAGTTTAGTTCCTCAAATAGAAAGGCTCAGAGTTTAATCTGAGAGCTAAACCACTTAAAACATGTGGAATAGAGAATATATGAGTATGAAAAACATGTTATTTGAGGACCAAGCACCACTTGGGGAAAGTTCTGTAGATAAAAACAATCTTTGTTTTTAACTCTTCTAAGAGGACACTGATGAGCAGTGATGTTAATGTTACACCACTGCCATCTACAGGACACACTGCAAAGGACAAATCTGTATTCTACTTATTTAATGGATCTGTAAAAAAAGGATTCTCTTCAGTCCTACAATAGCCATACACAGGATCGAAATCCTCTTCAAATCTGCCTTTCTCTGCTTTTAGATGCATAAAAGGTTTCCAGTGCAGCTCATCACAATGCCAAAATTAAGACCATCATATCGGGGCTCAGAAAATATTAAAAAGTCAGCCCATGCTATAATTATGACTGTGTACTTTCTCGTAGCACATGCATACACCCACAGGCTGGAAATAGAGATACAGGGAGAATCACTGATACAACGCTGTAATTGCTTTGTGGGATGCTGTTAATTTGATTTAGAAAATTCAAGCACCACATGAAATCAAGTGAGGCCTTGGACTTCCCAGCTGGGGCCGACTTCATTAGACAAAGTGGATCTCTGGGGGAATTTGGTTTAAATATGAAGTGTTGAGCAAGACCAAAGCTCAGAGGATGATTTATTTTTATTTTTGATTAGTGTTTCTTCCTCTTAAACTTGTGATTATATCATTATTGAACAATGTCAGTTTCCCTTTCTCCCCACACCCCTGCTCTGGCCTTAAAAGCTTCGTCCAGGAGGGGTGGTGTTGATTGGCACCAAGCCGCCCGGCTCCTCCCCCCTTCAGCTGTACTGCAGTGCAGTTCACCCTGCCAGGCCCCGCAAGGTTAACACTGCTTCTGAGCTTCAAAGTCACTGAGAGGCCTGATGAATGAAGCCAGACAGCAGAGGTTTCAGTCTGCGCCACCAACACAGACCTTGTCTTCCTCACTTCATTTGTAAATCATTTAAAGAACTGCTCCATCGGGTTTTCAAATGTAGTGCTACTGTATTTTTTGATGAATGATTCACCCTTTTCTCAGGTAATAGAAAGATTAAGGGACGAAGTCTCATCTCACACATTTTACCTGTAATGTAATGGGATATTTGTTTCATTATAACCCCTGAACAAAGGCTGACCTTTTTCAGTGATGCATATTTTGCAATACTTAGAATGGTAAGTGATTTATTAAGGGAAAATCATTTACTATGCAAGAAAATCAAAAGGTTGACCAATTAATTTTGTAAGCTGTTACAAGATGGTGTTTTGCTTTTCTTTTTTTCTTTTTATAAGAGGTAATAAGAATTTTATTGAAAACAATTTATTCATTTGAGGAAACAACTCAAAAAGGCAGAAAGTAAGAAATCAATCTTAAAATACATTTATATACATCAATTAACAGTTTGTTTTGATCTTCATCCTTCACAATTTATTCAGTGTAAATATTTTTTTTTAATATTGTTTTGTGGTTCTAGGTATAATTACTGTGTGTGAGGTGCTTAAAAAACAAAATATCATTCAATATCAAGCTCCCACTATAGAAAATGCATGTGAAGACTCATTATCACTGCAAGAGAGACATTTTGTTTTCTGAGAATGTTTCTACCATATATGCAAAGTGATCCAAAAGTCCGATTTCTGACCAAGAAATAGAGCAGAATCCTAAATATGTTTTCTTCATTTTAGAATTTACTTTCATTTTACTTGTTCTTGTGCATCTAAATCCTCAAACTTTCTGATTATTAACAGTCACAGATGTTTTGATATGGTCTCAAACTGTCCGTCTGTCAGTGTTTCTGGACATAAGGCACAAAAAAAGTATTGAATGTATTTGATATGAGGAATGTTAACAAAACTAAAAAGTGCTTTAAAGGTACCACAAAATTAAACTCCTCACTCTTCTCCAGTTTCCCCAATTACCAAAATATCACTACCATTTTTGTCCTTAAGCAACCAGATACTAATATCTTCACTAAAAGGCCAATTATTTCTTCTTAAACTGTGTCCCAATACTCTGTTACAGGTATACAGTGCATTTGGAAATCCTGATTGTCACAGCTCAGTTTCACCTGTTCACAGAGTTCACAGCCTTTGTTGATCTTGTGTTGATGAAATCAGCTTTCCTGTACCCATACTGTTGAGAATAAAGAAAGTGATCATTACGGACTGTACATCAGAGGATCTTAACTTCAGTATGAGTGGGATTTGGTTCTACTTTAGTGCCCCTTACGATTGTGTCAAATGTGTGGCTGACGTGTTACTGTATATACAGTATGTTATGCTGCACAAAAATGACTGGCAGCTAAAACTGGAAGTCTCAAACAATCAAGAGAAAAAACATGAACATGAAAGAGGCTGCAAATGTAAATACAGCAGACAGCAACATGTCTTGACAACTGCCACTATTCTTAAAGAAACCACACTACACTGTAAGCTGTAGTGTAACATGAGAAGGAACCCACCTTCTTGTAGACCGAATGTAGTTCACTGTGACTCCACATGGTGTGCAGCAGGATGCATGCTGCCTGACCTGCTCTGGTTGGTCCATTACTGGAAAACAGGTGAAATTATGGTTTTATACCATTTCTACATACTTTGTTTCTGCTGCTATACCTGCACTAAACTTATTCCAAAGTGTATCACTATATTCTTCATAAACAGTTAACCATTATGAATTCTGACGTACCCACTGTCTTTGCTGCTGATGTTGATGATCCTCTTGAGTGCTCCATGGTTGATGATGGCTTTGATGTGCTGCAAGTCATTCTGACTCAGGTTAATCAGGATTTGACAGAGAGAAACCGTCACCTCAGTGGGGAGGTCGGTGCCGGTGTCGTCGTTGGGAAGCATCTGCACAACCTCTGGCAACACCTGCGTGGCTTCAGGAAGAAGAAAGCATAGAGAATATTTAGTGCGCACCTTTAAGTGTGCAAAATTAAAAGGCATAATTTCTGGTACAAAACAGTCAACTAAACAAACATGCTTTGAGGAGAAAAAGTTTGAATGAAAAGTTACTGATGTCATGCTGCAGTTCCGCGTAGCGAGAGAGGTTTTTTATTAGCGATGTGGCTGTTCTCTTCACATCACTCTCTCCATTCTGTAACATCTTCTTGATGTGCTGCAGACCATTGTCCAACTTAACAATGGTGAAGGCAATGGCTTCAGATATCTGGCAGACCACAGAAAATATATCAAATGTAATGCTGTGATATCAATTTTTTTTAATGCTGCTATATATTTGTTCGAATCAGTAACTTTTGCAAACAGAGAAGTAAAATAGTTCTGTTTTAAATTATTGTCTTAGAAATACTCGTCGTGTGTTTAAAGTAAGTGTATAAAATTAGTAACAAACTGCACTCACAGGCACAAGGTTTGAAATAAGTCTCAATTATTTCATCACATGAATTTCTCTATGATCGAGTGCTAAAATAATTAGCTGATTAATAACTTAATTAGAAACAACATTTGCTGATAATTTTGGTAATCAACCATTTATCAGTTGAAGATCTTTTCTGGCTACACTCAAATGCTTTCTTCTTTTTTAAAGTGTGCAGTGCAGTAACTTTAAAACCTTTGTGCACTATGTTTGGCTTCAACAATGATGAGGGATCTCAAACCATGCAAGTATGTTGGTTTTAGTATTTATGTTCTCACAAAAAAACATACAAAATAGACAACTACATCAATTTGCTACTTTACTAACTTGTAATTATTCTTCTCCTTATTAATTATTTTAGTATTATTCATAATATCTGATGAAATAACAAAATAATTGTGTAACCCTGTTAAAGTTTAACTAAAGCACAGTTACAGTAGCACTAGAGTATTTCACATTTTCATAATCCACAAATAAAACACTAAATTAATCTACAAAACTGTAAAAAGAAACACAGCTAAGCCTGCATCAGTGCCATCTTACTGCTCCATTTCCAGCTGTGATGTTCTGCAGGGCTCCAATGGCAGCCTCCTGTGTGTAGTGACGCATGCTGCGGGCGATCAGTGACAGGTACATCCGGATGGTGATGGGGCTCCACAACCACTCTATGCCATGGGGATTAGCTTTCTCCTCCAGCAGGGGGCTCTGTCGCTCCAGTTGCTGGGAGGAAACAGGTGATGAGCAGCAGTTTTCAGATGAGTTCACTGGGTTCATATCGACAGTGAGAGGCAGTAATTATGCAGCAGAGTAACAATGAATGACATTAACAGTTTTTGGTATTGTTTTGTTTTTCTTGCTCTTATTGTGTGTGTGTGTCTGTGTGTCTCTTGAGGCATTGAAAGTTTATTTAACCAGCCAATAAAATATGAATTCACATAATTATAATGAAGTCCTACTGTTGATGCAGAAACTCAGTAGAAATTAAGATGCTTGTTTTTGAGCGTGGATTGTAATGCTAAATTGGTTGACTGTCCCTTTAAAAATATCTACCTAGCAGCATATGCACATGCATTGCTAGTAGCATAGAATTAGCTATTTTTCCTCCCTTCAGCCCTTTTTTTCTCTACACCATCTCCTGAGGAAAATATTTGGCTCTACAGCTAATAACTGCTTCACTATTCTCCCTGTAGCTAGTCACTGATTTTAACTGCTGTACAGTTAGTGTGTAAACTTTGTATGCTGGCACAGACACACAGGATGGTAAAAAAGCATAATAATAAATAAGCATAATAGTGCATAATATAAAATGAAAAATGTGACTGTCTTCCAAGAAGCTGTTTTATGGGTGATTAAACCTGCAGCAGTTTTCACACAATATCTCTGTCAATTATTATCTCATGAGTTATTATTTTATATTGTCAATGTGGATTCTCATCTGAAGGGATTTACCTCTGTGATCTTGGCGCTGCGATAAGCAAAGCAGCCGACAGTCTTTGGCTTGGGAGCTAAGTTTTGTTGAGATTCTCTGAGATCTTGGGTGTACTTCCTTGGAAGCTCTGCCTCTATCTGATAAGACAGGTTGTGCAGGATGCAGATGCAGTTCTCTGTGGACTTCAGAACAGACATAAAAATAGATTAATATCAAATTATATACAGTATGGCAAGCTGGTAAATTATATACGTAGATACAACATACTGAAGCTGGAATAAGAAAAACAGGTGTAGACCAGTGGGTTTTGCAACTGGGGCACAAGTGTCAAAAATCTATTTATGTTTGGAATTGGAGTGTGCCTTTGTAATCCTATAAGAAGCAGCAGGAGATATATGTAGGTCTGAGCGTGCAATAGAGAATCCTGGTTTGAACTATAGTGTGCATCACATCACAAAATCTATAAAAAAGTGTGCTTGTGTGTGAAGACAAATGTTGTATCTGGAATGTTTATCATTTTCATTTTACCTTGTCGTCTGGTTTATAGTCGGCTATGGTTCCCCGGATGTAAAAGACCAGAGAGTCAATAAGATTCTCACAATCCCTCATTGCTTTCCTGCCATCTGGACCAGCAGAGCTCATATTTCTGGAAACACAATCAGTCAAAACAAGCAAGGAATGTGACAATTGTGTATGTTTGAATCAGATACGCTCATATTAGTAATAAATACTAAAATTCCCTGACATCAACTGAACATAAAGTTTCTTTCTGTCAACTGTGTAACTGTGTAAGTTAATAGCGGCAGTATTTAGGAACTCAGGATCCCCAAAGCCAGTACCAATCATGACAAATTATTTCACAGACCACCAAACCATTTTTGTGTAATCCAACATCCCATGGAAAATATAAACACAACTGCTAACTTCACACAGGAGGTTCTTTGTGCAGTGATGAAATATAAAACTGAGAGGAACTCATCATTTCTCTCATCCACAAAGAGCTCAAAGGATTTGAGAACACGATAAGGAGAACTCGATAACACTGGGGCCAGCGAGGACTGAGTGATTTCAGTTCAGCAGAGCAGAAAGAAGAGAGAACTTGATGAATAATTCAGTCTTTCACTCTTTTCATCTGGCTATAGTTGCCAGGGGAATAGTGTGTCTTATATCTCCTGCTTTGTAAACAGAAGGATGATATACGTCTAAACAAGAATATGTACAGCTACAAACCAACAATTTGATACATACTTTTAGACCACAACAGACACACTGTGGTGTAACATAACACCCCTATTAGTAAGGAAACTGCATAATAAATAGGATGGGGATTACTTATCAATTTTGGTGATTAGGCTTAATGAGAAAGGAGTATCAGTGTTGTTCAGGTTTTATTTGATGCCGTGTACAGGAAGCTATAAAACTGAGGAAAAAACTGCAACTGTCTCAAGCAAGTGAGAGATGAGAGAAATGAGAGATTATAGCTGCAGTGTCAGGAGATACTGCAGTGACTGACTTTATTACATATCAGAAGACCTAGCTTGTTGTTTTTAGGCGTAGATTGTAAAGACTTAATCCTCTGGATTTCCCTCTTGCATAGCCAGAAATGTCACATGTAACTAAATATCTAGAAACTACTACTATGATTGCAATTGTGTTTAGTGCTTATTAGCTAATGTTAGCATGGTCAACATTACATCTTGCAAATGTAGTAGTGTGATGTTGTTGCTCTTTGTTACTAACATAACATTATACAATATAAAGTTTATACATTTTGAAGTCTATACCTGTAAACTGTATAGAATTTTATGTTGGGGGGGTTACAGTTTTACACTTCCAGTGTTACATTTACTTTTTGTTTCTATGTTCCTAATAATGTTGCTAATATGTTGTGAATATAAACAGTAAATATCAGAAAAATATAAAATAAAGTAATAAATAAAATAAGATAAATATCTTTAAAAGAACATGTTCTGCGTTATAGCAGGAAATATCATGATCGTATTTTGCAAACTGTAGCCTACTTGTTGCACTTGTTGCAATAAATTGTTCAAAGTCCTGGGAACTGTTTGTGTCTTTACCGTCTACACATCTAAACCACACCCATTACATAAATATCAGCATCTTATCGTATGCTCTACATCTCCGCTGACATCAAAGCTGCTAGCATGACTGCAGAAAATCATTACGATAGAACCACTGATCTAAAACAAATATTTCTTTATCTTTCATATCAGGCTGTTTATTTATTTGTTTTTTCTAACAAGATTCACTTGAAACCTAAAAGGGGGGTGGTTCTTTCCACAGAAATACAGTCAGAAACAAATTGCTTCCTCATAAACAAATTGTTTCCTCATAACTCAGCTTGGAAGAGACTGAATGTGTGTCTGACTACAGCTCTGCCATCTGCTGACTCTTGCCCTGTGTAATATAAAATTATTACTTTATGCTGTGTAGTCACCAAAAATTCTTAAATTCTGTATTTGGTTTGAGCTGAGCTCACTGTATCCAGTTTTAAATCCAACAAAGAAGCCTACCGCAGGCAGCCTGTGGCATACTGGAAAACATCAGCATCAGCTAGGAGTTCATCTTTTGGGTGCTCGCCTTCAGAAATACCAGAACTGGGAACCAGGACAGAATGGGTGAGGACAGATGGAGCTTGTCTGGAGAGGCACTCCTTCAAAAGGTCATGAGAGGAGAGGTTCCACAGAAGACCTATGAGTTAGAAATATTATTTTCTTTTTTAATTTTAGCTTAAGTCACATCAAGATCTTAAAGGTCTTTAAACCAAAGTGTCTATAAAGCAAATAACGCTGAAGCCAAATTGTGCAGCAATCATATAATTGAATAAAATGCAATAGCTATCTAACCAGTAAGTTGTCGTCTGGTCTCCACATCCTGGCTGCCCTTCAGTGCATCTAAAATAATGGCTAAACCATCATTTTCCTTCACCTCCATCTTGTTTTCACTGCTCTGGAAAACAACATTACGCAGAGCCCCAGCGGCAACACACTGCACTTCCTCATTGTCTCCACGAAGGAGATGCAAAAGCTTTCCAATCCCACGGAGATAGTTGACCTGGAAATGAGAGCTAATTATTGATTACTGACCAATGATTCTTACAGTTATTAACTGACAGGTGCAGACATAAGTTAATCAACATTAATCATGATATTCAGAAGATGTTGTCTTTTAATGAATTAGCATTGGCTATCACATCATTTATCACAGACATTCACAACAGCATGAAAGAACCTCCATATCACTTCCAAGGAACAGCCACGTTAGATAAACTATGTTACTGTTCCTGCTAAATCTACATTCAAAGTCAGTTTGTCAGAGAGGTTTATGCCTACTTTGAGGTTTTTTAAAACTGAAATATATATATTTGCTTCCATCTTAAACAACTAATAATAATTTATAAATTTATTTGTACTTATTATTGTATTTTGTAGGGTAACAACTGTGTTTTTTTTGTGTGGAGCTTGCATGTCCTCCCCATCTTTGTGTGTTTCACCACACCTGAATCTGTTGGAATGTGGTGCTAAAACCTACTACAAATAGTAACTAAAGGGATGAGATATGGTTAAAGTTGGGTTTTAAATTTTTCACTGCTGACAAATTCTGCTTTGAATGCCTATGTACCATCCTTTTAGCGTCTGCACTCCTGAAGCATTGATTTTGTATGTAACTGGCTACACAGATCAGCGTTTCCTCGTCATCCTGGCTCAACAAGTTCACAGCCCTCTCCATTGTCATCTCTGCAGGTTTGTTCTCTGACTTCCTGTGTGAAAAACACATAAAACAAATAAAAGAAATGCGTCTCAAAATACAGCTCATGGCTTGAATCACATCAGGACAAATATTAAACAAATTAATTATTAAATTAATAAAACAACTAGACAATCTTACAGTGTCATGACATTATGCATCTGTATCTGCGGAACAGGAAGATCTACTTCCACCTGCCTCCCTTTGTCCACCTCCATACTGGCAACCGAGGGCGGGTATGAATTCAGTCTGCGGGGCCTCTGGCCATTTCTCTTGAGCTGAGCCAACCAGGACAGCCCGTTATCAGGCTGAACAGCACCAAGCACCATATCATTTTGTCCTTGCGAAGTATGTTTCTCTTGTTTGTTAGCAGTTTGGTTAGGACTCCACAGAAGACTATATTTACCACTTTGCTCAAGCGCTGCATTTACAAACGCAGGCTGCGGCCCTGCTGTCTGCCTCGGTGTCTTCTGTCGCACGCTGCTGTGTGTAGATGTTGACGCGTGCAACTGCGTGCCATGAGGCACCTCTGAGAAAGCGTAGCGCAGAAATGAACCAGAACCATGTGAATGATCCAGCAGAGTGCCTACCCTGTAGGACTGACTGAATTCTGGGAAGGCGTATGCCCCATTACTCCTGTAACGTGGTGTAGTATAATTAAATCGAGATAACTCTGGACTCCATGGTGCAGACACTTCCACTCTCCTGGATGGTCTCTGCACATGGCTGCTTGAAAGAGAGTGGTTGGCGAAACCCAATCTATTCACCTGTACAAATAAATAAACACACTTATTCTGCTGGTAGTTAAATTTCACTGGGAGAACTTTACATGTCATTGGACAACGATTAACTGTATAAAAGACGATTATGATGCCTTGTACAGTTAATGAGTTATTTTGAATAATGTAATTCATTACATACACAGCACAAAAAGGATATTGGTGTTGTTTAAATTACATGATTTATGAAAAGTTGAAATTACGTGCCTGAAATGTTTTAAATGGTGTATGATTTAGAAGATATAGTTTTACAAGAAGATATATTTTCCCATTTAGATAGGCAACAATTTTACTATATACATTAGACAAACAACTGATGTTACATATGTACTTCTGTGAAATTGGGTGTCCATGCTACACGGAGTAGGAGGCCCAAAGCTTGAGGTGAACGTGTATCTGCAGTTACAGACCAGCAACAGACTCCGAGCAATGTTTCTATCTGTTCATGACACTTCACAGAGAACATTTTCACATCCTGTGACAGCATGCAGCAGGACTCTCAGCTAGGTTCGGCTTTTCCAACTGGACATAATTCAGCCCACAGGAAGACTTCCACAAGCAGGCCAAACAGAACACTGTGGGACTGGGGGGCCTTAAAGACACAGGAGCTGTCTTTTTATTCTCAAGACCAGAAGAGCTGTTGCATAAAGATGAATAATAACAGCTAATCTTATATCAGTGGAGCCCTAGAATAAAATAGAAACCCTAAATTAAGCGTAATATGGCCACTTTAAAAGTGCAGCACGATATGAATCGATGCATCCATGTAGTTCTTTTATAAAAGGACAGCAACACAAAGAGAGTGCAACTAAACATGTTAAATATTCAACTGGCTGCAGGTATTACATTACTTTAAAAACAGGTCAGATCTGTTTTAGCAGGAAAAGTGACCAGATAAGCATTCCTGTATCACGTGAAGAAGATGATACATGCTGCTTATGTGTTCTTATGCATGCAAGAGTCTTTAAAGAGAGATAAAACACTTCTTACCTTGTGTAAGAAAGATCCATCTGTAGCATCAAAGCTCTTTGCTTTGATTTTCTCTACATGGACACCACCTGAAACACATTGAAGAGGTTTTGTCAGTCTACAGTTTCACACTGTAATTACCTAAATCCTGGCAACATCAGATCAGGGGCATGACTACCAAAAAGTACAGGGCAAACACACAGTGCTGCAAGAGCCACTGTAAACTAGTGCAAACCAAAATCTCCTTTATTTGCATGTTGAGGGACTGACAAGAGGAAGCCATAGGGCAAAGCAGGAAAGCAGAGAAATGAGATAAAATAGATCAAACATGCACTTTAAATCCTATCTATTTAATGTTTATATTTATTATTAATTGACATTATTAATATGAATGTCTAGTATGTACAACATGACAGATATCTCTTCAAAGGCCCATAAAAACTATTAGCTCTACACATTATCATCACACCTTGTAAACAATTATCTCACTTTTTATAAGCAAACAATTAATCAAGAATAATAAGGGATAATAAACTGTCCAAATGTGGGGCTAGAAGCCCCTGACATCAAGACAAGGAAGCTCCTTACAATGCATAGAGGGTTTTAACCCAAATCCAGCACCCTGAGATTTTACACTTTACACAGTGGAAGGAAGGAGGCCGAGGACTGGTGAGTGTCAGAGCCACTATCCAGGATGAAACAACACAGGTCCATGAGTATATCAGGAAGATGGCCCCAACTGATGTCGTGCTAAGTGAATACCTCAGGCAGCATAAGCCCGAGGAGCAAGAGGAGCAAGGACAGGAACCATTATGTAAGGACAAACCCCTGCACGGCCTGTACCACCTGCTGATAGAAGAAGTGGCTGAAATCGAAAAATTCTACCAGTGACTGAAAGACAGCACAGAGGCACTAATCATGGCAGCACAGGAACGAGCTCTAAGTACAAAATCAATAGAGGCTGAGGTCTACCACACCCGGCAGGACCCCAGGTGCTGGCTTTGCAAAGAAGCCCCTGAGACAATCCAGCACATAACAGCAGGGCACAAGATGCTAGCAGGCAGGGCGTACATGGAATGCCATAACCAAGTGGCTGGCATAGTGTACAGGAACATCTGTGCCGAGTATGGGCCGGAAGTCCCATCGTCAAAATGGGAGCCACCTCCAACGGTGGTTGAGAATGAGGAAGCTGAGATCCTGTGGGACTTGCAGACACAGACTGAAAAACTGGTAATAGCTAAACAACCGAACATAGTAAACGGAGAAAGAAGGCTGTAGTAATAGCAATCCCAAGTGATGGCAACATCAGGAAGAAGGAACATGAGAACATCGAGAAATACCAAGGGCTGAGAGAAGAGCTAGAAAAGATGTGGAAGGTGAAGGCAACAGTGGTCCCATGGTAATCGAAACAATCGGGCAGTGGGAGATTCCAGGAACAACATCCAAGATCTCTGTCCAGAAGAGCGCAGTCCTAGGAACAGCTAAGATACTGCGCAGGACCCTTAAGCTCCCAGGCCTCTGGTAGAGGACCCAAGCTTGAAGGACAAAGACCAGGGGGCAAGTGGGGAATTTTGTTGGCCCACAAATAAATAAAGCAGGCCAATGGAAAATAAGACATTAAATTCTACCTCTGTCAGCTTTCACTTCCATTACCCTTTAGACATATGAATGTAACTGCAGAAACCTGTTGGACAAGACAACTACTATTCAACATGCATTCCAGTCATAAAAAAGAAAATGAGTGTATTCAGTCTAGATGATAATAGACTTCTAGTAGGCTACACTTAACACAAAGCATTTCCCCAGGATACAGAAGTCCTCACAGGGTGAGATATTGATGCTGCTTTCTCGCTATAGATAAAAATCATTATTTGGTTGACCTGCAGCACATAAACATATTCATGCATTGGGGAATGGTCACAAAGACAGAGACAGTGCTTTATTTTAAGAGGTCAGCATACAAAACATGTAGGGGACTATTTTTTTCAACTACTTTGTTGTCAGTATAAATAGAGGGAGTGGGAAGGAAGACACATGAATGTCCTTGGTCCCGAGTTTACCACCCTCAGTAGTGACCATTACGACTAGGCAGGTTTAAAAAATTAGACTTTCAGGTGGGCAAAAATATCAAAAAAAGACTGATGTGCGCCTTATTGTGGATAACTGTGTATCTCACATATTCTCTTGTACTTTGTAAAGTATGCTGATGATTTGATTGATCATAGAATAAATCATAAAGAATTACCATTTAACACTGTCTTTCTCGCCTTTCTCGCCAGTGTGAGCTGTACTTGTTGCTGTACACGCAGGCTCCGGTCGTTTAGTCCAGGTTTTGTTGAGGACCGTGTAGTCGGTTCACACGGCACAACCAGACTTGTGTCATCCAGCACAGAACAGTCCCGCGCAGTTAATGCCGAGTTTAAGAACACCGCTTCCATCTTAAATAAATATAACTTCTCTGAGTCTAAGTCGTTGGTTTCATGTAGCTAGAGAGGTAGTGTTCATTTATTTATAGTCCCCCTTTTTTCCCCTCTGATCGCTCAGGTGGGTCGGTCGACGTCCGGTCGCCAATGTTGAGGGCGGGGCTAGAGGCGACGTACCTGCGGTGTCAGGTGTCGCTGCTGGGTGGTGGCTTACTGCTTACTATTGGTGTGAAATGTAATTAGGTTACTCAGTTAGTTTGCTTAACCTTAATTGCGCTTTACTTGAGTATTTTCACTTCAGAGGCGAATAGTGAAAAATACCACTGCACCGCCCTCTTTGGCTTGAGTTGTAAGGCAAAGCCGGAGTCAGGCAGAAGAGGCGGGTACCACCAGGTGTGTCTTTCCCTGGAAACAGTATTTACAGACTTTGTGAAGTGTAATCAGACAAACTTTTATAGCCACCACACATTTATGATAGTGTTTTCATTTGGCCAAAGGCCTCCACATTCGGACCTCATAGGTGTCCATATAATATTAAAACAGGTTTTGCTTGCTTTATCATTCAGTTAGTATAAGCTTTTAAAAGTCCCTTCAAAAGATACTTCCTTGCTTCTCTGTGCAAAAACATATAAAAAAGTTGATCTAAAGGTTTCAAGACAGACTTAAAAATTTTGTACCTATTCTTTATTATAACATGTTAAATGACATTAACTTCAAACAAAACTTGATTAGCAGTAAAAGCTGTCCTGAAGGTTCCCAGTCCGTGTGTTCATGGTATTTAAGTACATAAAATGCAGATTTAACTCCACCTTATTAGAATAACCAGCAAAATAGGGGTCTTCAGAGGAACCCTGCAGTCACAGTGTAGTTTTACATCCATGACACTGACAAAGGGGGAAATGTCTAATCCACAAATATCAGCCAATAAAGAATAGAAAGAATGAAAAGTCAATTACAGTTACAATGTTTTTATCCTTTAATGAATTTCTTTTTCAAAAACAATCTTTCCAGTCCAGTTATTCAAATCCATTTCACATTAAAATTTTCTGTGCACAATATCCATGAAAAAAAATGGTGATAAGTCTTTTTGACTTAAGTATCCCAGACAAATCCTTATGACTTAAGGATGTTCAACAAACATTCAAGCAGCCCAGATCCATAACACACAGTCATTTAGTAGACGCTTATGTCCAGCCTGTTTTACATTTCTGTATTTTATTGTGGGATTTTTATCATTACTATCAGCTACCCAGTGTCTCAACCACTGGAGGAAGGTGGTGGTGTTTCAGGGTGCACCAAGCTATCATTCAGGATTCATGAGTTTAAGTTGAGAGAAGTGGATTTTAAAGCAATATAGGGTGAAGAATAAATGTCTAGTCATAATTTCAACAATGGAGGATGCAGTAAATCTCAAGAAACACACACACTTTTTCCACACTGACTTTACAAATCTGTATAATGTCAAAACATTTTTCCACCTGAACACCTAGACATTTTTAATTTGGCACATCATATTTTACGTTCATCAGTCCACAATACACTTAGTACACACAAACTCAGTTGAAATGGTTGGAGTCCTTAATTTAACCATCAAACAAGGCTGAATAGGAGGCTGCAGGTAAGTTATCAGACTTTGTAAGGGAGTAGTGAGTGTGTGGAAGTGGAGGGAAACCATTTTAAGAATGATATGCATCTGTGTTGCATGTGGAAATTAGGAGACACCTTTTCACTCCTACAAAACAAAACTTTAAAGGACACAACAGACTGTAATAATAAAGCTGTATGTGTCAGTATATGACAAAATAATTATTTATTTTCTCTCTTCAAAGCATCCCTGTCATCGTTACAATCCTGCCTTCGTGTTTTAAAGCTGCGTTTTCTTTCCAAAATGTTGAAGGTGTTCTATTTAAAATAAAACTGTATTAAGTTCTTTCGCAAACACCTCACATTTTGAGAAATTTTTATCAACCAATTTATGTGCTTTCTACATGTCATAAGACATGAAATGTGAAATGTAACTCCACCACCACATGGAATTAACCAAATGTTTCAAAATGCATTAACTCAAGCAACACCTCTAATTAATACTAAAACACAACCAACCTTTAAACCCTAGAAGTGTGGCACATTATCACTGATACTCACATACTCAGTGGGCTTTTCTACATATTTCTTCTGCCATTTGTACATTGTTAAAAATATATAAAATATTAAGAGATTTTTTTTTACAGGTTTCTTCGGGTTAAAAACACATTTTCAATGCTTCTCTTCAGTGCTATTTACAAATCTGTGTGGTTACTAGTCATCATTCAGCTGTCGACACAGGAGTGAGTAGGTGTGTGTTTTCAGTGAGGACTGACGAATAAGCAAAACATAAATGATAATCTCAAAGGTGACATTTTAACAGCTAATAAGACATTCTTTTAGATTCCTGTTCGTATAATTGTATCATATAATCAGTTGGGTTTTTTAATTGGAATATTTTAAAGGGTGATTTACTGAGATACAACAAGGGACTCTGCTGGTTTCAACACGTCGTTTATGTCTCAAACCCTATGAGGTTTGCAGCTCAGGATGCTTCAAAACAGGTTCAATAAAAACAATCATATTGTACATGGTAATTATGTCATTTAGCAGATTGCCTTGCTGCATCACAGAACGCAATAAAACTGCTGCAGTTTCAAGAAAGAGCAGGAAATCACTATCACTTTTCATTCAAGGCAAATTATGCATAAGAAAAATAAAGAAAATCCACAAAAGTTAAGAACTCAGTTGACCTCCATTCATGGTTCAAGGCAGCACATAATACCTAAGGCAAAGATGTACTTTGCACCATTAAATACTTTCACTTGACAACATGGGAAACACCAAGAGTTGATGAAAGGTATGTAGCTTTAAACAAATCGACAGACCAGTTTGTTGGATCAGTCAAGGTTAGTTGACTCGTAAAGTGGAGGCATTGGCTGAAGTTTAACTATGAAACACTGTAGTGTTTGTCTGAAAGGATACTGAACAGCATCATGACTCAGATCCAGTTTCCAGTTTACTGAGGTAGCAACTCGCTGACAGCTTTTATCCTGGCAACGTCCACTTGATTTTGTTCTCTTGTTTTCGTTAATAAAAACTGTTTAAAATACTTTCTCTCTAGTTTGTTTAATTGTAATGCCACCATTTATTGTTTTTACAAAGCAATGTTGGGAAGTGGATTTATCATTTTAGGCCAAATGTCTTTCTGTAATCTTTAATTAAAGTTAATAATACTTACATGGCATAAAGAAAATCCTACTTCAAATTTTTATGCTAATGTGACTTTTTTAGGTTACATCCATGTAGTATAATATGATACTTGCAGTTATCATCATGGGGTGATAACACCGTTAAGTCTGGAAACATTCTCCACATGGATATACTTTGGGGTCAATTATCCTTTTATTGACTAGAAAGCATATCCATCCAGCTATTTGGAAATAAAAATTACCGTTAGTGAAATAAAACAACATTCGTACAAAGTTTCTATAAGGCATTCCTTCACCAGGTCATTCACACCATCAGAATCTGCAACTTCCTCTTCTCAAACTTCAGCTCATCAGCCTGGTGTTTGCCAGGAAAAGAAAAAAGTACTTTTAGCCATATCCACAGAGATGTGAGCTTTACCAGCTCCTCCCGCTCAGTCATGTGAGTCTTTAACACAGTTCTGGCAATGGCTTTGGTCTGTCCTGCAGCTAAGACTATTATACATGTAAAAGAGCTGTAAGTCTGATTCATGCAAGGCTGTACAGACTTTCAGGTGACTGTCCAAGTTGGACAGGACAAAATGTTTAGGTGCAGTCCTATCTGCAGGAGGATCCCATCACGCTACCTGTTGAGGCTGTGTTGACAGTAGCGCTATAATGGGGGTAGTTGTCGTTTGGTGGCGGGCTCGGGACGATAGAGTTTCCGTTGGTCGGTGAGCAGCTGAGCTGAAGCCTCCTCAGGTACTCGGCGTGGACGGGTTTGTGGCTCTGCAGCACTTTGATGGCCTCTTCTACCGTGAACCATTCCCGCTTACGGCCTGCAGAGGGAGACAGACATTAATGCATGAGTACCTCAAATCTGATGCAATACTACAGCCCTAACGTTTTTGTGTTCTTATACAAAATATACTTGTTTAATCATAAACAAAGATACTACATGCTTGTTGCCTTTTCCACTATTTGACTTGGAACAAAGCTTTCAAAAGCTATTTCTTCTAGTATTTGATCAACATAAATAATGAAGCTTTAATAGCGCTAACATGTTTCTCTCTGTGAATTTTTCTGCAACAGAGGAGGCAGTATATAATTAAATGTAAAGCTCAGCCTTCATTGAAGCAAAGTGAAGGTAGAATGTGGCAAAACACACATAAATGTATTTGTATGCACATGAATATAAAACATATATACATACATAGGTTCACATATATATATAAAAACATGTGTAAAACCTCATTCAACTTTCTAAATGAGAATATATGAAATGCACCAGGCTTCTACTAATACATGGAGGATGCTGCACACTGAGCACATAAATTAAGGCTGGATACTGGCATCCAGGCTACTGACAGTTGATATAGTGTATACTGCAGTGAAGGACCACTGCAGCAAAGATCAGTGGTCTAGATTTATTGGCACCTGTTGTCACTGCATAGCTCAGTGCTCCATGTAGAACAGTGACCTCCACATAAATAAAAATATACAGTATTCTGTAAAGGTTGAACCAGCCCCTCAGCAGAGCATGTATAGCTGCACACACACCACAGCAGCTGCATGTGCAAACATTCACGAGAAGGTGAAGAGAGACTGTACCTATGTTGACAGAGTCTTCCCAGGCCTCCAGAGTTTCTGTCACAGTCAACACATACACGTACGTCCGGTGCTTTCGGTCTTGGTTTTGCTTTAGAAATCACAAGGAAAGGAAATTGAATATTTGAAAACAAAACCATAAACGCACACAAATGCAATATCCTCTGTGACAGGGTAGTCTTCACACCTGCATATTTTCTGCACAGTGATATTGACAAACTGAATTATCAGTTATTTATCATTTGATTTGCATCTCTTAGAGTCAGTATTTAACTATTATTACAGTACACCATTCAATGCAAAATGCAGTAATATATACACATCCTTATGTGATAGGCTTACCTCAAATACACCAAGCAGGCGTCCTAGCTTTCCCTTCACACCGGCCTGAGGAATGAAGAGAAAACATTAATAAAGACATTTTTCCACTCTGGCTTCACTGCACAGAACAGACAACAGAGGACACCTCTGTGTTTTGAGTAGCTGTGGCCTTAAAGCTAAATCAGCCACAATGATGAATAGAGAACAAAAACAATAGCAAAGCAATGTGCCAACCACAGACAAAACAATGAGCATTGTGCATTACATCTCCGCGTTTTAAAAGCTGCAGGTTCACCTCTATGTGCTGAACTCAGCTCCAACACCTTGAGGCATTCTGACACAGACAATGCTTGACAAACCATTACTCAAGCATGAAAATGTTAATGAACTGAAATGTAGAATATATCCATTCTGTCAAGCCCGAGATATTTTTAGATATTCATTTTTGTACTCTGTGGCCTTACAGCTTATTCAGTTTTGTGGAAACTGTCAGCCATGATCCAATCGTTGTTTCTCTAAAGTTGTCTATATGGAACCACGTAGTGTTTAAATCTGGTTTGATGATATAAAGCCTTCAGGGCGGCCTTAACGCCATTACTTTGACTGTAATTGCAGTGACTGTAGAGATGGACACCACTTGCAGTTATTAGTATGTCCCCGAAATTAATCCTGAAAGAGTATTATTACAGAAACATGATTATGTCCTTTTGTAACAATGAACAGTTGTTTTATTAATTCAGAAGTATTTCGCAGGCTTCGCATTACTGTTAAGACATATGACATCTGTCCTTTCCCTTGCTCAGCATACTTCACAAGTGTCACTTCATCCAACTGATGTGTCCTGCAGGCTGGTCTGCAGGGTCTGCACAGGAATTCAATGAGGAGCCAAGTTTAGACCACTGACGTGGTTGAGAACACAAGGTTCTCAACCTCTCGCCCCTAACAAGCGTACTGATGCAACCATGCAACTCATTTCAGCACATTTTATACTGGAAATAAACTCTGGCAATGGCATGAGAGAGTCACGCCGACTCCAAGGAGGTTCAGATGTAAACATGAGCCATTTTACAAGATTTCCAACATGTGCACACAAACAAGCAGGTTTAATATATATATTAGTGTGTGTGTGTGTGTGTGTGTGTGTGTGTATGTATATATACACACAGAGGAGTAAGCGGGTTTACTATATACTGTGTGTGTGTGTGTGTGTGTGTGCTTACTATACTGTTTACACAGTATATATATACACTACTCACAAAAAGTTAGGGATATTTGGCTTTCGGGTGAAATTTATAGAAAACGTAAAAAGTTCACACTA
>JAUMHL010000016.1:8775512-8804203 GCA_032362345.1 Sandelia bainsii | reverse complement strand
AGTGCATTTTAGGTTCATCCTGAAATTTCACCCGAAAGCCGAATATCCCTAACTTTTTGTGAGTAGTGTATATATGAAGCACGCTAAAAGAAAAATGTAAGAAAAAAGTAATTGACATGTATCAGTCTGGAAAGGGTTACAAAGCTATTTTTAAGCCTTTGGGACTCCAGCGAACCATGGTGAGAGACATTATCCACAGAGAAAACTTGGAACAGGGGTGAACCTTCCCAGGTGTGGCCGGCCTAACAAAATTACCCCAAGAACGCAACAACGACTCATCCAGGACGTCATAAAAGAACCCAGAACTGCAGGCCTCACTTGTTAAGTTAAGGTCAGTGTTCATGATTCAACAATAAGAAAGAGACTGGGCAAATTGGCATTCATGGCAGAGTTCCAAGGTGAAAGCCACTGCTGACCAAAAGGAACACAAAGGCTCGTCTCACATTTGCCAAAAAAACATCTTCATTATCCCCAAGACTTTTGGCAAATATTCTGTAGACTTTTATAATGGCAGCTGTAACACCAAGACACTTCTACACACACTGTTTTAGATCTCTGTAATATAATGGGTATATTGTCTTTGAATGTAGATTAATTCCATTAGCCACAATAATAATAACACAATACTATCCAGCAAAACAAAATTCTTCCTGTGCCTGGTCTCATTGTTTGCCCATTTTATGGTCACAAAAAGTCAAGTCACTTTGGAGTCAGCGATATGACATCAAAAAGGCACCTTACCTTACCTTACATAAAAATAAAATGAATCCATAGACTTATTCACCTCCTCAAACACCTCTCGCACTGCAGCACCACATGGCTCCTCCTCCGGCTCCATCCCCCCTCCAGGGACAATCCACTGGTCCGGGTGTCGACTGCTGCTGACCAGCAGAACCTGTCAAAGAAAACACAACTTTAATCTTGGTTTTAGAGTTACTAGAGTTTAGAGCTACTGTTGCAGGAGCATTTTTTTTTGCAACCCAATTGTTAATTCAGATTTCACCCCTCTTTTCTGTGGCCTCGATTTGACATAATCCATGACCTTTTGACCCTTTGGACTCAGGACTCAGAAACAGATGACTAATGATTGGGGATGTTTTTGCTATTCTGACACTAAATCTGCTTCAGTCCCCATACGGCCTCTTTAAACAGATAAAAAACAACACATTTAGTTACCTATTGCGGTCTAATGATGAAGCTAAAGCAAAGCCAGTGTCAAACTGGGTCCAATACAACTTGAATCCAGCCAACACTGTACTTATGCAAAACCATGTCACTCCAGATTGTATTGGTGATCCTTTACGCGCGCTGAACGTTTGAACAGTTGCAGTGTGCTCTGATATGCACAGATCAGATGTGTCTTTGGCTCCTGTCAGTATTTATATAGCAATCTCAACAGAGACAAGTACACCAGCTGTAAATATCACATCTGAATAGAGCAATTCAATCATCATTAAAACACTGTCTGTGACAGGACACAGGCTATAATAATATCAACAGCCAATACAAGACAAACAAATAGGATTCAATTACCCTCTCTGATGATTTCACATACAAAGATTACACCATAAAAAGAAATTAACATCTTGTATTCAGTCCAGGAATTATTCTATAACCAAGAAGTATCCAGTTATCCAGTAATCTGCCACAGGAGTCATTCTGTCACTTAATCCTAACTCTGCTTTTGTAGAGCTTCCCTTGTAATGAGATTGTGGCTGTGACAGTGAGCGCTGTCAGCTGCCATGTTCCTCACGTGCCACGACTCACCCAGCACATCCACCTGCTAATTTCCAGACGATACAGGTTAAGATAAGGGCCAAGAGATGCTATACAGTACAAATCTCAAGTATGAAGATGTGGATTAAGTACATGCATGCTCAGTAAACATTGTCTGCAGATAAAAAGGTTAAAAAAAAATAAGGTAAATGACATCTGTTAAAGAAAGGGATATTTACAGTGCTAGTGCAGGACACGACTATCTTCTCAGCTGAGTGCTAGCAAGAACCTTATAACGTGCCTGAGTCAGCTCTTTGAGCAACAAGATGACCTTATCTACCTATGTGATTGTTTGATGTTAATCCTTTTAAAAAGAACAACAACAAAACAAAAAAGATGGTAAATGTGTCTTTCTTTAGAAGACTTTGAGGACCTTATTGATTTTGCTGTCTAGGAACATGGGTGTCACACGTGGGCTATTTCAGTGGCACAACACAATGAAAAATTCATTAATTCTTTGCGTTTTGGATTTCAGACTGCTCCTACCCCGAGCTCTCACTGTCTGACTGTGTGTGTCTGTCTCTGTGTGCTGAGCTGCAGCCAGCCAAGGCTTAAAAGGAGATCACTTGTGTAAACGTGTCCTAGGCTGACAGTGTGAGATGTATACAAAAACAAAAGCACAAAAGCACAGTGCTTCCGGGGCAGTCAGGATAAAGCAGATTTCTGCTCCGCTTGTTCCATTTTTATCTTTTTGTTGTGGCCTCAGAGGAACAACTCTGACATGTCCATCCTCACAATACAGAGCAGACTACATTTAGTTTTGTTTTTATGAATTTAGGAATGTAGAGCACTGAATCAACATATTACAAACTGTGTAGAATTAAGAATTTATTTGTTCACGCGTGCTTCTGATATGAATACAGCTACATGGATACAGCAGGGGTTTGAACTTTACGTAAGGACAAAACAAAATCAAGTCTGTGCGTTTCTTTTCAACTTTTACAAGTCACAAGTTTTAGAAACCAAGTCAAACTGAAATTCAAGTACTTAAAGTTCACATTAGGTGGTCGTCAGTAAGCGATGGACAAATGATTGAAATAGCTAACTTTTTACCATTTATACATACTAGCTACATAAATTGATTATGGCTAAATGGTTAACAGTTAAAATGGTGGTGAAGTTTAGCTTTAGCTCTTTTTAACCTGTTATTTAGCTATTTCAGCTAAATAACAGGTTTATTACTTTTGCGGACTTATCGTTACTTCTATTTTTTTTACATTACATTTTTTACACACATATTTACATTAGAGTCAACCTTTTATCCATTATTAACTGTGACTTTTATCTCTAGTTTTTGCTTTTTCACCATTTATCCAGTACTGTAGCTGCTATTTTAACTGTTAATCCATTATTTAGATCACTATTTCAACCATTTTAGTTGAATATGACCCATTTATTTGTTGCATTCACTTAACATTGATTTAACCATTTAGATTTCACATACTACTATTTGTTTTCAGTTGTGCATGTGAATCGATTTTTTTTATGAAATAGTATTTTTTATTTTGCCAGATCAATTCATTTACTCTATAAGCCTCAGCATAAAAAACCATGGTGAACTAGACTGACACATAATCTATATTCAGGACTTAACTCTTTATGAATCTTCCTGTAACTATTGACAAACAAATAACGTTAGGTTATGTTAAAGTTTAGCGTATGCTATGTATAATCTGGAAAACATTGAGGCTATGGCCAGAAAAGTTGTCTTCAACAGAAGCACCAAATAATTTTTCTCATTCTGCTGGTGCACAAACTAAATACTGACCAACAGAGTGTGTGAAACATTAGCTTGCTTCTAAATAATGAAACAAGCAAAAATAACAATTCCATTCACTTACAGTAATTATGATTATGAGAGTTGACTTAAACCTGCAACAACTGATTTTTGCCACTTGTAGGAAGCAAAAACAAGCTGTGAACGTACTATCACCTTATAATGTTGATATAATAATAATAATAACATACTTGATTGATCCCCTTGGGTAATTGTTGTTGGACAGCTGTCAGACAGTATATGTCAGCGTTACTAAGGGGTTTGCCATTTTATCTCTGTTTTTGTTCTACACCGCCTCCTCTGGTAAACATCTGGCTCTTTAGGTGCTAAATGCTCCACTATGCTCTCCAGCTAATTGCTAGTTTTGTTTACCTTCCTTTTGGTGTGAGGCAGGTAGCAACCAAGAAAAAAGTGGAAGCTGTAACACGAAAGCAACAAACTGATAGACAGTAAAATTGTGTATAGTTGACAAGAACCACCGATTTGTTCATCCTTTTCATGTTACACATTGATGTTTCACTGATTAATATAAAAAAACATTGACTATAGCTACAACTGGATTATGTCTGAGCACCAACCAGGTGAGAAAGCTGTGATGAAAATGTTTCACCGAAGCTGTTTCATCATGCATTTCTCACTGCACACTTCACGTTATACAATGTGATGATGAAGACATTCAAGTAGAGGACTTTGTTTACTTAATCCATCAGAAAAAAACACAGACTATTTATTGAATTATGGGTTCCTACAACCTGTCACTGCACTATTATGATGTCAGATAATTAAAGATACCCTCTGGGCACAGACCCTAAACAGCTCTCATGCTGTCAAACTCATGTTGTTCAGTTCATCTATTGCTGCTCTCCCTCAGCACTGTCAGATTCCCACTTTCCTTTGTTTGGAGTTTAATTGCTGTCATAGAGCACCTTACCCTGAGGGCTCGGCTTTCTCCTTTCGACTCCTAAACAGTTTGGCGGCATGTACAGCTCTTATTTCACCACAGTTGGTTCTCTTGTGTCTACGAACTGTGTGTGTGTGTGTGTGTGTGTGGGCACGTGTTTAAGGAAAGTATTGATAACACAAAGGCCCATATCTAAAGCTTCTTTAGGCAGTAAACAGCTATTGTTATCACCCAAAACTGGTCCTGACCAGACTGATCATGACCAGCTTGGTTCTCTAACTGCAGCCACTGTCATTTCTGTGACTGCATGAGCAGACATGCCTGTCAAACGCCGGAAAATCCAAAGAGCGCTGGTCACACCTACACACTCGTGTTGTCACAATATTCTCATAATGTCCTTTCACTGTAATTACAAGTTGTAAGAAACAAACCACAGCATATGAACAAGTTCTGAGGGAAAACAGGCAGTCAATAAGAGTGCAATAACACATGTACACATTTTTATAATAAACCTCTAATTTTCACCAAGTCTAGAAAGTCTCATGTATGGTTCCACACTTCAGATATGATGACATAACATCTGCACATATGTAAGTGAACAGATATGCTTCTGTGATCCTCTGTGTGTTGTACAGCCAAACACTAGAGGACCTGGGCACAGCACTCTGTGTCTGTTTAGTGACAACACGCTGGACAATTTTCACTGTAGACTGTGTAACTGTTTGTTTATGCCACGCTCAATGATGAGGCTAAATTTAGACTGTCAAGAATATTCCATAATAACAGAGAAATGGACGTAAGTTTTGGGCATAAGGTGATGTCGATAAGCATTTGAACAGAGACACAATTTAACCATTTTGGCTCTGTACGCCACCACAGTGAAACAATCAATGTGTGCTTAAAGTACAGGCTGTCAGCTTTAATTGGTTTTGTCCAGAGAGAAAAGAGGAGAGAAAATTAAAAGTAAAATTATTTTATAGGTCTATTAAATGTCGCAATAAAAAGTAATGGCAGTAATCGCGGTTCTCAACCTTTGTTTCATCAGTCCACAAATCTTTTTCCACAAGCACTGTGGAGTGTCAAGGTGGTCTTTGCTGAAATTCAGGTGTGCTTGAATGTATTTTTTGGAGAGAACACACAACACTACATATGGCGCAGAAAGGGTACTGCGGCCCAACATGAAAACATCATCTCTACAGTGAAGTATGGTGGAGGGAGCATCATGATTTGGAGCTCCTTTGCTGCCTCTGTGCCTGGACAGTTTGCCATTGTGGAGAATGAATTCCCAGGTTTATTAAGGTATCCTACAGGATAATGTCAGGGTGGCTGTCTGCGAGCTGAAGGTCAGAAGAAACGGTGGGGAAGGTGGACAATGACCCTAAACATCACAGTAAATCTACTACAGAATGCCTTCAGAGACACAAAATCCACCTTTTGTACTGGCCCAGTCAGAGCCCAGACATCAAACCAAAAGAGATGCTGTGTAATGACATGAAGAGATGTGCTAAGAATATGGCTGAGCTGACGCTATTCTCTAAAGAAGAATGGTCTAAAGTTCCTCCTTAAGGTTGTGCAGATCTAATCCAATACTACAGGAAGCGCTTGCGTGAGGTATTTGATGCCAACGGTGGTTGAACCAGTTATGAAAACATTGTTTTGCACCATCAGTTATTTAGCGGGGTGTGTTCAATAGACAGGCATAAAAGATCATGAGTGCTTGTGTTTTATCAGCTTAGAAATATTTTGTTTGTTTATATTTGTGACTCAGATGAAGACCAGATCACATTTCATGACCAATTTATGCTGAAAACTAGGAAATAAAAACAATTCACTTACTTTTTTCCCCTTCTGAATAGGGCTGCTGTATTGTATATCAAGGAGAAGGCTTTAAGCGACAACAATATACTTTATCTGTCAGCCCACATCCATTATTTACTTGGTGAAGGCTCCTTTAAATCCTCATCCATCGGATCTCTACGCAGTTGCCCGCTCAAGGCCGGCGGGATGCAGCACAGTCATGAATGGTCACTGCCTATTCATGGATGCTTGCTCCGTTGTGATATTAAATGTGGTGAGGTGACGCGACATTTGAACGATATATTTAGCTAAAGACTTGTGGCACATTATCTTTACTCCTCACTCAACACAAGCCGGCGTGTAACCTGCTATTAAAGGAAACGTTCAACAGAGCACCTCGCCCCCTCTGTTAGCTACTTCAAGCTAGCAAGAAGCTAACAGGAAGTAGGTTGTTTGTGTCTTCAAAATAAGAGTTGTAAGTTGAGTGAAGGCACAGTTCCCAATGGGTGTTGTCAATCGGGGCTTTTATTTAGAAAGTCAAGAGCCGTTAGCCGTAAGTTGCTAATCGAGGCTAGCTCGACAACTGTCAGTTTTCTCTTTTCTCTACGTGCTCCCGAAACTAGCCTAAACTGGATGGCCCCAGGCGCATCAGCAACCGCAGCAACACAACGGAATCACAAACTAAAACAGCGATGTTGACAGAAACAGAAAGTGTAGTGTATATGTAGCCACAAATCCAAACTCATATGAATTATTAAAAGATATTGTCGATGTTATTCATGATCGCCGCTGCGCTGTCTGAACAAATGGGTGCAAACCGGGGGGGGGGGGGTGACTAGGCCACAAAGTCATGCACAACCGCTGTACATCATTCATATGGTCCGGTTGTAAATAACGTTACACTGCGGGATTTCTCACCTCTTCTTCGCGTTCATTCTTGAAGCACAGACATGCCGCTCGCTTCTTGAAGCCCTCGCCATCGTACGTCCTGGTCTGGTTTGGTTTGAGCTTCATGCTGGATTTACTCTGCCTCTTTCAGATTCAGAACCGGCAAAAAAAAAATAAACACAGATGGGAGGGGGGGGGTGTCCAACGAGTTAACAGCGGGGCCGCCACATCTCTGCTGCTGCTGCTCTCTGCATCCGATAGTCAGTCATAAGAGGAGGAGGGGTCCTGCTGGAGATATCCCAAGGTGCCCGTCAGACTCTGCTGGATTTATGCCGCCCTTAGAAAGTCAGTGCGTGTGGATGATATGCGCAAATTGAAGGTCCAGATGCTGCCTCTGATCGCCAGTCGAGCCAGTGTGCGAGCGTGTGTGTTTGTGTGCAATCCCGCAGGCTGAGCTCTTATGTAGACTACAGCCTACACAGCACGGCCCTCCTCTGGATCAATTTGCGCATGGCCGCTGACTCAGTACAATGAACAGGCAGACCGGCGTTTAACATATCCAGATCTCTCCTCTGAGGCAGGAGTGAGCGCATTGGTTGGACAAGTCTTAGTGGGCGGGACTACAGCTCCTGTCAAAACAGTAACAAACTGGTGCTGATTCCACCTAACTGGTGCTGCTGGGCACAGGGCATGCAGGCAATACTGGTGATTTATCATTTACAACTGGTGAAACTATCAATATGTGCTAAAAATATGTGCAAATGAATAATATCTGAATTATATGTAGCCTATCTGCTTCAGTTTCAGGCTCCTGGCGTGCCACGCTGTCATAGCCTCATAGGACAGAGCCATAATTAGTGTTAGTAATGCTGTTTTTTTCCCACAATGGTAAGGTGGATTGTGCACAGGATCACGTATTACAACTCCAGCAGTTCATGAGATAGTCACATTAAATGGGAAATTGGGAAATCAAACAGCAGCTCCCATCTTTTACGGAATTTACATCACAAGTGAGGTCATTTTCTGAGTGTGTCTGTCCCAGTCAGCGTGAAAAAATAGGGAAGAGGTATTTGCACAATCATTTAAGCGCATGTTTAAAAGTATTTTGACTGAGGTATCTGAAGTTTGTGAAAAACTTGTGTGTTTAAAATTAAGGTCAGAGGTCTCTGTGTTGTAATACAGTCTGATAGAGTGGGAGCTGTCAGTGCGATTAAACACCACTCCCAACTGCTCTTCCTTTATACAAACATTAAAGTAATATCTGTATCAAATCATCCTATCTGTTGGTGTTCCCATGATGTAAACTCATGTACTGTGAGTCGAATGAATAATGCCATCCCTTCCCTGTGTAATTACTCCACTCCAAAGGTGGGGCTTTAGACGTTTTATTGCACTGTAGTCTGCTGTAACTTATTAACTAATTAAATAGTTAAATGCAAGCTTTTAATTGTCAGTTTCCATGAATATAGCAGATAATCAAATTACAGTTTAATGGTGACATAGTAGCATGCATGAGATTATATCAAATCTGTGTCCAGGTGCTTTAACATCTCCTTTTACCTTAAGTTCACCTTTGATCTGCAGGTGTCATGTGTTGTAACTCCCCAGATAACGCCAAGTGACCTCCAGGAAACAAAGACTGATCAAAGAATGACATTGATCAAACTGGGTCAAAGTGTGAGACAGTTTTTAAAAGCAAAGAAATGTTGCTGTTATCTTGACTTGCAAGATATGTGACTTGTGAGAGCTGACTCTGCACAGCATTCATTTAGGAGACTTACGATGGATGCACAAAATAAAATACTGTGAATGTTTAGTTTGATTAAGTTTTTCTATTTTGAAAAAAACTATTTTGCTAATGGCATTGGTGATAATGTCAGTCAGTATTTCCATCACTTTGTTCCAAACTGAAACACTTCTCCTTTTCTCCTTTTTCCTTTTAATGTCACCAGCTGACATGTGGTTTTGAGTGAAATGCCTCAACAACTACCACATAATTGTGTTCAGTCATTTAGAATGAACAAAACTTTCAAGTTTTACTCATCTTTTTACTAACTTAATCAACTCCATCAGCCTCACCATGTTTACTGCTAGTTAGCAAATATTATTCTGCTAACATGCTAAACTAAAAGGTTAAACATGATTAAACAGACTGGTAGCTGCATCAGGTCATTGTGTGGCTGGAAGTCATGCAGCAGCATCATCACCTTGTTTTAGCAGGGTTACACTGGCATTGCGTGGCAGCTCTGCCATCGGTGTGTGTGCGAATGGGTGAATAAGAAGCAATGTAAAAGCTCTTTTGAGTACCGACAAGGTAGAAAAGCGCTACCATGTCCATGATGTAAAGTGATAAGGGGAGTAAAGAATCAAAACAGTAACAATTTATTGAAATAATGGCTTAAGATAATCGATTAAGAGGTAAGATAAGTCTAAAAGTGATTGGGAAAATCTGAGTCTGAACATTTTGAAGGTTTACTACAGGAGTGGTACCGTTGTAGTGTGTATCAGAGTGAAGAGATAAATATGAAAATAATAAATATGAATTCATAGAATTCATTATGTTGCTTGCTTGTAACATGTGGTAAGTACTTTATAAATCGATTAAAATTAGAAAGTCACCTACTCAACTCAATCTTGCTTCCAGTTATGACAAGTCATAACTAATGTGTTCAGTCATACTTTCATTTTAATGGCATCAGACACATCAGAGGAAAAAAACATTTCTCTCACCAAGCTTCTTGAAGTATTTTTTCATTTTCTTCTTTCACAGCAAATAAAAGCAACAAGAGGCAACCCTTTAGCCAAGGTATGATGAGAATAGAGTTATCCAGTTTCTCCTGGCTCACCTCGAGACAGATGGAGGACTGAAGGAGCCAGAACTGAAAGTCTGCATGTCACTGTCCTCACTTTATCCACAGAGTCAGAGGACATGTATCTTTTCATGAAAAACATGGTAATTCCTATGTGTGTCCAAACTTTTGACTGGTAGTGTACACACAGACATCCACACTACTAGATGGAGCCTAATCTGCCTCTTCATTTGCTTGTGATCCCCTCTGTGTTTGCAGCCAACTCCGATTACCTGTATAAAATCCTGAGCTGATTAGCTCACCCGTAAGTCTCTTCTTTGACCTCAGCACTGAGCCTCCATACATGAGGCATGTGAGGCAATGGATACTTGCCAGACAGGGAAATCTAGAGCCACATAACTGAAATCCCTTCTAATATAAGAGATGTAAGTGTACTTAATGATGCATCATTTATTCCCTTCTAATTTTACTTCATGAATGATCATGCAGTAGCTATAATCAGGCTAATTTTAGATTGGACCATCTGTTATCCCATACAGTCGCCATTATAGGACACTAAGTTTAAAATAGAGCTTCACTAAAGGCATAATTCGCATATCCACTATTATAAGTAAATAGGTCAGTTCTTTGCAGGTGAACGTCTTCATGGGATGAAGCTCATCCAGTGATGAAGTGAGCTCCTGACAGCTGGTCAAGGCGGCTAAGATGGATGTGAGCTGCTGTCACTGTTGAATATACAGCCTGTACCGCTTCTGCCAACAGATCTGTGCCCTTTATAAAGGTGTTTCTCCTTTGAGTTAGCAACAAAGAGGTCAGAGAACCTGAGTCTACTTTAATCAAAACCTCAATTTTAAGTTAAATATCTTCAACTTTACACCATTAGCCCAGTAGTCTGGGTGCTAGTTCATAGAGTTAAGTCATGTTAAGTGTTTTGTTTTTAGTTGTGAATAGTATTTCCATCCTGGATCATCAGTCCAGAACAGAGAATGACCAATAATATGTGAGCTGACAACTCACAAGATAACTGGTAGTCTGGATCCAGTATCATAACTCTGCTAAACTGCAAATTCAAGCTTAACATTAACTGGTTATTTGATGGTTAAATATATAAGAGAACTCTGACTTTATATGACATTGATATTAAGCTAAATTACTGTTACCTTGACATTGTTAGACAGTAAAAATGAAAATCCTGCACCAGTTCAGAAACAGAAATGTAAACATCTAATACAGAATTATTTTATTAAATCTAATTAGCCACTATGTTTGTTTGTTTTAATTGTGATTACAGCAAAATCAGTTATCTTCGTGTCAATTACATCAATAACAAGTGGGAGCTGACTGAGCTAGCAGACAGTACATTACCCAACATGAGACATCCTTAGACCAGCCATCTTAAAAACCCTGCATAAATACAATCTGGATGACTTTTGAAGTGTGTGACTATAGCCTATGTGTTTAATTAACATTATGGGTTGTGTCTGGATTTGATCTGGACATAATTGCAAATAATAGGTTGGTTCTGGTACCAAGTGGGGTGGATGCGGTTTGACAAAATTGGACCAGTGCACGACTCTGTTGTGAACATAGCAAATAGTTGCTGACTTACACATTCAGCAGACAGGGTGCAACATCAGTAATTGTTTGGAGATGGGGTTTTAGTCCAATATTCAGTTTTTGGTTTCTACTAAAAGATGATAAACACTCCATTGTGTTTACCAGCTATTCATTAGCTTTGTCTGTCTGCCTTTTGGTGCTGTGTAGGTGGTGTGGAGTGGGATTAGCAGAGCTTTTTCTCTAAACAGAGAAGCTGCAGGCCACATAATAAGAAGACTGAGCTGAAACACACAGTGCAGCAGTGGGGAACTGTAGAGCTGGCAATAATGCTCTGTGGATGTGTCACCTTTCACATTACACTTAATCATCTGACTCATTGGTAATATAAAGATATTGATTAGAGCAGCTTTAATTTACTCACCTGGTGCTGCTGGCACAGCAACTGTGAAGTCTGTACTCAATACATATGCATTATGCATTGCATATGTATGGAAGTCTGAAAGACACTAGCCTTTTTTCCAGTCTGTGCCCCATGAGATCACAGTGGAAAACAGCTCACATCAACATCTCTCTTAGCAGTTTATATAACAGAATAAATACAGGTCTCAAGGCTACACATGCAAGAATGACAATAACTTAGTGATGAGGGCTGAAGAACACAATGGGAGCTTGTTGGTGGACACTGAAGTCTGTTATTACGGTAGCTGAACATAAAACAGACGCAACACAGGTAAACATCACTTAGGGATGAATTGCCTGGTGTAATCAACAGACAGAGAGATAGGGTGGGGTCATAGTTTGTGTGTTTTTGCCAGCAGATTAATAGAAAAAGTATATTATAAATCATATATGTGTAACTCATTTTTGGTCAGATTGAAACTGTAAATCTTTATGTTTAGCAAAAGACGTTACTAAGTAAGCTGAGGCTACATGCAGGCAAATGTTTCTCTCACAGTGATGCCTGTCTGCTTGAGGTAGAACAAAAACTCAGACACTCTGTAATCTTGTGAACATTAGGTTTTAAGGGGCATAAACAAACCCAGACAGTGACAGTGTGATTGCCAGATTGTGGGAAAGTTGTCTGAAACAAATCCCCAGAGTGATGATGACACACAAGCTGAAAGAGATGTCATTCACTCAAAGGTTAAAACTGAAAATATGACTGTGGTAAAGCCTGTGGCAGGGATGAAGAAGAGGAAATCAGACTTCCACACTTAACTTAAGAGTACATGCTTGGAGACACATGTGAGGAGTACGTCCCTTGCTTGTACTAACCTTCTTGATATTGTAGTGCTCCACTGAGAAAATCTTAAGACTGACCTTGCTTTTTTTAGAGGGAATAAACACCAGCGACAAAAAGAAAATGTTTATTTCAGGAGAACATCATCAGTTTTATTGATACGAAAGCAAAGCCAGGAAAAACCCATGATAAGTCAGTCAGCCATGATTGTGTTCAATAATATGTGATCTGACAGGCCCTGTTTTGTTTTGACCTCATAATAAAAACTGAACTGAACTGAACTGAACTACGTTAGAATCATTCATTGAATTTGTGGACCATCAAATACCTACTTTATTTCCTGCACTTATTGAACGTGGGCAGAACAAGCAGACCTGTCAGAACATGCAGTATTGAACACCTTAGTCCTAACAGATTGTCACAGATTCATCAGTCTGTGGCCTGACAACACAGACTCACTGCACATTAGGATATTGTTACTTAAAACTTTTCATCATTGATGATGAAATTTAAAAAAAATCAGTATTTTTTCAACATATGGATTTATTGTAGTCTTCCCTTTTCTTCTATTAGATGATTTTTTGTTGGCCTGTGGTGACTTTGGCTGTACTTATCTCAGTTTATAAGATAACTATGTAAGTAAGATAAAAACTGTCTCATGCTGTTGTCTTGCTGAGTGTTTTCTGTTTGTATATTTCTTTTTTGCTTTCTCATTTTAACATTGATATTGCCTCAGTTCAGAGTTCTTTTTTTTAAACTGAGTATGTTCCACAGGTTTTTCCTTGTTCTTATTCCTCAGTCACCCTGACCATACAAAACATGTTGTTTTTGTGTTGTCAAATCACCTTCACCCCATCTTCACTACCAAGAAAACATGGTAGAAATGCCTCAATAATTACAAAAATAATTTTTGATTTTGTAACATTTTGTTGACATTTAATTCATGATGAAAATTGGCCTTTTGGCAAACTCTGGCATATTTTCAAATATGTAAAATGCATTGTCCTTCTCAAATAAATCAATAAACAAACAACAAACATGTTACCTATCTTAGTGTATTAGAATGATAACATTCAACAATTCACACTAAACATATTGGAGCCTACATCTGAGGAACCTGGAATTTGGTCATAAACCAAAATTTTAGACAAACTGTTTTTTTGTGGCAGCCCATTAAATAGTTGTTGAGATATTCTAGTCTGAACCAAAGCCGGTAGACCAACCAACAAATAAACATTGCCATTTCCTCTTAGCTAGCGTGGCCTGTTTTCATTGATTTTGGACTATTAAAAATAACATTACACAAGTGAATTTTGTGTAATTTGTGATACTTTGACAATTTAAATCAGCTTTCAGTATACTGTATCATATATCTAACAGAATAACAATAACAGAATGCAACCTGAATTAAAGATCGTTATATGGTTAATATAGTGAAATTTATATGTTCCGCAACATGTAAAACTTCTGTCTTCCCGCACCCTAACCCTGCACTACCTACTGGAAGTGCAGATTCATCAAAACTCCTTCTGACTTGACTAGACGTCCAGTAAGTACATTGCACCATATGGTGACATAACATCACACAACTATTCACACTGCAGCAAAATCCTCCTAGTGTAGACATTTTCTATACGTCTGCTGTGTGGAGTCTTTACCTCATCCCTTCCCTGAGACGTGGTGCTGTTTTATGAATGAGCTGTTATGCAAGAAAAAGTGACCTGAATACAGACAGACTGAGAGAGGGGGGAGAGGGCGGGCTGGAGAGAGGATTGAAAGTGCAGCACGGTTGCAGTTCAAGTGACATCACTGAGTCGAGAGAAAAAAGTCCCACATCATATGAGTCATTTTTGCTGTGGTTGTTTGGAGCTAAATGACAAATAAACTGCTGTGAATCAGGTCACATTACTGTTATAAATATGTGTTGTATTTGCCAGTTTACTTACGCTAAAGCTGGAGAAGGTATAATCATCATAATGACCTGATAATAGACTGATTCTGTGGTTAACACTGTATCTCAGCCAGACAGAGCCAGGAAACAGGGTTTAGGTGCATGTGAAAATCGGCTACTCCACCTCACAGGGCAATACTTGAACTTTGTCTGCAGTTTTACAAAGTAAATCCACTTAAGCTTACGTCGCTGCCAGCAGCAAATCTTTCTTTCATTACTAAGGCTGATTAGACTGTGGGAGGGAATGTGTATGTTGGTGATACATTAAAAAAGGATGAAGGTTTATTTTTCCAAAATTACTTGAAATGAAATGTTTAATTTTGAAAGATAGCATAGAACATTTTTTATTGAATGACGGATTTAACCTTCACAAAGTCTATGGGTTTATTTGTTTTTTACAGTTGTTGAACAATGAGCTGAATAATGTTTTACAGATTATTTAAGCACAGAGATGTTACTAACAGATAACTACACAAAGTTATGTTATCTTTGACCCAAATCCCATGTTATCTCTCTGCTGAGTGCATTCTTCTTTTGCTGCCCGAGTACACAAAATGTGTGGTGCTACTGATCAGTCAGAGTTAGTCTTTAATAGGCTATTAGTTATACTGGAAAAATAATCAACAACTATTATGATATCCATTTAATAGTTTACAGCCACGCTAGGAGCTCAGTGAGACTGTACATAAATACAGTGGTGCTCTGGAGTGACAGACAAATAGGCCTTTTAGATAACTCTGACATATCATTTAATAAATGTAAAATGTAGCATCCCTGTTAAATAACTTAATAAACAAACACAATATATTAATCTTCTTAGTTCACCATACTAACATTTGCGAATTTCAGCTCATACTTTGCTAATTTGGACAAATGGAAAATGTATGGCAGTTCATCAAATAGTTGTTATAATATTTCAGTCTGAACCAAAGTCATAGAGCACCTGGCCAACCAACTAACTGAGCTATTTTTCTAGCATGGCTTAAAATTTCCTGACATTCCCTTATTCTTAAATGTTCCCAAATGTGAAAACTGAAGAAAATGAAAAGATATTTGTCACATTGCATTGTCTTTGTGACTTAATGGGCATTTTAAACCCAATGTTCTGACATGTTATAGCCTATACTAAATGTTTGATTGTTTGATAAAATAACAGGAGAAAATAAATAATCAAAAACTAAAAGTCATTGCAGCCCTAATATTAATATTTCACCATTTATTGTTAACCTAACCAGGAGTCTACCAGGAGGTCAAAGATCAACTCAGCAACACATCAGCATGACAAAAACTTGACAAGTCTAAGTTTCTGTTTATATACACACTACATACTTTTGCAACCTTGAATTATCAAAAAAAAAAAACAGCAATTTTATTCACAGATCAGCAATGTTAAAATTCAGGTTTCAGTTTTCACAGGGGGAATTAGTGTTCCCTGAAAAGCTGAAGTGTTATTGGAAGCTGGTTATTGAAACTTGTTGTGTCAGTAATAGGTCAGTCTGTTAATCTAATCTCTTCATGGAAATCCATTCAAGCACAAACATGGTCAGACAGAAAAGACATATTGAACCCTGAGTGCCAAAACATTATTATTATATTATTGATCAGCACTGTCAACATATCAGCATAATGTAGATTGGTGTGACTCCCTCTGCTACAATAACCTGTCATTTATCTGAGTACATTCCTGAGTTTATTTTTAAATCTGGGCAGTGGTGCTTAGGTCCCATAAAGATGAAAAGTTAATTATTTACATTTAACACTGTTGACTGAAGCTACTACTGTGTCTATACTGGCTGACATCTGACGTTATCAGTGCTTAGTCATAATTAATTCTTTAAGAAGACCAGGCTCATAAATAAGTCCAGGCTGATGTCGGAAGATTTGTGTTGGCACGAAAGAGTAAAAAAAATGTGAGGAATGAGGGAGGAAGGTTCCTGTGTTGTGTCGTCAGTAAAAGTTAAGCAATCTTTACAGGACGTGCAGTTATTTTACTATAAAATGATGAGTGAGTTAAAAACTGCTACTACTACCAGCTACAGGGACACTGTGGCAGCACTGCACAGAACTTAACATCCCAAAACACCCTTCTCTGACATTCAGGGGCCTCTGCAGGCATATAAAAGCACACGCACATACACATATCTAAACACACTCCTCTATCCTTCTCCCTAGTGGCTGTTATAGAGAGAGAGAAGGGAAATGATGCACGGTTCAGGACAGCATGTTCTCGCTATGGAGGAAAAAAAAAACACAGAAGAGGGATCCCCGCCTGATGACGCATAAAGGAGATGGGAGAGATGACAAGCTGTCCTGTAAAATCTCTGGGTGTATGAAACTATTACACTCGTTATTTCAAATCAGTAAGCAGGAAACATTCGTTTTGTATATTTTCTCCTTTACATTAATTGATTTAACAATTAACAGCAACTGTACAAGATATGTCCATATTGGGATATAATGTTTTGAGGATTTTATCCATACCCCTACACATTTGTTATAATGGTACTGATGACATTTTTAGTGTTTGGTGTTCTCAGTCCCTAGTATTCCTGTTTTTAGCACTGCATGTACTGTACATGTTTTGAAACCTGCATAAATAATTCTGAGTCGACTCAAACTGGGGAGCAATTACATCTCGTTTCTGTATGATTTTCAATTCAAAGCTGTAAAATGAACTTGAGAAAACAATGCCACCACAAGGTCCATGTTCTGGAGTTTTTCATAAAATTTTTGGTCAAATTTCAACTTCTTCCAATAATTTTTTTTTTCAAAAAGTGGAAATTTGAACACTTACATTTCCATGACAAATGTGGGCGAACTCTGTCTTTCAACTGCTGTTCCCAAGGTTAAATGAGACAAAAACAGTGCTTTTTAACTTGTTTCTTATTTGCATTCACAACAAAACAAGCACTTCACATGTTAATATTCCACTGCAGCTGTGATAGAAAGTGTCCTTTACCTCACAGACACTGAGAACAGGACTCAGGTCAGTCCAGGTACCGGCTGTGGTGAAAAGGAAGAATACGTTTTAGGCTGGTTTCATTTTTATGCATGAGAGAGTAAAAAGGATGGTTACATAACATCAGGAGGCTACAGGTGAGAGGGCTGACTGCAGTCCCCCTTTAACTTTATCTGCAGAGGAGAGCGAAAAGTGGGACATAAAAGGAGAGAAAGAGGCAGAGGAGAAGGACTAAGGGTTAAGGAGAAGAAAAAAGAAAGAAATTAGTGGAAGGAGAGGAGAGAGCAGGGAAAGAAAGACTGGAAAATGGAATGAGGGAAAGAAAGATGAGAAAAGAAAGGAAATAAAGGGGGAAGTAGGGGAGAGAAATGTAGAGGAAGAGGGAAATTACAGGAATTAAAGAAGAGAGGAGGAATGAACTAAGAGAGTGTAAGAAGGAAATGGGAGGGATGACAGAAGGAGACAAGAGAGGGGGATGAAGACGAGAAAGAATAAGAAAACAGTAGCAAAAGGAGAGGGTGTACTAGGGAATGAGTGAAATGAGAGGAAGCAGAGAGGAGAAGGATGAAAGGAAATAAGTGAAAGAAAAGAAGAAAAAAGAAAAAGGGATGAGAGAAAAAGTAAGAAAGGTGGAAGTGGGAGGCAAAAGCGGCAATAAGACAAAGCGGAGATAAGGAAAGAGTGGGAATAGAGAGACAGTAATAGGAGGTAAAAAACAAGAATCTGTGAAAGGAAACAATAAACAGAAGTAGGGGAATGAGAGATGGGAAAAAGAAAAGAGAAGAACAGGACACACACACACAAAAACAGTCATCAGCTCTCAAAACAAATTTCAACACGCTCTCCATCCAGAAAACTGCACCCCTTTCCCAATACTATTGACCCACACGGGTGTGAGATTTCAAATAAGTGCTGATGTCAATGACACACGACATCCAAAATAGGATGTTTGTCGTAACCTGTCGGTTCAACGTCACCATCGTGTGATGAGAATGTTTTTACCTGCGGTCAGCAATCACAGCGAGAGATGATCTGGCCTGTCAGAGGAGCAGGGCTATGTTTAGGATGCAGCTCTGTGTCATCTGTGGCTGTAATTACTGTAGCTCTGTATTGTCATCATACACCACATTGTTTTCATACTGTTTGTAACAGATTTTTCAAGTGAACATCTATTTACAACCTCCAAGATGACACGTTCAGCACTGCAAACTATAACTATAAAAACCTGTTGTCATCTGTAACATGACCATGTGTAAACTTGTGAGGATTACATCTACACATTTCCATCAGTTGTACTCTAAGCGTAAGAGCAACTTTGACAAAGGGGATGGCAGCAAGAAAGAAGGATAGACAGGTGTATGTTTATACCTGCTAAACGTATTGTGTAAACTGTCATCATCATCAATTTAGCATGTTAGCATGCTAATGTGCTGATATGCTAACAATGAAAACACTAACACACAGGCCTCCTAAAACATAATAATAAAGTTTATCAGTCAACATGCTAACAAGCTAACATGCAAAAGTGACCTTTTAACCTTTAGAAATGATCATTTTTCATCCGTTTCTATGCACAAATCAACACTGTTTATTTAACTGTCAACGAAAAGTTAACTTGTTTGAATTCAAAAATTAGGTCCCACTTTCAAAAGTCAATTAATTCAAGGACCACTTGCTAGATTTCTCCTAGAACTTTCAGCCACATCTTTGACTTCATCATTTATGCTTTTCTCACGGAGAATGTGGAAAACTCTACAGAAAATAGTACAGTCTAATATTTTGTATGATAGCCTATAGACTACCGACAGTATAACTTTTAAATGCATTACAGGGGGCGATACCATAAATACATTCTTAAGAACCTAAAAATGTACTTTCACCTGCTAGACCACCACCTAGAACTACATATGTTATTTTTGCTTATTATAACGACTTGGACATTGAAATGGAGGATAAAATATGTTAACTGTGTTGATCAAAGATGAAAGACTTTCTATTAGTCGATCATTAATCTGCATTTGAGTTGATGGCATTTTACATTTGAGTACTTTGTAAAAGTATTTCCCCACATAAGATGTGACCAACAAAGTGTAACCTGATTAATTTACTGTGACAATGAAAATCTCTCTTGTACTTCTGCCTCTTGTTCTATGTTGACTTTCTTTTCAGAGACAACAACCTCTAAGATTAGTTAATGTTTTGTCAGATATTGTAGATAATGAGGGGGGAATTGTTTCCTGCAATTCCACTCAAACAATGGCTGCATACCAACCAAAATGATTGAGTGTTGCCATATAAACCAAGCCATGATCACATACTGTGAAACCTTTGTTTCTGTTCCGGAAACATGAAAGTTGCTGGCTTTTAGGACAGGTGTCTCCTGCAGATGGGCACACACTGATAACACAAAGCTACACTAGGTGCTGAGCACAAGTCAAAGAATTAAGTTAAAGATTGTATTTTCCATTGTTTCTACACATCTTAACTACCAGTCAGTTTAAATCCTGAGTCTTAAATATGAAAGATGAAATAACATCAACAAGCTGTGAGAAAATCAATTATTTTTAGGAGGTTCTTTGGTTACAGGAACCTAAAGGTGAAGTTGTCTGGTCCAGCTTAATTTGACTGTAGCACCATCTTGTGAAATTATATGGAACAACAGGAGGAAAGGGCGTGGCGGTTGCAACACAATTTTTACAAAGCAGATATTCTGCTGTAGCAGGAACAGCACTGGTGTTACTAACAATAATAACACAATAACGACTGCGAGACAGTAAAACGGAGCCACTGTTGACAAAATTTGTGATTTTTTTGTCATGGAAGCACAGAGAGGGTAATTTCTACAGACCAATTGTATGTTGTGCAGATTGCAAAAGATATGTAAAGCAAATTTATGACTTGTAATATTTTTTTTAAAATAAAATCTCATTTGATTTGATTTGAATATAGTCATTTGAATATTGCACAGTTTTCTGAGTTCCATAAACAAAATCCTTATAATAAAAAAAAATAATAATAATAAACCCCACTAATAGGTGGTTATTAAAGTGAACCATTTCAGTGCTCAACGTTTAGTTGTATGTAAACTCAGTAAGTATTTAGCAGAGATTTAATTTAACTTTTATTAAATTTTCTTACAGTATTTTAATGCTTTTGGCCTTTCTCTGCTTTCTTACACTGTAATTCAAAATGTCTGCTCTTTACCAATATATTCCTCTGTATTTCTAATGTAAAGTGTGTGAATCTGTCAAAGACTGTAGCTTTGGCTGTAATTATCCGCAGGCGGCTTTGTGTATTTGCAGAGCTGTGAATCTTTAAATCACTGAAACTCTCAGTGAGACACAAGCAGAGTATCATTGTGCTCTTCATACTGTGTGACTCAAATTGTTGTTGGCGTCAATGCCTCCCTCAGCTGGACACAAATGGTCCTACCAAGGTTTTGTCTGTGTGTGTGTCAAGTGTGCCCGGCTGTTTTAAGGATACTTTATGTTATACAATCCATGCAAAACTTAGGAGTTCCTTATGAGAGGCACATAAAAAAATATCTGTTGCACCTTCCTGTTAAACAAATCCTCACTTTTAGGGGAAGACAAATTCCACACAACATAAACAAGACAAGCCTCTACTTACTTACTCAACTGAGTTTATTTACAGAGTATTTGAAGAGCCATGTATGCAAATGTACTGAAATTACTGACAGAACTCTCCTTTTTCTGCACAGAGGGAGCTGATTATTCAGAGTTTGATCTCTCAATATTTTGATCTAGATGCTTCGAAAATCCAGTGAGTGACTGTTTCTCATTTTAGATAACTGTCAAGTCCCTCAGGAAAACAATATATTAACCCATTTTTAATCCACCTTCCAGACTTGAGTAAATACAGCGGTTAGAAACAGGTGATATTTCTGGGTGGGGACAGGACACAAACAAATCTAAGCAACACCAAGCCAGCGATAATCCAGTAAAGAGCAAGAAAAGAGGTCAAGAAAAGATGCTCAACAAAAATAGTTTTACTACAACATAACGTTACAGTCCTCCCTAAGATGAGCCATACAGAAGCAAGGTGGTGATGGAGGTCTAAGCTACTGGGCGCCGAGCATTTATAGTCACGATCTGACACTGATCCCTCTAACGCATCAATACAGTATCTTTTAAAATGAAATTTTAAGGAATTTTAGAAGCATTTTCTACACGTCAAAACAAATCCCAATCTAGAATTTGATATGATTTCCTGATAATCTGACTTTTGTAGTGTAGTAACATCATAAGAATGTTTAACTTTCAACACTTATTTTTAATAATTGCTTTTCTGCTGCCACAATAACCCAATTTCCTCTCAATAAACACTGAAATTAACTTGCAAATTAAGAGCAGAAGCAGTTAATCAAGGTGAAAGACAATGTAAAAACCTTCACACAAAAAAAAGCCTCAACTATCCCATTAAAGAAAATTTAACACCTCAGCTTTCACAAACTCCTCTTACGGGGACTAGTCTGAACTGTTGTGAGATCAATTATGTTACATGCCTTTAAAAAAAAAATGAACACTGAAAATAAAACAGACAACAGGCAACATAGATAGCATGAACAGACATTAAAAGAAGGAAATTAAAAACCAAAACAGCTCAACTTTCTACACTCTTAAAATGATGTTTTCATCTGCTGCTTTTCTGGATGTGTTGTGTTTTTTTAAGTATGTGGAACGGATGTGTTCACCTTCCCCAAACTGTCCAAAGTCTTAACTTCTACTCCAAGTTGTACAGATGATGTATGAAACTAACTCTACATCCAGAGTTTCTCAGGATTTTTTAAACATGTGGCAACATTTCATACAAACAGCCAGAGAGAGAGCTGGACCTGTTCCTGAAAGAATATAATTTCACATACAATGATCAGATTTTAGATGGTTATACATGCAGTTCTCATCTAAGTGATGATCATCTGGCTCTTCTATCAACCTAAGACCAGCAGTAGTAGTAAATAATGAGAAGAGCTATAATTACTTCTGTAGCTGTTTGTTGACCATAAAGGACTGTGTATTTCCTACTGGCAAATATGGCATGTGCACAGCAGCCTTCAGGATGTCTTTATTTATAGTAAAAATGTTGAGCGTATCACTAATTACAAATTCTTCAAAACCTTATTTGATTTCTGCTTTATAGTTGAAGAAAGATTTGTTGAGGCATTTACTGCATGGAACCTTTAATTTACGCGCGTTTATGTCCAACTTTATAAATAAATTTACCTTTCATATATTAAGTTCCACCTGTGTTCAGTCCTAAGTGTTCCATGTGCTCTTGAGATGACGCTCAGTGTTGTGAACTATTTGTATGCAGACACACAGGTGTGGAAATCAAACTAACCTTTTTTGTTGAATGTATGGGCTTATTTCCCAAAAGTTCATCATATTCCCTAAAAAGAGTAAAGAGAAATTTCATCACTCATGTTCAGATTTGTTGTCTGCTTCCTACTAGTAGGGGGAAAACGACAGCTGTACACTCTCATATGTTGCAATAACAGAACGTCATCTCACAGACATACAGATGTGTTGACAAATGATGCATGTGTTAAAAGAAGGACAGCTTTAATAGATGTATATTTTTCAAAAGTACCAGTATGTGCCTAGTTCAAGACAACATATTGCCTGTTATTTTTAAGACTGTGATGGGGAGGGTGTCATTCTCTGTCCATGCACTTAAATAGCAACACAGGAAAAACAAAAGGCTAACACACATTTAACGCGTCTTAGAGAGGAAAATAAGTCACTCAGAGGTCTGCAGCAGTAAATCTTGTCATTTCTTTCAAATAGATTTTGGAGTTATTATCTTTTTTTGTGTCCGTTAAATTCAAATGTTGACAGAATAGGAGTACATTTTGTGGATCACATTCAGACGCCTCAGCTTTCTTCTTCTATACTTCGGTGTTGCCCGCGTAGAGCCTGGTCCATGTTCGGGCTGAGGGAGACACAAAGATAAAACAGTTGTGGAAGGTGTGAGGCGGATACAGAGGGTATAGATAACAAAATGTTGATAAGCGTACACAGGCATGCTAGATAGCACAAACTCCAGCAACAAAAGACATCCTAAAGTAAGGAAAGACATGTCAATCACAGACAGAATTAATAACAATAACAGTTATAAATAAAAGTATTTTAAAGTTTTTTTCTTGATTAATCAACTAATCACTCACTCTTAGATGAAAATTCCTTTAGTGTGTGTCTAAGTTGACATATTCAGATTGCTTGTTTTAGTCCACTAACAGTTCAAAACCCAAATCTGTTCAGTTTAGTATCACAGAGGACTAAAACAGAGATGCTAATTGTATTTTGTGATTTTTTTCTTTTAAAAAATGTCTTGATGTTTTGAACTGTTGCTTGAACAAAACAGAAAAACTGAAGACATCATGCTGGATTCTGAGAGACTGTGGACATTTTTCACCATGATAATAATCATTAATTGCAGACTTAAACCACAACGAACTTGAGAAAGTACTACACAATTGCTTTGTTTTATACGTTTCTTTTTGTATGCACTTTACATTTATAGGGCATTTTGGTTCACAACAAAGTTCTGAAGCATTTTAACACCAGTCTCAGATTGGTTAAGACAAACCAATGTAGTACAGGATTGTTAAATTACTTTTAAACTGTATCATTGAAAACACAAGCTCAGTTACAATAACACAACAGCTAGGTTTTATGTGTGTATCACCTAAAAAGGTGATCATGGTACAAACAACTACAAACACAGAATACCTATTAAAAACAGCAAAACCATCATTCATTTTTGGAAAAAAATTATTTATCTGAGGTTTATTTAAATAAGACTGACAGCCTTGACAACTGCATCTATTGGCCAAATAGGCTTATTGCCATATTTGTCTCCATTTCTAATAAGATCAGGTCACCACTGCAGTCCCACACACAAAGCTGCTGAAAGACTTATTTTCTCCGACCGGGAAAACTGCCACTCATTAGAGCAAGACCTGAACTTTCATAATTGATAGAATCTGAAATGTGGGTGGCAACTCAGAGATCTTGAATTGAGCGAATGGCTGCTGCCATCTGGCAAAACACTTCTCATGCTGGAAATCTGTGACATTTCCGTGCAGCAGATCCTAATTTTTTTTATCACTGTTCAGCAAAAAACATGAATCTACTCCTCACCTGTCTCAATGGCATGGCTTTCGTTTTTCTTCCACTGCTCTGCGACGTCGTTTGCCAGGGGATCATCTGGATTGGGAGCACTTAGTAATGCCTGGATGGATAGCAACACTGTACGGATCTGCAGGGCTGGAGACCACTTATCTGTAAGATGGGAAAAAAATGGAGAAAGATACAAGAAGAGACAAAATTCAAGTCAAATTCAGCAAATGTAAAAAAAAAATCTGTGTGATGTCATCAGTATTAGTGGATAAAAACAAACAAGCTGATCAGGAATTGCTTTCTAGTCAACTTTTTTTTCCTAATGGAAATCACCTCTAGTACATTTAATGACTCACAACTATAAGATGTGAGCAAGTGACAAACTTTACGTTATCAGATCCATGAACCTACAAATCATGGTCTGCTACAATAACTCCTTTAACACATGGCAACCGCTCTGTTGTCATCTTTCCTGCTCTTCTCAAATAAACGTCACTTTGAGTTTGTTTACCTCAAAACTCGATTTTATGGCTGTAATCAAGTCTGCCTCCTAAGGCTTCGTCTCACAAGAGTGCTTTCGGCAAACACAGCCGGCTGCTTTTCAGCCATTTCAAATTATAAAAAAGGTCATTTGTCATCTGTTACTACATTCTGGTGGTGACAATAAAAACGATAACAATAAACATATGCCTCACACAGCTGGTGTGGCAAAATGTGTGATACTCACTAATTTAACACTTGTGCAATGGAGCTTTATAAACCTGTCTATCAGACGTAAGGTCAGTGTAAATATATGGCTACATTTTTTGATTTCATTTCCTAGCTGAGAATTACTATTATTTTTGTTTATAAATAAGTCACATTTTAACAGACTGCAGAGTCATAAAGTACTACTTTAGATGCCCGTAGGCAATATTTTAGATGTTAACATTAAATCAAATAATACAGTTGACACTAATCACACTGAGATTATTCAGTACTGTTATATTCATATTTTGGTTTACCAGCCCACATTTAGGCTATAATGGGCTAAAAAGGATCTTTGCAGCCCTCTCTCCCTGTATATTGTCTGGACATTGTCTCTAAGTGACAGGTGTTTGCTAACATTTTAGTATTATAACATGATAGTCTGTATGCCATATAGGCCTATAGGCCATTGCTGTGATTTTTTGCCTTCCTACTACCAGTCAGAAATCCCTTACTGCAGACTTCCTGTTTAGAATGCACCCTATCTTCACTCATTCCCAGGTTGGGAACAAAACCATGAGAGCAAAGAATGCTACAAGTAGAAAAATATCATGCATATACAAAGACTCTTGCAAATTAATAGTTTAGGCCAAGTCCCCTTACCTTTCAAAATGTCTAAACATATTCTTCCCAGTTTGTCGACATTGGGGTGGTAGATTTTGGTCATGAATCGCACTTTGGGAGCTGCCATGGGATACTCTTCTGGAAGAAATAGTTCAAGTTTAAATGTGCCTCCTTCAAAAGGAGAGTCTTGAGGCCCTGCAATGACGACATGGAAGTAACGTGCATTCCCTTCATCAGGCGTAGCAGTGATCCCTGGAACAGGCTCTGCCATCAATCGCTGTGTCTCCTGAGTGTGGTTGGAAAGAGAAACAAACAGTTTTTTTGACATTTAATTTAATTTTAAAAAATAGTGCTGCAGGAACAACTGTGGAGGTGTCAACAGTCAACGCACTTTCAAGTATACAATGAATCAGAACGTACAATTTTACCCTGCTTAGTCACACATACACTTTCATCCTCACCCACAAACGGACAAAACAACATTCCACAAGCTACTGTTTAAGACAGAGACTAAAAGCTGCTGAGCACTAGAGCATGTCTCACATATTCTACAAAGACTTGATTAAAACAAACACAGAACTTCCCATCATTGTATACTGTAGTTTCTTAAATAAAATAAACAATTCAGGGGCTATAACTAATAACTATTTTCATTACAGATTAACCTGCAGACCATACTTGAAATAATTATCAACAGGTGCATAAAATGTGAGAAAACAGTCAAAATTGTCCACCATAGTTTCAGTTTCTTAAAATAGCTCATTTTGTTGGTCTCATTTAAAAAATCCAAAGATATTATGTTTATTATATAAGTTTACATTTTGACTGTATACATTTATAAAATATTTGAACCTGTAAATTTCTATCCTTATTTACTTCTGTCAGTGGACTAAATAATCAGTCAATGCACTGTTTCAGCTTTAAATAAGCTTTTGATCGATTCTTTTAATTAACAATTTCTTAAAATGTAATACATATCTTGTATTAAAACTGTGGTTTATGAATCCTGACTTTTACTGCAACTCATTAAAAGTATTGTGTAAAACTAAGGGACACTAAAATCAAAAGGAGGAAGTGGAGCATTTTTTTCATATTTCTGCATTAGATCAGTCAGGTGCATCAAAACATCTGCAGTCAACGGGAAGAAACTGGTTTAATCTAGTAGGAACAGTTTCTTCGTGTTGATTGGAACCCAACTTCAGGTTCCTGTAATGGAAGCTGAGTCGTGTTTTCACTATGTCAGCGTTATGTTACTGGCCGTGAGACAGGCTAAACCTGAGAAATAGCTGCTGGATGTGGCGGAAAAGGCTGATCGCGCCCACTGCCGGGCCTGGCCCAGCGAAGTTGCGGCGAGGCTGAGGGAGGAGACCGCAGTGCAACAGGCCTCAAGTTGCCGCCTCATTTTTCGTTTCGATTCATACAAACGAAACTATGCTAGCATGTTTGATTTATTACGGGTGTTTGGATGTTTCGAGACCACAAGGGTAGCGTTTCACCACAGCGCCCGACATGTGTACCAATCCTCAAAGCTACAGCTGCTAGCTTAGCTTACTTAGCGAAATCCATTCATATGGCGACTAGGACAAATTGTCATTATTTGTCGTTTGATACTAGAAATTAGCAACGCGAGAGTGTTACAACCACAATATAATACCGAGAATAAATCTACTCATACACAAATTCAGCCACAGGTAGAGCAGAAGGGAGTAAACGGAAGTGGCAAACAAAACACTTGCAGACACGGAGCGGGGGCTAGCTCGATAAGAGCTAATTGAGCTAACCGTGCTAACGTCAGGCTACACGCTGGAAGGTAGTAAGTCTACGTTCATAATCGCATTAAATTATCTTTACAATCGCCGCACACGCGCTCATTCAATTATATATATAATATCCGATAAAAGTGTACCTTTATAATCCTACGAGGCAAACCGGCCATCTTGTGTTAGCTATTGTATTTTTAGCCGTGAACTCGCCTTCTCTTCGGGTCGGACTGACTGAGTTGCCGGGGCGGGGATAGATAACTCGCTCTTCCGGTGGCTTCAGATGACGTAAGGAATTGTGATTTCTTTTTTTTTTTTAAGTAAACTAAAATGAATTAATTCAATAAAAAGAAATATATATATATATATATATATATATACATTATTATTATTATTACATTTATTTCATTATAATTTTGTCCAAATGTTATACTTAAAAATCAAAATCTGCAAAAAAGAGGCCACTTTTTTTTAGCTGCATGTCTATCAAGCCATAAATTAAATCTATAGCTGATTGCTACAAAAGAGCAAACACAAAACATCTATAAGCTTTACAATGCTTTTATATACTGTAAATATTTTCTTTGTGTTACGTTCCTTTGTTATTGTACTACTATTATTTTTTAAGGTGAATGAATGAAGATTAAATACTGTTTATGAGAAGGGCAAGGACCATTTTTCTTGTATGTACACTACCAGTCAAAAGTTTGGACACACATAGAGATGACCATGTTTGAAAGAAAATCAGATTTCATAACATCAAATTGATCAGAATGAATGTGTAGACATTGTTCATATTGTAAATGACTATTGTAGCTGAAA
>JAUMHL010000016.1:8746539-8775412 GCA_032362345.1 Sandelia bainsii | reverse complement strand
GTAACACAACTGAAGACATGTATCTTTTCATGAAAAACATGGTAATTCCTGTGTCCAAACTTTTGACTGGTAGTGTATTAACACAAGAAAATTCCTGCAGATTTCCAACCATGAAATGTTCACCTTTTGTTATAAATATAATCCGCCTTTATTCATTTTTCTTCTTTACCTCATTTAGTGCATTCTTTGTTTTCCTTTATCTTCTATTTACAACACTTCTGACACGATCAATGGAAAATTAAAGCATATCTTGATACATTCAAAACTGTCTATACAAAAATGATGTAACTAGCTTTGTTTCCTCTAGTGAAAGATCAAATTTGATCCTTTCACAATGCTTTAAAATATAAAGTGCCTAGCTACTGTATATCTGAGGTATATGACTTCTATGTGAAGACCTAAAAAGAGTGTATTGAGATCATAAAAGTTCATAAAAACTTAGTGCATGTGCATCTGTTTCTGTATTTTGTGTTATGCAATAACTACAAAAGTATTTTTTCTGCAGGTCTTGTAACAGCCTCTTGTATCTTGTGGTGCAGAAGTGCAGCTGCCTTGGTGGTTCTTAGGTTTCTTTGTCTTCATTCTGTCTCTCAGATGTAAATCAGCATGTTGGATGCATTTGTATTTACTACATTATGAATTATTAATAATGCATTTCATTTATTTCTGCTGCAGGAACTTTGAAGACAAAGAACATCTAGCAGCATATTATGTTTTTTTTACCAGTTTAACTCATGCTAAACTATTGTCTCTAAGCTAATTCTATCAAACAGAATTATATTTCTCCACAATAATGCAAAGAAAATACTCAGAATGTCCCACTGAGTTTTAAAAACGAGATTTATGATTAGAGTAGTGTGGCCTGAGTGGTTAGCATATAAAACTGAATTATTGTATACTGGTGCCAATCCACTAGATTACATAGATTTATATTTGCAGAATACAATTAAAAAGGCCCTAAAATCTAGTGCAGCTAGTTTATACAGAATCGAAATGCATTAAAGTGGATGTCAATTATGTTTCCAAAGCCATATCACTGACTCACAGACTCATGACAACCAAGTCAATATTTTAACAGTTTATTATACATATTGTGATAACACACACACAAAAAAACATAATTTGCAGTTTTGTGACTTTAGTCTTCAACTATCTGTCCTTTGGAGGATGCTTATTCTTGCGCCCCATGTGGTACCTGAGAAGAATGAAACAAAAAAATAATTTTTGAAAAATGATTTTTTTTTTTTTTTTTTATAAAAGGGTCCAAAAACCTGTTGAACCAAGTGTATTTTCTTTTAGCTCTCCCTTACAATTATGTGAACAAAAATGAGAAGCTGTCAAGTGTCTTTATCTGTGTACTTACTGTCCTACTGGAAACCACCGGTGTTTGGTGGTGAAAAACATCTTGCTCAGCTCCTCTCTAGTGGGCCCCTCTTTGTCCTTCAGCATCTCCCTGCTGAGGTGGGCCTTTAAAACCTGGTCGTGGGTCTCAACCGGGTTGGTCAAGGGATCCGGTCGTTCTATAGGCTGCAACAATTTACCGTCATGAGCAAGGTTACCTCTTACACATTTAAAATATTATGTTAGTTTCCAGAATCCCTGCAGCAATTTCCACAAATCGTTTTAACCAATTACAGAAAATTTAATTTTAGATGTACATCTGTCATGTTGACAGTACTTCAAATGTTTGCAGCATCTTGTGGTTTTATCTTGTGCCAGTTTTGTAAGTTTTCTTCAAATTAAGAGTTACAAGGTTTAAAACCTAATGTGACACGTCTTCATGAAAAGCCTTTTTCTGAGTGTGAGCTAGAGGTAGGCTAAAGAGCTTATTTAAATTAAATAAAAAACACAGGACATTCTGATTTCTCACTTTGGTGGAGAAAGCCAATCTGTGAGCGCACTGGATACAGATTTTGTTATAAAACAACTGACACATTGATAATCTCTTACCTGTGTAAACTCATAGGGAATGTCGACACTGGGATGGTAGCACACTATGGTTTTCCCATCTGAAGTCACACCGATATCCACGTTACTATAACCAAAGAGTTGGAGATTATTGCCCTGATCAGAATAATACCTTGACAACATAAGATAATACCTGTTATGCTTCAGCCTGGATTACAAAACTGCACTGACTAAGCCATGTATAAAAGAAATTTATATAAGGCATTTTCTAACTTCTTCTTTTTTCGGCTGCTCCCTTTAGGGGTCGCCACAGCAGATCGTCTGCCTCCATCTGACCCTATCCCTAGCATCCAGGTTAGTCACACATTCAGCTCTGTCACACCAACCGTCTGCATGTCCTCCTTCAGTACATCCATGAACCTCCTCTGAGGTCTTCCTCTTTTCCTCCTGCCTGGCAGCTCCATACTCAACATCCTTTGTCCAATATATTCACTATCCCTCCTCTGCACATGCACTCCCACTTTGTAAATCTTCCCTTTAACTTTTGCTGCTGTCCTTCTGTCACACATCACCCCTGCCACTCGTCTCCACCCACTCCACCCTGCCTGCACTCTCTTGTGCACTGTTTGTTGCATTGTATGGTTGACCCCAAGTATTTAAACTCATCTACTTTCACTAATTCTTCTCCTTGCATGTTCATTTTTTAGAACAGTCTCTGTCGTGTTGTCTATATTAGATATAGATATACTTTATCTTGAGTTCAGACAATTTAACATACCAGTTTGGGCCATCAAGTGAAGGACCACTGACACTGGACTTCTGCCGACCTGTCATCAAACATGCTGCAACAGAAAACCAAGTGAGACAAACGTACATCACTCATGGGACACATGGGCACATTTTCACCTTCTTAGATAGACAATTACGTCACTTTGAAAGCATGACTTAACTCCATTAATGTCATTTATATTACTTCAGTGGTTGACCATTAATAACAGGATACTGGAAGTTACCGTGTCAAACCTATGTGTCGTTTCATTCAGTATTAATATAATCTGACACACTGTAAATCGGGATATTATCATCGATAAAATACATGGTTTGAAGTTACAAACAAATTACAAACTAATTTAACGCTAGCGTAACATTAGTGTTTACCTGCTAAAGATATTCTCAAGGTTAGCCGCCGTTAGCTTTCAGTGTCACCCTAGCTGCGTTTCTGTGTTTATAAACTGTAAACTAATATAACGTCCAACAAATAACTTGTCAAACACATAACAACAGAACTTACTTTGTGTGTGCAGCAGCGTGGTGCAGTTAGAAACCCGCGTTAGGAGACTGTGAAGTTTACACAAACGACCAGACGCCATGCTCAAATTATTGACGGGTGTGCGTCACTGTAATAGTTCCGTCTACGCGCTGCGACACATTCATATTAGTTCCACTGTACCTGCGACCATTCTTGAAGCTTTATTATACTATTCTGTAAACCACTGTCATACTGTTTTTTTTTTTTTTATATTTCTAAACAGAATATTAATACCTACATCGCACATATGTTTGCAGAACTCTGCAAAGTAACTGAACCGTGTTTTGTCTTATTAATATCAAAGAGCTTAAATATCTAACAGTGCTTTTGAAATTACATTTCACACCAATTAGTCTATGTTCTTGTAAAAACAAAACATTTAATGTCAAACAGTAACCTGGATGAAAACGAGTAAAAGAAATCACTTATAAGACAACATTCTGTTCAGTGTCAGTCATTGGTTATGTCAATTTTGATCTTTATCAGACACCAAAACCTGCCACAAATTCATAATCTATTGACCTAAATATGTGTGGTAGTTTAAGAATCACATGAACATAAAGGTTTACACATTTTACAAATTGTATTTATTTACTGATTAAACCACATTTTCAAAGTCTAGGTTTGTACATAGATTTTTGTATGAGTAGTGGTGTCTACTCATATTTCCTTTTACAATTTATCACTAACAAAAAATCCAGACATTATTTATCACAATATAAATCATTTCCCTGTATGCTTCATGAGTAAATAGTATTATCATATTACATTTGTAAATGTACAAGGAAAGGCAAACTGAAAAGGATATCAGAAGATATCAAAAGTTCAACATAGCAATTCAAATATCTGAATCACCGTTTCCACCTAAAAATAAAAAAACTAATTCCTAGAAATATTCATTAATATGAATATAAAGAAACATTTCTTGTCTTTTGTTAAGAAATCTTTGAATGTGCAATGCCACTGTCATTTGATAAACTGCTCAAACTTTAAAGTCTTTCAGGTGTTTGATGCATAGTATGAACTCAATGGCTTTCATGGATGAATCTTCATTTATTTCACTCCTTTCTCCATGAAATAAAGCGACGCACTGTGAGGGACACAGCAACAAACAGTTTGATGTGTTTTCATGACTACAGGTTGTTGTTGCATCCAGAGCATCACTAAGAGACTTCCATCTCTGCTGTGGCTGCACTGCTGGACGCTTGTGATCCTGCGTTTACCACCAAGCGCTCTCGACTGCCGAACACCTCAGCAACTGAAGGCAAACAATCACAATAACATGTGAGAATTCTTAAATTAACAACTATCTTATAGTTAAGCATTTCACATCCTGCAGTTGCTTAACAGGAAATGCATCTGCCAGACAGTAACCAATGAATTAAATGAATTATACCTGCTGCAACGTCACTTATATCCCAAACCCTCAAGCCATCCTTCTGTCCCCCAAAGGCGTAGGCAAAGGGCAGATCAGGGCAACATGAAGCACAGAACAGCACACCCTGTGCACAGGCGGGGAAGAACATTGTTATAACACTTTTAACAGCTACAAACTTCATGATTTTGGCAAAGAATCTCTACACTGAAGTGGTACCCTTCAGTGACAGGGTGGTCTTACCATCTTCATATCCCTCGAGTGCACCAGATTCGGTTTGTTGCCCAAAATGTCCCAAATCTTAACGTGTTTGTCAGCTGATGAAGTTACCAGACAACCTTTAATCTGACTGCTAAGGTCCAAACCTGCAGAAATATTTAGAAAGATTTAGACATGAATTGTATAGGCCATTTACATTACATTAGCTACATTTCTTCAAAGAAAATCACACTACCTAAGAAGCATGTATAGTTCACACTCACACACACACACACACAGGTCTACCAACCTGACACTTCTTCATCGTGTGCTCTCAGTGTGAAAACAGGTTTATCTGAGCGAGCATCCAGACAATAGACAAAACCATCCTCTGTGCTGGCCTGAAACACAAACACACACTCATGTTAACCACAAAGAGCAGGGGAAGTAAAGAGAAGGATATATATGATTAATATATGATATATTAATATATGATAAATATGATTTGTTGTACAGTGACCACAAGGAAAAACAAATTAATCAGCTAGATTCTTAATTGTTATTTACAACCATTAGGAATGTTAATCAGTCTTTCAGTGTGGTTGCGCTTTTGTATGACTATTATTACCCCTCTACCAAGCACTGACGACAACTAAAAACACTGTACAGGATGCCTGCAATATGTGGTGTAGAGAAAAAATGTTTTTCTACAAACACACTAGACGTATTCCTTTAAAACAAATATGCTGGTTGACATGAGTCACCCACAGTTCCACGTATACTTGCCCTTTTCCAAGTTTTTAAACTGAGGTGACAGATATATTTTGATCTCACAATTTGTCAGTTTCCTCTAGCAGCAGTGCTGGGGAGTGGCAGGACATGACATGAGAAGACTGGCAGATTACAAATGTATTAGGACACAGATTTGTGATGCAGTTGATATATACCAACATGCAAAGTCTCTGTGTTATTTGACTCATTATTGAAAGCAATACCATTGTTCTGTATGAACCAATGTGAAGGTTACTTGTTGAAAAACTGTTTGTGTCTTAGTGTAATCTCAAATTTCATTACACAGGGGCTATTTGGAAGATATCCACTTAATGTGACTAATTGAGAATGTTGAGGCCTTCCGCAGTCTTAATATCAACTGTCTTCTCAAAAATCCAGCAGGAGAATCTGAGCACACACCAGAAAGTTGCAGGGTGAAAAATGGTTCCAGACCAGACGCTCCACCTGACCGCTAAACCTCCAGGTCCGATGGCTGCTGTCTGGACTTCGGCAGTCATACAAGATAGCTGTCCTGGAAAGAGACTATGTTAATCCCAAACCCACTGTGAATGTAAAACTTTATTTACACCCTAAACGACACTTACTTGTCATATGATCCTGATATCAGAGTCTGTGCCTCAAACGGGTGGAATGATAACGTCTGAACCTGAAAGATAAGAGTTTGTTTTCTAGAAGCTGAAGTCGCAAATACTGGGCATGTAATAACCAGTATACACTGTGAATTAGATTTAGACCTATGATTTATGTCACTGAATACCTTATCAGTGTGCCTGCGCAGGGTTGTGGCTGGTTTGCCTTGAGACATATCCCACAATATAACCGTCTCATCTGCTGAGCCACTGGCCAACACATTCCTAAGTAAGAGAAGGAATAAAGATTGTATTATGTACAAAATCTCACAATAACAAGTGAGGATTAATTAAAAAAGTCTATTTAACTACATTCTCCCCAGCTCTATCCAAAATACTGACCTGACCAGTTTGTTCCAGGATAAATCCAGCACGGCGTCAGTGTGACCCTCGACAGGCTCTGCAGCCGCCCCCTGATGTCCACAAGAACAGACAGGTAAGTATTAATGATGTCCAACAGATTAGGGATTAAAGCAACAGAGGAAGAAGATTAATAAACACACTGGAAATTTGAACATTTCAGTGAAAATTATTTCCAATCAACTCGATAAATCATTATTATTAACTAATAAATCCATCCAGCAAGATTTAACTAACCAGCATACAGTTTCACTACAGAAGAGGACTCAGCAATTACTTGTTTTCAAATAAATTTAACAGAAGTCTAACTTTAACAGAACTAAGATTTTGTCATATGTTACAGCTTTTAAACAATCAGAGGAGTGAATACATGTCCCCACAAGTCTTGCATGAAAGCTGCAGAGGTAGTGAGTTGAGTGGACAAAGTTGCCAAGTATTACAGACGTTCTTGACTTTCACTATATATAGACGCAAATCAAAATGTAACCGGCAAACTGCTACAGCACTTGCTGAGTTTACAGGGAAATACGTGATGATCAACACAGTGAATAAGACTTGATTTAAAGACTTGGTGAATATCCTGAACTGGCACAGCATGCTCTCATGCATATACTTGAACCAGACTGCAATATACTGCACCACAGCTGTACAGAGCATGCAGAGAGCACAGTGAATACAGGATAATTTTACAGAAAAATGGCTGGCACCTTCTTGCTCTTCTTTTTCTTCTTGGAGGCTTTTTTGCTCCCTAGGGAGAAGGCTGGCTCTAAACAGTCCACCACATCCAGGTCCCACACATCTATCTGAGGAGTCATGTTGCCCACTGCAGCGTAGTTAGCTGCAGAAAGGACACACAGAGCAGAACAAGGCCAGGTAAGTACATCTGCATGTGCACATTAAATAAATAAAATTTGATATGTCTTACATCTGGGCTGGCTTCAGATTAAACATTTGTTTAAAGGTTTGTTGATGCAAGGCACAAATTCTGTTCAACTTTCTTACCAGTTCCCTCTCCAGGAGTTGGGTCAAAGTTGAGCCACTCCACACACAGTGGGTAAGCTGGCAGCAGAATATCATGATGAACATAGAGAGAGTCCTCTTCAGAGTTATAAACTGTAAAATGAGAAATTGCAAAATATATAGTAAAGACTGTGATTGTGATAACTGTTTGGGAAGAAGCCTGACAGCAATTCTAACTTCTGATATTCACAACTTTTATGCATTTAGGTAATACACAATTATGTGCCAGAACAACAGTATTCAGAAAACAGAAGACATTTTGAGTTTGAAGAATAATCAACATCATTTATCCATGTTACATATGAAAACATTCACCATAGATCTCTAAGTTGCAGCAGTCCTTCTCTGCCCTTCCTGACAGGATGAGATTGTCACTGGGCTTGATTTGGAAGTCTTCTCGTTCATACTGGTCCTAGAGTGAAAGATAAAAAGAAAAAACTGTGAGCAAGATAAACACTAATTAATAATATATATAAAAAAACAATATATAATAAGCATTTGGTACTTTAACAACTCTACACTTAATCTATAATCATTGAGTACTCACTGTATCTTTGAGGGTGATATAAGGATCCTCTTCATTAGAGCTGAACACTGTGAGGCCGGCCAGACTGTCGCCAAGGTTAGCAGTTGCTAAATTAAAGAAAGACAAACAATAGATACCAGGTTAGTCTGAACAGACTCTCAATGAAATTTAAGTATACACAGTAGGCAGTAAACTGTTAAGTATTTCCCAAAGAGCTGTGCACAAACATCCTCACCGACATCCTCTTCATCATATTTATCCAGGCCATATTCTGCTAGCTCATCATCTTCCTCCTTCCCTTCTTCATTCTCATCCTTTGGACCATCAGCAACATCAGCTGTAGCATCACTGGGACTCTCTCCCTCAGGAACCATTGTTTTATCCTCCTCTTCTTCATCCTCTGCTGCTAGATCCCTGATGTGCCACAGTAAATTAAATACAACATTGAATCAGCTTTAGTTATTTAACAGTGATATTTAATGTAGTAACACTGATTATTTTCATTATTCAATGTATCTCTCATTTACTTTCTTGTTTTGCCCAACCAACAGTCAAAAAAACATGTGAAAGCTGGAAGACAAACTTTTAAGACAAACTTAAAAAAATGAGAATCTATCCTTTGCACTTCTGACATTTAAATATACTGACAATAATAAGGAATCAAACAGAGCAGAGCACAATATGAAGGAATGTGTGTGTTTGTATGTGTGTGATCCTAACATACCCCAATTCTTCTTTTGCTTCAGTTATGATGCGCTGAAGCTCCTCCTGAGTCAATTCAACCTGAAATGAAACAAAGAAATAGTCTGAAACAAACTAGTAATCTGATATACTACCATTATTCTTAATTCTTACCATATTGTGCTTAAATCTATAATTACACATTACAAACACAGTAAAAATGAAAAATTCTGAGCATCAGACTAGTGAACGGAGCATCAGATATACGGTCATAAAACTGATACGATAAAAAAAAAAAGTACTTCACCTACAAATATACATGTCAAACGTGACATCTTAAAACTGTGGTCATTTAAACAGCACGGTCGTACTTGCCATGTTGACAGATTAGCCGCCGGAGGCTAACGTTAGCTATCACGTTACTTACTTTGTCAGGGGTTTCCTTGGCAACGCCTCGCCTCACCCAACCGATACAGGTGATCTGGGAACTCATTCTGGAGAAATAGTGTAGTTTCTCGATCAAATACAATAAAACCTACAAAACTACCAACTAGTAGTCCAAACTACTTCAGGTACGGACATGTGAGTTAAAGGGGTCCCGTGTCGCACAATGATGGCGTCAACAGGGCGTTGAAAAGTCTGCCTGATAAAAAAATGTAGACGCAATATAACCATATCCACCTACTGAGCAGATAAATCTTAAAACATGAAGTACTTCTTTCATGTTCCTTTGTTTTTCAGTGGTGGAAGAAGTACTCAAAATATTTACTTAATAAAAGTAGCAACACTACAGTATAGAAATATTCGGTTACAAGTAATGCATTTCAAACTGTACTTTTGTACAGTTTAAAACTGTAAAAGTGCATTAGTTAACGTTTTAAAAAAATGTATGTTAAGTCCCATAAGTAAAAGTACTCTTATTCAGAATAGTATTTCATATGAATTAATTTGACATATGGATTATATGCATTTTTGTGCTTATTTTAACACTTTATGCACCGTTAGATGTTAGGAAGTGGAAATAAAGTACAGTACTAAAGAAAATGTAGTTAGTTACTTTCCACTGATAGTTTCATAACATTAGCAGCAACAATAAGCAGCTTCAGCATGAAATTTGTTTTGTTGAGGGCAACTTTAGTCTCTGTATCATTACTTAAATCAGTAATTACATCAGAAATAAAACTCTATGGATTCAACACATTGCAGACAACAGTTATAACCATAATATACAGTAAAACCAGTGTTTTATGTTTTTTTATTTGAAGTCTCGCTCACTGAAGAACAAGGTCTCAACAAGTTGAGCTTATATGATATGAGTGTATAAATTTGTTCCATAAACCTAGTCGAGGTTCTTGGGAATAGTTTAGAAATGTTGATCATATGGGAAAACTGTCTAGATGATGTATTGACTTATGTTACTTATTTGTATTTTCTTAAGAAAAGACAATAAAATGTTCAAATTGGATTTATTTTAACTCATAATTCTTTAGCAGCTACTTAATATCCTGTGTGTTAACTTGATGTTTTAGTGAACTAAATATTCATTATATACTGTATAATATACACTATGTATATAAACACTAATGGGTAGTACATCCATGTACATCCATGTACATATTGAAGAACCAGTTGAACTTGTTGGGGTTGTCAGGTCCCTTTCAATCAAACTGGTGTTGTTATTATATTTTTTTACAGCCTGTGTTTTTACATGTACAATGCCACACCTCTTGTGAATTGTTCAGCTGGAGTTTCCTCTCCACTTTCCTCTTGTAGCTACAGTAGAGCCTAGATGCCTTTGATATTGTTGAGGAAACAGTGTCTCTGAGGGCAGATTAATCTCCACACATATATTAAAGTACTCTGCTATGCAGTTTATTACTTCTGACAGACAAAAAACAAACACTGGCACAGATCGCAGTAAAACATGTTTGTTTTTTCAACAAACCCTTCTCTTTATGTGCTTCAGTTATAATCAGTGTTGGGGAGTAGTGAACTAACTGGTATGTGAAGATTCTCAGTCATCCAGATGAAGTTGTCTGGAAGTTGAGTCATGGCAACTGGCAACTGGCAGCCTTACAAGAAAGAAGTCCAGTTGCCATGACTCAACTTTCAGATAATTACACTGGTAGTTTAACCACATTTTGCAGTAGCTTGCTGGTAGTTTAACTACATTGATGTTTGCATAGTGATTCAAGTTAAATAGCTTTTCTGTCATTTTGTTGTACAATGACTACAAGCAGAGATGGAATAGTTTTGTTTAACACAGGATTAGGTTTCAGGGGTATTCCAGGAAACTCGATTGTCAGCTAACGTGACATTTTTTCCTTTTTGTTTGCTGGCATTCATGTTTTAATTTTGTGTCACATGCACATTGTCAGTTTTATCATTTTACAAACACATTTGAGGCTTTAGTTTTCCAAACTACATTTCACCCCATGCATGCTTCCCTGTAGTTCAGCTTCTTCTAGTGTGAACACTAATGCACTGAAGCTTCCTTTGGCTCAACACAACTAAAATTTGTGGCGAGAGACTCCACAGCAGCTCAGATCTGGTTTTTGTTGACCTCCCATGGCACCTTACCGAAGTGCTGTAGCACTCTATGCATAGCCAGTACATTGTGATTACAGGTGGAGAATACTAGTAGCAAAAACAGACTTACGTTTAAATAAAACATACAGTTGTATTTTTTTTTTATCTTTGAAAGATTAAACATTAAGACCTTTTTTATATAAAACAATTCAATTACAATGTACAAAAAATACTATGCATAGTCAGATATTGCTGTATATGATACTGTTTATATACAAGTGGTTATAGTACCATTGTTAAAACCACAAGGTGAGGTGAAGATTAAATTACTGTATAACTTATATCACAGGAAAAACATGCAGTCAAAATGTGCAGTGCAGTGGTCAAGGCACAGGACAAAAAAAGGCAAAACAGTAGATATGAGTAAATAAATGCATAAAGAAAGAAATTATATTCACATAATCAACTAAACCACTACATGATGGCTGTAATGAATCCATTCGATTAATAAACTGAACTGCATTCGGTGTAATGATTACCAGTAAGATTGTGGTTCTGAAATGTTTTTTATCTGTGTCAGTTGTCAGACAAGTTAATTTTCACCCAAATAATAAATGAAACCTTTTCTAAAGCCTATAGATCTCATATAGGTGAGCTGAGGTACATTTAATGAACAGATTAATCTAATCTGCTGGACAAATCAGCTATTGGATGGAAGATGGAAATGTGAAAAAACACTTCATTACCAACATTGCAATGAAAAGTTTTCCATCTTTTGTATATAATAATAGTGCTATTTCATGACAGTATTTCACTAAAACAATCATAAAGCAGTGCAGCCCTGAAATTTAGTTTCCAAGAACAGAGTGAGACACAAACAGTGCCAACTCAAGAGTCCAATTTTATCTACTATTTAAAGAACTGTAAATAAAATATAAAATAGATTTTTATTGCTATATGGACAAAATACAATACAACTAAGTAGATACAGCTTATAGTCTAGTGTGGGTATAGTAATAACACCAAATATGTGTCATTTATTATATACCTGTAATTATATTATTATGTATTATGTTAAGTCCCTGTCAGTCAGGACTAAAGTTGTGCAATGCTGCTTTGTCCAGCTGAGGTATATAACTAACACTGGGCGATTTTTGTCTGTCTATTTCACTACTTGTTTTTAAAGCCTTGAATGATCAAGCTCCTGCCTATATCAGCCTGATCGCTGCTTGAGAACCTTGTAATGGTTTCACTAAAGGTGAGCAGACGTTACTGGTGGGCACCTCACCTGTGGTCTCTGCCTGATAATCTCAGGCAGGTAAACTCACAGTGTCCTGACTCACTTTTACCTGATGGCCTTTTTGCAACTGATGGCATATGCTGTAGCTGTTTTAATTATTTGTCAAGTTTTAGCTTTATATTGTTGATTTTATTACCTTTATTATTTGTTTATACTCTAAAACACTTTGTTTTGGAGTTTTATCAGTTATTATTACTTACTAACTAGCTTTTTGTACAGCTTTTATCATACTGTATTATATCTTTAAGCCAACATAATACAGAGGTTCTATATACAGGATATATCAGCTACATGAGCTCACATATTAACTGAGATAACTTCCATGTGCTGATGAGGACAATGTGATATGACTGAAAGCTGTGGTATAAATCTGTACTGTAAGTAGACATTGAGTTGAGATTGTTTTGTGTTGTGGTTTTTCGTGCTTAATCCACCTGATGGTTTGTGTTATTTAGGGTAAAGCGTCAAAGTGAAAAGAACTGTTTTGACATTCGTGCTTCCCTTTGTTCCAACATCTGAACCATGGAGGGAAACTTCTATCTTTAATCAAGAGCATAGCTTTCTCTCAAAACCTTTTCCTCAGACTCAAAACTTCATTTACAGTTCTGCTCCTTTATAGGAGGTTCTACAACTTCGGGAAGGTCAAAACAGCAGCTGGGAGCTTCTCGTCTGTGTCCACATATTTTAGATAAATAGCAAAACGTTACAGCGCTTCATGCTAAACAGTTAGGCCACACAACTCTCGTCTTCTGTTAGCATTAGTAAGCACATGTCAGTTCCTGTTGGCTGGTTTCGATAGGGTCGTCACAGTTTATCCCAGCAGAATATCCAAGTGCGAGCTGAAAAATCCATGAGCAGAGGTTTTGAGAGCGTGCAGCAGCAGCTGAGTGCAAGGAGAAAGGTTTGAGCAGGAGCAGAGGAAATCTGTGCGAGTAACAGCAAATCTGAGAGCACAGGTACAGTTCTGAACTGGAGCAGAGCAAATCTGAGCGCGAGCCGGGACATTTTTAACACGAGGGAAGGGTTTTGAAAGAAAGCAAAGACTGAACATGAAATCATTAAAGTATACTCTGAAATTGAGAAATTATGCTCTTGGAAAAAGAAAGAAATCTCACCTCATACTGAACCCAGCTGCACAAAATCAACCCACATAAGACATGTAGCTAAATATGTAATTTAACAGGTTTCATTTGTTTTAACGCCAATGTTTAAGATCTTGGGCTTAAATATAAATTATTCACAACATTTGTTGCTTAAAATGATCAAAATATACATCCAAACAGATTAAGATAAAATTGTGGATTCTGGATTTAGTCTGACCCTAACTGCAAAACAAGGAGACCTCGTGCCAACGTAAGGTAGTGCAAAAAAGAAAACTTGTCTCACTCTTAGTTTAGTCAGCCAAACACACTGAGGGGTCCAGACTGTGAGGACATGAGCGACTTCTTCTACAGCCTCATTAAGAAACACAGACGCCTTCTTTCTTACTGGTTGCTACACATTTTCCATAACAAAACTTCACACCTTGTTTTAAGTCTTAATTTTGTCAATTTCTTCACAAGGTGTTGGTCAGTATTTTAACAGGTGACGCTTTACAGTCATGTTAGAAATCAAGGTCAAACTCTTCCTTTGACAAAACGTCCTCTGTGTTCTTGGCTGTCTCATCATCATCATCCACCTTCAAATGTTTTGTCACCAACTTGAGGTTGGTCTCATGGAGGATCTTTTGGGTCAAGTATTTCTCCCGTTTGATCTGTTCTTTGACAGCATATGGGACGTCAGGAATCACGTAGGACAGGATGAACTTGGTAAGGTAAACAACATGCTGTGAGGAGAAAATAATAAGACATCTCAATTAATATATACAATTAAAGAACGAATTATAGTGTCAGTGTGTTGATTTACTTAATTTCATACCCACCTCTACAACTATTATAAAAGCCATTTTGGCAGCAATTACATGCCAGTAGTAGACATTGTGCTCATACTGCCTGGGGTGCCCCGGGGGATACCGAAAATCACGATACCTGAAGAAAAAACCCCAAAACATTTTCAATCGTTTCCTTCAGAATATAAACATGATTTATGGTACTCTCTTTACAATCCAACAAACGTAAAATATAATAATAATTTTATTAATAATAGACAGTATATCACACACTGATTGGCAAATCTTTTTACCTGCAGGTGGTGATGTTATAAGAACCCTCCGGCTTGCTAGCATTGGTGAAATCGCTGGTGCTGAATACAGACAGTGAGCTGTTGATGTAGCCCTGCATGGTGTGATTTGCATGTTCTCCATATGGGTACACAGAGAAAGACCAGTAGTAGACCAACCGTGGAATCATATCTGAGGTAAAAGCTATGATCATGGCCTGTTGAAACACAGAGACACCAAGTAGCATGTCAGGAAAAACTTTGCATATGTAAATAATGGATTTTCAGCAGCAGGACATGACACGACTACTGCACAGTGAGTCACTGTTTAAACAGATAAATGTTCTGCTATAGATCCTACTTTTCATGTTTTTTTACAGTGGGATGTGTATTAATAGATATGGTGATTTTTGGGGCTGTAGTTACAAAAGTAGAATTAATTGTGTTGTATTGTGTAGCTTGCACTAACCTAAAACAACAATCCCTCTAATGACTAACAATAAGTGTAAACAGTAACTTACATTTGTGGCAACAGCCAAGATAGTGATGCCTTGAAGAATGGGCTGCCAAGCCCCTATGTCCTGGGCCTTCTCTGGCACAATGCGGCGAAACTGCGTGAGAATTTTCCAAGCATCAACCCGAATCTCAAACAGATTGTTGACCAGAGCCAGGGCTGGTGCCAGAGGGAAGGAGGCCACAAACAGGGTCACAAAGCCAAACTGAATGACTGAAAGGGAGAGACACATGTAAATCCCCTCATAGCTATTTAGTTAAGTTTAGTTAGACCACAGTAGGTTGCTAGCTGATCAGACTGTAGTGCTCATTACTTTACATTACTGTTTTGGTATTATTTCTCATGAAGAGCTAGCTGTATGAAAAGACTGATACCACCATCAAATCTGTCCAGCAAGCAGCCAGTTAGCATTGAGACTAGAAACAGATGGCAATCCACCATCTACAGTACAAAGTGCACTAACACATGTTTTTTTAAATTACAGACAGAGAACAGGTGTTTTATGTGTGGTAACTACCACAACAGCCGGACACTGTGACTTTTTAATAATAATAACATCAAGAAATAATCACCTAGTCTACTGAAACCACTTGAACTAAAAATAGTAGGTTTTCCATTTTATACTGATTATGAAGCATGCTAATTAGAGAGATTTAGAGGTGCTGCTAGTCATATTTATTTTTTACTAGCTTAAGCAGCACTTTAATTTTAAATGAAATATCAGGCCAGATATCTCAATTATTATATATATTACTGCTTGTACTCTGTGTTAGTTCTATAAATTACAACACTTTTTCCCAGTCAGTTTGGGTCAACATGACATGGTGGTTCACTGTAATCATTCATTTCTGTGAAGCAGTCTGTTTAGTTCTGCTGCTCCAAGCTGATACAAGTTATAAGTTCCCATGTAGCACGTAACACTTTTATAATAATTACACTAAACTTGAGCTTGAGAAAAGCTTGTGAATGTGGCAGATGAAGGGACTAAATAAGATTTTTTTTCTTCTTACCCATCTCAAGATATTCATAGAACAGTCCTAGGTTTGAAAAGGGCTGGAGGCGGTAGTCCTGTTCCCAGCGAGGAATCGTACTTTCTGCCTCCCCCCGTGTGCAGTGACGTAAAATCATATTCTTCACCCACCTATGGAGGGGTGGACAAAATTATATGACAGTGACTCAGGATAACAGTGAAGTGCTGATGAATGCTTAACCATTAACCCAGCAAATTCACTCCTGTTTACTGTCAGGGTGACATGTTATTGTGTTGACGTTACTTCTGTACATGTGACAAAAAGCAGGTTTTAGATTGTGCTTACGGTATCAAGACCTCTTGGATGTTGTTCCAGATGGCTTTTCCACCCATGATGATAGACAGCTGAGTTGTCAACTCAAACAGACAACCACCAGGATCACACTGCAGAAACAAAACACAGATTAAAAGTCATGAACAACAACTGAACAAGAAGGAAATGTAACAGCTAAATGGATAATTAGTATACCTCCTCATTCCGGTATTGTCCGAGATAAACAGGGTTTCCAGGATAGCCAACCGCTTTCCCTTTTGCGAAGGCAATGTAGAAACAGGAGGAGTAATAGTTGACAAACTGAAAAAGGAACATCTTCAGGGTCAAGCTGTTCTCATAGTCAGTCTTGGTCCTTGGCAGCTCTGTTATTGTGGGTCAGATACAGAAAGGTTCAGGATTAAATCATGTTCAACTCAGGAAATGGCAGAAGTACAATTAAAACTCACCAAAGTTAGTGATCCAGATGGCGACTCGCTCATACAGAACATTGAGGATCATAATAATAACAAAGTTGATGAGGGAGGCTGTGACAGAAGTGGCCATCTGAGGTGTCACATACTCCTTTAATGGCTCCAGCGTCTTCAGGTCCTGGCTTCTGAGGCTAGTTGAGAAAGCGAAGAAGACAGCCAGGCGATAGACCATCACGGCCACAATGGAGGCCACGATCAACAGAATCTAAACAACAAAGTACAGATATACAGATTAACACATAGGGTGTATTCAAAAGTGGATAATGCTCTACTTTCATGGACCAATCTTTGAATAATATCCTAATTATTTGCAAGACGTTTCCTGTTCATATGAATTAAAACTAAGACAATGTTCAGTTACTACTCTTCCAATTGATTAATTAATATTAATATATACATGTACATGTACAACTGTACATTACAAATAATCTAAGAGTCACCATTTCAGCTTAATACGGAGAAATATGTTGTTTACATGCAAGCAATTCACTATATATGAAGAGTTAAGTTTCCAATAATTAATGAATTAATATTTAGATTAGATTTAGGTTTAACATTACCTTTTCATTCTAAGCAAATTCCCTATAATTCAAAATATACAGTATATGTCTTCATAGAAACACACCAGAAAATTGCTAGGGAGACTGGTAAAATAATAGTGCTACCTATATATTAATTTACATTACCCAGAATAGGACTGTCCCAATTCCTATCGACACCCGAACACAACGTCCACAGGATGTGAAGGGCACTCTTTCGTTGCTCTACATGAGAAACAAACACTATCAAATACAATCCTTTAACTGCAAGACTGCATGGTTTGAATATATAATTTTAAACCATCTTTAGATTTTTCTTAGTTGGTTTAGATCACAAAACAATATTCTGGCTACAGCATGTACTGTATCATTAGCAGCAAAATAAACAAATTTTAACTGATTTAAGAAGAGCTTGTCATTTACCCCTGTAACAGGGTTTTTCCTGTCATATATACACTTGGCCTCATACTCTGGGCGAGCTGGCTCTTCCTGCTCCAGAAATTCCACAGTGTCCCACTCGTACTCCAGTTGTGCCTGGTAACGCTTCCAGAACTCCAGGAACAAAGTTACTACAGCCAGGACATGACCAGGAGCAGGACAAAGGTTAACAATGAGAAATAAAAAAATATATATTTACAGTATTGTCTGCATCTTACTCCATAAATGTGTGTACTTCAAAGAGTCACTGCACCCTAGGATTCCATCTGATATCCAGAATTTTTAAATAACGCAATGTCATGACAGCTGTGTGAGTACCAAAAATGTGCCGTTAAATTCCCTGACAAAAGTCATTATTGTCGTCACCACATACGTATGTAATAGTCTCCAAAATCAGGACAGGTATAGACGCACAATATGTATTTTGTTGTAAAAAATCACATCAGGAAAACTGTATGTGCATTACAAAAAATTAGGGTTCAGTGCCTCTTTAAATTGTGTCTAAAAGGTTGCCTTTAATACTGCTAAAAATACAGCTTCAGTCAATGTTTTGAAAAGATGAAAACTGATATCCTCTTGAAACTATGTAACTTACCCCAGACTGACATGAAAACTGCAAACACCAGAGTGCCGAAGTTATCAAATATGCAAAGTTTCTAAAAAAAAAGGGGAAAAAAGAAACAAAGACTTCACAGTTGGCATAGTTCAATCTGTCTTCTGTGTAAAAAGCTAAAAATCCACCTGTTGCCATTATACTGCAGAACAACAGCAGCCACACGCGTTTAAATATGTCAATTCAGTAACTGTGTTGTTTGCTGATGCGGGAAAATCAGTCCTTAGGAGTTACAGTTTTAATACGATCCTCACAAAGTTCACAAAAAGTTACTTTAATTTTAGTCACATTTCATTTAAATCTTGTTATTGTTGTAATTCAGTGCTCATATGTGAATACAGCATAGTAGACATTACTGTTAAAGTTAGAGATGGAAGCTGCTTGCATACATGCAGTGGAAGCCCTGAACCTCTCCAGACTTTATCCGGTTTCAGTCAGTCAACTCGGAGATTACCCAGACTTCATCCTGTGAGCCCCCTAGTACAAAGTCTGTGTAATGTTTGTGTGAGCACATGTGAATATAGCAGGTAATAGTCTGGAGTATTCACAGTGAGTGAGTGAGCATTTCCTTTTAGTCGATGCACTCAGCACAACACCAGAAACTATAGGAAATATTTCCCATGCTTTCTGGTGTTGTATCACGCGTCTCTCCTTCAGGAAACTGAGATTATATATGCATATGTGATATATATGCATATGTGAAAATGGCTGTAATGTTTAACGACAAGAAGGTAAAGATTCCAAACTGTAATACAGGGAAGAAAGAAGGGAAGAAATCTTACTGGATATCATCAAGTGACATCAGTGAGTTTGATAAATATATTCTTAATATTTAGTTTATCTGGAAATAAAATACCACTTACTTTTGAAGCTTCACAAGTGCTGTTCAACCTCCAGTAGTTGCAGAACCTGTCACACTGTGGACACATCACTATTTGTCCTCCAATCTCAGGGTCGCACACCTCTTTGCTGCAGAACACAGATACTGAAGTCTATAAAATTAAGCATTTGTAAAGAAACAATTGTGCAGCAGAGAGATAAATATGTGAAATACCAGAGGGTTGTACTTAATACCAAAATAAAACATCCTTCTTAAATAAACAAGGTCCACTTGCTATCTTTTTTTTCAACTGCATTTCAGGGTCTTCATCAGTGGATGCTGTTTGCTTAGTTGTCATGGAGACTCATGAAGTTTGTGTGACCTAAATATAGATCTTCATTAACGAAATGTTGATATGCGGGTCCAATGGTAACAAATGAGCAAACTTCATCCTCTGATGAAAACTGTGGGATGTGATGGAAATAGCTAGAAAAAAGCAGTGAGTGGACCTGGAGTTCCATTTTTTTCAAGGTCAAGAATTGATACTGATATAAAAAATGATATGTTATAAGATAAAATACACGATGAGTTGTCAACTACATACCTCCATGTGCTGGTTTCTTGAGTCTTGTATCCATAAATGAAGCAACCCAAACCCACAACAGCAGCCAGAGCAAGCATATATGTGTAGAAACCCAACCAGGCAAAATATATGCCGATCTTCTCCCCATAATACTTCCTGTGCAAAAAAAAGCAATTGTTTTTTAAACCATAACTCTGGTTCTGCTGTTCCTGTTTTTTATTTACACAACTACAACACACAGCTTTTTATTGACACTACACAGAGCCAAAGACGGTTCAAGCACGACTGAAACTCCGACCTGAAAAGGTAATTATGGTAAAGGTAAATTCTAGTACTTTAAGTTCATTTTGTGAAAGGAAAAGAAAAGCTTGTGATCACCTTATGAGGTCAAGTGGTTGCATCTTGTAGAAGCTTTTCGGATGAGCCCATTCTTGATAGAGCAGAAATCTCTCATTGGGGCAGACATCGTCTTTAGACCTGACATTGAACCTGCACTGAAACGGCAAACACAAAAGACAATATTACCATGTACATATTATTATATACCCACAGAGACAGTAGAAAACAGTGTTACTTACATCATGGAGGGGATATGCAGCTTTGTACACCCCCCCATCCAGAAGTTTGGTGATGCCAAACTTCTTTATATTTCCTCTTATTTCATAGGGAGCACGACTCAGGATGTAATATGCCTGTGAGAGGATAAAGATTTTTTATGTTTGCGGTCTGTTATCTCTATGCTACTAATCTCTTCACATACGTCATGTTATCATACAATCACAATGTGAGTGCAGCACAGACAAGATGAATTCAACAGGCTCTTCTCGAGCTGGTCTTTTTATGTTCATAAAGTCAATTTATCGCTTGAGAATAGAATTTTGCAACCCTACAGAGATCCTTAATCTAACATCATTTCCAATAATTAACTAATAAAGATTTTATTTGTGGGCTGCCTGGACTGACTGTAACAACTTGTGACAACTTGCCATCCTGCTCCTCATTGACGGAGTGAAGAAGAGATCCTTTTCCTTTACGTAGAAGTACTCCTGGCGGGCTTTCTCGAAGGGGGCGGTGAAGAACTCAGTCTCTTTGCTGATCAGCTTCTCGTTGGGGTAGAAGTGCTTGGTGATGCAGGAGAGAAAGCGCCATGGGGAGGGGCGGGAAGACAGATCATTGGGCTGGATGGGCAGCTTGATGTGCAGGACCTCAGCGTAGGTGCACAGCACGTCCCATGGCATGTGGACTTTCACAAACATCAGCTTCTCATCTAGTACCTGCAAAGCACAAATATAGTTGAGTTGAAATAAGACAGACAGGAAGTGAACCATCACTTTGCAAAGCCTTTTTTAAGTGTGATCTACTTACAGATTTTGTGGCCTCCAGCTCCAGTCCCATGTTCATCAGGTTGGCCTCGAAGTACTCTCGCCGTTTCTACAGAGAAGAATCCAGAAAAGGTATCAGCGAGATTCTTGATTTAATGCTCTCGCCTCCTTTCTGGCAAATTCAATTCATGTATGAGATGCATTGAAGCAAGTGCCAGACCTGTAGAGTAAATACTGTGTGAATGTGTTGAACACTAACCATCTGACTCTACAGGCGACATGTTTAAGAACAACATAACACAGCTGTGTTTTGTTTTTTCACTCATTTGCACACTGTCACACTGACAGCCTTTGTCTGAAAATTAATAAATGCTGTTGTTTGAAGTTTAATTTTAGAGGCGACAGCTCATTTATTGGGACATTTTCCATTTACATTTGAATAACAATGTCTTTATTTACACTACATAATCTCCATGAATGAAAACACTCAGCAGGTCTGAGCATGTTCCTGCTGGTGGCATATCAGAGTTAAATCCTGGATCCTGGATACACTAGGATTTTTAATCCAGTTGTTGTTCTCCAAAGAGAAAAAATACATTACAGAGCACTAAATTAATGTAAGATTAATAAGAAAATATTACAATAGAAAAACTACCTCACCAAAAGGAAGGAACAGTGAATAAACTAATTAAATCTTCTTTGTCCAACAGTTTTCAGCTTTTTGATTAGTTTCAATGCTCCAAAACAATTTAGTTTTTCTGAGTGAAAACAAACTCTATTGTGTCACCTTAATATTATATTGTATTGTGATTTGGTGCTATATAAATAAACTGAATTCAATTTAATTGAAATTGAACCACACCCTTCAAGCTGTCTGAGCAGAAAAAGGTTTTGCAACACTTGTTTGACAGAACTTTGGTTTTAGAATGAGGGAGTGCTGCACTCCTCATGGCTCACTGGATTTAGTTTGGTTTTAGATTATTATGAACCAATAATTGCGAGTCTCAGAGACTCTGTGGCAAAGAGGCTCTGACTGAGCTCTGATGTGCGACGGCTTTACCGGAAAGACTCTTACAAAGAACTGGATGAAACTGGTTGATCAGGTTTTACAGATGTGGATCTGGGTTGCATGATTTGTCTTATGCCTACACCCATTATATCCGTTCACAGCTGCTGATGCAGAAAAAAACAACTACATTAAGACTTTGTTCTTTTTTTTACCCCTGAAAGACCTAACCTTTGTCATATGTTGCCATACGTCAGCTTTTAGCATGTACAAATGAATATTTTCTGGTTTTAACCTTCTCAGGATAAATCTATTTGAAAACCACTTGAGGGTTTACAGTTGCAACACTGCAGGTAATAGTCTCTAAGATCTGTAGATCACATCCTTCACTGTAAACCTATTGTGAAAGAGGTAGCAACAACAACATACCTGGATATGTCAGTTCATGTCTCAGTTTGTGCATCACTGCACCAATCCTTGGAATTTAGATTTGTTATAAAAAGTAGGTGACATTATTGTATTAATATTTTATGAAAATAATAAGGTTATAGTTCAAACTTAAATAAGGAAATTTATGATCAGACTAATCTGATCTGAATTTTCTTGATAAAGTTTTGGTGGTGTAAGTGTAGGAGACATTTCTGCATCTTCCCACTAGCCACCAGCTGTACTGAACAGATCCTAATTAAAATATGTGTGCTGAAAGAAAGTAAAGTACTGTGAAATAGCCGTATAGACCAGTGTATGCTCAGCTGTTCAGTTTCCTGGATAATGACAGGTTAAAGCAATATTTCAGCCTTTGCATGCTGCACTGAATATCAACTATCACGAGTAATTAATTTAATGTCACTGTCATCCTGGTGCAAATAACAACTCCCTTTACAAACAGGAAGGCTCAATACCAAACATACAATGTACATCATTAGCACCATGAATGTAATTGGTTAAAAGTGTTTCACACGTACACAATTAAGTGAACATAACTTTAAACTGTAGTTTTATGCACATTTTACTATTACTTCACTATATTTTCCATTGTTCCTTTCTTTTTGAGCAGTATGTCCTTTTAATCTTGAATCTTATTTATTAAAGAAAATTACTAGCTGCCAAATCTTACTTTAAAAACTCTAAATATAAGATTCAATACTTCATTGTCATCATTGTCATGTTGTCATTTATTGTTATTTCACTGCACCCAGTTCTTCTGTGGCACTTCATTCCATGTCACCACCTTTTCTTTCTCCTCATATTTCCTGTCATCTCCCTACTGTATGCTATCTAGTAAAAGTCACACAAATTAGCTAAAAATACTAAAATACAGATTTTTGGATTAGTTAGTATAAAGTTATACATGAGCATGTAAAATCCTTCAGTAAGATACTGTACTATGCTGACCAGATCAAAAATATTTTAAAACGACAGACTTACCTTGCGCCTCTGGGACAAATGCTTTTTATCAAACTCCTTCTTGTCCTCATCCTCATAGACCAGGATGAAGTCGATCCTCCTCACGCCATCGTTGAAGAATAAGGAGTCGGGCCTGTTGTTAAACTCTGCCTGAGGGCAAGAACAAAGCTTGTTAGGTATCTCTACAGCATGGAACTCATACACCTCTTCCTCCATAATATCATACATGCTGTACAGAGAGAAAAGTCAGTGTGTGGAAAGTCTGTGCACAGATACTCTCTAATAATGACCTTGACCAGCCTATTTAACCTGTGATGTGGGACATGCAGGAGAAGTGGGAAGAGTCAACAAACAATATGATACCCGCCCTTCATCTCTCTCCTTCTCTCTATCTCACACAAATGTGTGACATCACTACAGCATATCAACAAAGCTTTTGCAAGCACGCGTAACTACTTGCACAATTTTAAATGAATGTAATTTTTAGTGGGATACACTGAGGATACAACTTTTTTTTATATTCTAGGCAGGCTAGATTGTGTGGCAGCTTCATTTGAACAATTTGTGTGTCAGTCGACCCCCATATAACTTATATTTGATTAGGATGTTGCAGAGTGTGTTAACTCACCAGTTGTGTTTTGAGTAATTTTGCTCCTTCTTTAATAGTATGATATGTTGGTAAAAACTCCTCAGGGTAAACTGTAAAAAAAAACAGATAAGACAAATAAGCCAGAATGAAATAAACCCCAGACTGGATGATTATTAACTTAAGCCTGCCTGATACACTGGCTGTCTGTGATACACTTAAATTCACATGTGGTAATAACAGATATATTTCTTTATCAGTGTGTACAGTATCTCTAAGTATGCAGAAAGGAAACGCAGCACAGCACTTTTACTGTCAACATCTTCATACATATTTTAAGAACTATATTAAATATGCACCAGATTGTTATTAATGTAGTTATTAATGTGGGGTTTTTACATTATGTACACACATGTGTACATAAACATTTATTATAATAATCTAAAGTGCATCTAGACTATAACTGATAAAATACACTAACTTATTTGTGGTGCTTCTAAATTAAAATTATGTTAAGTGACGTAGCATAAATAGATTCATATGAATTAACAGAAAAAGTACAGCAATCATTGTTAGCTTTGTAATATTTTAAAGTATTTTCTAATACTAACATTTTTTATTTGTTTAATATTTTGGCTTTTTACCCCCAAAATTAATAACACTCCCCTCATCCTCACCTATCACCCCTACCAAGTTAGCATTGTTACAGTGGGCATGTTAGCATTTAGGCTAAAGCCCTTCTGTGCTTCCCTTCTTCACTTCAACAGACCAACGTTACTGAGTCAGTTCAAACTGTAACTGTAACAAGCCTGTTTCTGACATGAAATGCTTTTGTTGCTGCTGTTTTACTGCTTGTGCAACGTTGCCCCACAATGTTGCACTAGTCTGAGGAAAAAAGAAAAGAAATAGGTCACCGTCTACTGCGGGGTGGTCAACACTCTGCCATGCACTGTTTCATCATTCATGAAGAAATCAGCATTCACACCATTAACCACATCAAGTCCATACTACATTGTTGTCTCTGTTGCCTCCTGATAATATCATAAGTGTCCTCCCCAAATATGGAAAGTCCTTCAAGCTTTCCATAGAAAGTGGAACATTATGAAACAAAAAACTAACTGAAGACAGATGTTGTTTTCAAAACACTGGCCATGGTAACACCCGGGGAACTGGAGGATCACTGCTCTTCAAATAAGCTGTATTTCCTTTTGCAAAGTCTACCAGCAAAACTCATCACTGTAATGTCACATGTACGGTAAGTGTATAATGTAGAGGGTTTGGTTTTTAAATATAAAAAAAACATCTTCCACTTGCCGTGTTTGTATGAGTTTGAGTTTATGTTTGTTGCTAACTGGAGGCTACACTCTTTTCTAATGTCAACACTTTTGTCTGTAAAATAAATAAAATGTGCACCCGCTGCTGAATCATAGCACCCAAGACACAAGATTACAAAACCTCTGCAATGTACACTGAGTCAGCGAGTATGATTCTTCTGAAAAGCATGTTGACTTGATGCCCACATGTCAAAACCCACCCAGTGTTCACTTCCTTTCTAGAGTAGCTACATCCTCTAACAAGGTAATAAAGGAAGACCTAAACACCTAAAGTCTTAATCTTTCATACAGGCCACATCTTTGTGTCCCACTCATCGTCTGACTGATCATCTGGGTGACGTGTCATTTACAAGATTCACCCAGGAATGTAGATGAATATTGAATATTTATCTGTTTCCCTAACATGAACTGACCTACAGGAACCTATCAGAAGCATGTTAAGATAGACATCAGGGTTACTGCACCAGCTGCGGTGCTGAGTGGGTGTAAAACGAATGAAACTTCCTGTATAACCATGATATGTTATTGGGCACATTACTGAGCTGAAACTAAATATGAAAGTACTATGGGAGCCAGCCGACTGTGACGTGTGGGGATTAATACAGAAAGTATGCTGCATCGAACAGTGCACTTTGTATATGATCAGGGGTTTTTACATAGCCTACATAAAACTAAAGAGTAGTAATGATAACTCAAAGCACTGGATAAGATATTGATGATTGATGATAAGACACAAAGGAGCCAGTAAACTATACAAGATGTGACTGACAGCTGCAGGTTTCTAACACTGACTGTTGCCACGTGTGCTTCACGGATGAAAGTCAGGAATGTAAACTAAAGAGCCACACAAAAGAGGAGTATTTGTTTAACTGATAAGATTTTCTAATAACTGTAATCTCTCTTTTATATACATAACTGGTGTGATGTGAGCTTGTGCCATCTTAAAAATATGTGTACCACAATGCTACAGGTATTAAAACTGTGTTATTTCTGTGTATTAAACTCCTACATTCGGGATTTCATTTACTTACTACTGTATTTTCATCTTCCTGTCGTTCTATATTTACAATAAAAGGATCTGTGTTACACAATAGCAGGTTATATAGGCTAGTGTAGTTTAGAAATTCATATCTAAGTGAATAAGTTTATTAAAATGCTGCATGTAAAATGTTACTTCAACGAATAAATATAAAAGTTAAAGCACTCATCAAATTCATGTCAGTTATTTTTATTATATATTGGATTATCATTCCATATCGTTCATTATCGTTCATTTTAACACGCTTATAATGAGTTTACGTTTATAAAACTGCAGTATATGTTTAGGTTAACTTGAATAGATTAATTTAGGTTATTAAAGCATCACTAACTAATCTGAGAACTAACTTTAGACTAGTGATGAATGAGTTGTTGGTAACTTTATGGCCTAACATGAGTTTCACATTATCACAGGAGAAGTTGGGATAAAATCCAGACTGTGCCCATAACCGCAAATGCAAGAACAACAAATCTGCTGCGAAACACAAAAGTGGTTCTCTCACCAGTTTCCTCGTCCACCATGCCCAGCTGAACATCTCCGTCAAACTCGTCTGTGTCGCACACGGACTCCATCTCCAGAATGTCGTTTTCGCTCATGTTCCGCGCTGGAGACTCCTTTCACATCAACAAAAACAACAACGAAAAAAAAACCCAACCTGTTTATTACAGCGGGTTTAACGCGCGGCCTCGTCCTCCGCACATTCTTACTTCATTTCTCAACATCACCAAGTTTTCTTCAAGTTGTGACTTGAGAGTAGTTCAACGGGTGGGGTCGGAGGCGGAGGACGAGGAGGGTCCGCCGCAGACGACACATCGCGTTACGCCTATTTTAAAGTCAGCTGCGGAGCTCGGAAGTGGCATCAGTGTGGGAATAAAACACTATAATATTATACAGTACAGCTCCAGTAATGGTTTATAAACTACGTATAATGAGAAACTGTCTTTAATCCACACCAAATTTCGGGGAAATGCTTATTTGGGTTCTCTGTAGTAGTTCACATTATGTATCTGTCCAACCAGTTTGTGAACTATTCTACTTAATGCAAAAATATTAGGTTTATAAATTACTTCTTACTAGAAATGACTAGAAATTGTTTTTAATTTACACATCAAACTTATTGTTTATTGCTTTATTGATTTTGTGGAATGAACCCAACACAGGCCTGTCTGTGCAATTGATTCCCTAAATATTAATGTAGCTATGGAAGAAACTGACATTCAGCTTGCAGAAAGTTGTGCAAGTGATGTAGTAGCCTATTTACTCCACAAAGACTAGTGTCTTATGGACAACTAACTGAAGGGTTTGCTTTTGTTTTTCTTGACTTTCAGTCAGTAAAAATGTTGTAATGGACAATACACACATCTGCTGCAGTTCCATAATAAAACAAATCACGGAAATGAAAATCACAACATCTGTTCCCTTGAGATCCCAAACTGTATTTGATGTCTGGGATATATGACTGGAAAGTCACTCCAAACAGCCCAGTGCTGTTTCATTGAGATTACCGTAAAGTTCATATCAACTGCGCACTGGAAACATATGACGTATGTTTTAAAAAAATCCTTCATTTACTAACCATTACGACACAGTGCTGACTTCCTCTTATATTCCGTCATTGTTTTATTATTCTTGCAATACTAACACACAAAACATACTTAAAATAACATATAGGAGAAATGTATGAAAACAATCATGAATTTAGGAGTCATTTACCTCCTGCACAGATCACTGGCACATCTGGAGAGCACTGGAAGCACTGTGAGAGTGTTTTTTGACTTCTCCAGTGCTTTCAACACAATTCAACCAGCATTATTGAAGCTGGAAGGAGCAGGAGTTGACTACCTCACCAACAGACCACAGTACATGAGGCTTCAGGACTGTGTGTCTGAGGTGGTGGTATGCAGCACTGGGGCCCCTCAGGGGACGGTGCTCTCTCCATTCCTATTTACCCTCTACACATCGGACTTCAGATACAACACCACTAACTGTCATCTCCAGAAGTTCTCTGATGACACAGCCATCGTTGGATGTGTACCAGAGGGGAATGATCTGGAGTACAGGAAGGTCATCACAGACTTCGTCAGCTGGTGTGAACTCAACCACCTGCACATCAA
>JAUMHL010000016.1:8735328-8746439 GCA_032362345.1 Sandelia bainsii | reverse complement strand
TTTTTCTAGTGTAATTCATCACTTTTTCTTCCTGTCTCTTGTGCTGCTGTAGCAAGTGAATTTCCCCTGGTGTGGGAGTAATAAAGTCAAGTCTAAGCCTAAGTCTAATTGAAATATTGAATAGAATCCATATGACTTAAAACAAATATATATAGACTTGACATGAACAAAGGGTAAAATAAGGGCAATAATTATGTGTTTTTATTGTTGTGCTTTCTTTGTTTTCATTGTGCCTATAATAAATAAATCACACCGCATCACATCATTTGTAACTAGGAGAGACCTTCCAGATTTAAGTCTATGGCTATAAAATTTGAGAAACAAAGCTGCATTGCTGCAAAGTTCTTCTTTTTTACTGTATATCATTATATATATATATCATTTTTTATATGGGTTGAGTGAAGAATGAAACCACAGGTGTCAGCTAACTACAGAAATCTGCCCAAACATCTTTAATGTACTGTATATAGCATGAAAAAATACTGCCTGTATCATTGTTACAAAACGTGCTTGTGTTATCTTTAGAGGAGTGTATCCATCCATCATCTTAACCGCTCATCCTGTTACGGGTGTTGCTGGAGCTGATCCTAGCTGTCATTAGGCAAAAGGCTACACCTTGGACAACAACTCACACTCACATTCAGACCTATGGGCAATTTAGCGAGTCGCCAATTAACTAGGCGTGGACGGATCGATCCACCAAAGAATGGAAATCACTGATCACTTTAAAATTATAAATACAATTATCCCAACATCAATCAGTGTTTACAGAATTTCCCCCTCTAATGAAAGGCAACAAAGTAAGAAGGTAGTTATGGGCTTCATGTTGTTAAAATATTTTAAGACATGTTTTTAAACGACCAATGTTCTTGCTTTAACCTAGTTTAAAAATAACTGCACAGCTCGCAACTACTGACTGAGGGTAGGAACCGTTTAACAGTGCAGCTCGGCGGACAGGGGAAGAAAAACGGGAACGGAACACCACCTGACATATTTCCGTTAATAACAAACCTGCTAGCTTATAACGGTCAGCAAGTGTATTGTTTGTGCTAGCTATTCCAAGTGTGTAAAATGTTAGTTGATGATTATTTGAAAACGGGTTTAATCGACTTTTAGCTTAGCTTTATACAGATGCCATAATGGCTAAACACCTATGTTGCTGTTAATAAACGTGAATCAGCAAACAAATGATTTCTTACGCGGTTGATTGTCATGCTATTTTAGCAACTAGTGCGGTGTTAGCTTGCTAACGACTTGGAGTTATTGATGGATAATATGTCGTGAGATCGACCAGACGCTTCGTTTAATAGCCAGATAGCCAGTTAAACTACCAGCACCAGAAGCGTTTTGCTGACTAGATTTTCTCCAGGTGAGTTAACATCCAGTGACCAAAAGGACATATAGAAAAGTTGACCATGCCAGTTTATTTATATCGATGCATATTTACTAATCCAACACCAGTGGTGAAAGGACTTAGATAAGTAGCAATAACAAAAAGTAAAGTTTAAATCCTGATAATATTTGTTCCCCATGGAGAAAACATTAAATTGGTTTTAAATGTTGTCCGTTTACACTTTGCTGCATCCCTGATTATGACATAAGGGAATCTCAGTTCCCCAGAGATTTAGCTTACATTAAGTGTAACAATTTCTACCAGCAAATCGGTTATTTCAAAGAAAACTTTGCTGAAACACAAAATTATACAGAGCCTAATGTTAGTGCATTTTTGTGTTTTTATTACAGATCAGCAACTACTGCAGATTTGCAGAATGAAGATGTTCTCAGTCTCCCACAAGACGGTCTTTGTGGTGGACCACTGTCCCTACATGGCCGAGTCAAGTCGTCAGCAGGTAGAATGTGATGTGCTGACAAAGACTCGAGCACAAGGGGTGATTCCTTTGGCTCCTGTGTCCAAGTCCCTGTGGACCTGTGCTGTGGAGTGCTCCATGGAGTACTGCCGGATCCTCTATGACATTTATCCAGTGGACAAACTGGTTTGTTTTTTTGTTTGTTTTTCATTTAGACTTAAATGTTTCAGCTTAAGCTGTCTCACATTTTCTGACACCTCTTAATTTTACAGATTAATTACATTGTGAGTGATTCAGAGTTCCACATGTTGAATAGCTGGAGGCGGGAAGAGCAGAGCACTCATGAGGTAATCCACTATGTATTCAAACTTAATAAGTCATTTTACTTTAATTAGATTGAACTATCTTATCTGTTTATCTTTTTGGAGAAATGCAACATTTCTAATAAACATCAGTGACATGCAATATTATGATGCAGTTTCTTCCCCTCTCTGGCAGCTCATGTCAGCTTTGGCAGCTGTTGGGCCACCGAACCCACGCGAGGACCCAGAGTGTTGCAGCATCCTGCACGGCCTGGTTGCTGCGGTGGAGTCATTATGCAAGATCACAGAGTTGCAGCACGAGAGGCGCACCGCTCTGATGGACACAGCTGAGAGAGTAGCCAACAGGGGTAGAATAATTTGCCTAACTAATGCTAAGAGGTAAATACTGCCGTAGACATGCTGGGAGATCAACAGTGGTCGACCAGATGTTGATAGATTTATCTGATTTAAATCAGTTTGTACAATACTTCTAACATTTTGTTCACCTTACTTATTTGTATTGAGAATCAAAAATATTACATGTGGAGTCCATTATAAAAACAGCCTTATAAAGGCTGAATCAGCATCATTCTGAAGGTGTGAACGACAACTAAAATGTTGATAGATGTATCAGTAAAAGGACTGTTGTATTGTATTACAGACTGTGTACAATTTGGAAAAAATGGCTGTCAGCTAATTTTAAAACAAAATTACTCTCCTTATGAAACTGTATTTGCAGCTAACAGGGTGATAAAAGCGAAGAAAAAAATATAAATACAGTGCCAGTCAAAAGTTTGGACAGACTTTCCCATTCAGTTGATTGGAAAATTGTATCCAGACCTTATTACACATTATATCACTGAAAACTGTGTTAATACAGCTCTCTTTTTATGTTTTATCACACAGTGATACTCATGTGCGCATGTTGGAAGACTACATCCAGGAAACCATTTTGGACCAAAACAAGCTGGCAGCAGGCTCAGACAGGTCAGTAGAAGATGATGTCTTAAGAAACTGACTTGAAAGTGTGTGAAATGGGAACAAATAGGCTTAAATACAGTATTGTTAATTATCTCATACAAAAATGTTACATATATGATCTGACATACACTACAGTGCTTTACAGAAAAGCGTCACCCTTGGGAAGGTGATAAATGACTCATACACTGGTTTTCTCTCTCTGTTGTCTTTCAGGCTGATGGCCATCCAGCAGTGTGAGCTGGTTTTACTTCACATCTACCCACAGGGTGAGGACACGCTGGTATCTGACCGACCGAAGAAAGAGGTGGGTGCTGGCGAGAGGCTCGTTACGACCTAAAAACATGAAGCCTACTGCTAGATTTTTTTACTACGTCACAGCTGTTATATAGTTATTTCTCACTGCATTCCTCTCTTGCTGTGTCAGATTTCTCCCCTGCTCACCAGTGAGGTTCACAGCGTTCGTTCTGGGAGGCACCTGGCCACCAAACTCAACATTCTGGTCCAGCAGCACTTTGATTTGGCCTCCACCACCATAACAAACATCCCCATGAAGGTAAGGGTCTCCCTGCTGTTTAATCTGGCCTGCACATGCTTTGTCAAAATAAAAACTCACATAAACTTTAACATAAATGTTTTTGTTTTTCTAGTATAAAGATATTGTCATATATACTGCACATAATGCACCACTTCCTCTTTTTACTTGACTGCTTTGTTTTTATTAAGTTCACATTTTTCTTTGTGCTTGCTAAATCTTTATGTGTGAGCTCTTCCTCACCTATAAAGACTCCATAAAACTTGACAGTCTCATCTTTTTGGTTGTCTCATCTGCATGTTGATATGACTGTGAACCTGCTGCTGGTTTCATGCTGTATTTTCTGTTTTGCTAGCCCACATTAAATGTTTGCGAACAGGTTAGTACTCTGATCACACACACATGCAAGTGAGGAAGGGGCAAAGTTTACACCATGTAGTGTGTTGTGTATATATTTTAAGCTTTATTACTGCATACATGCTTGTAGTTTCATGAAATAATTTTCATGTGAGAGTTGGTCTGCAGATTTTCTGGTGAGGCTCCAATGAAGGACAGGCAACTCTTGTCTCATGTGGACAATCAGGGAATGCGTAGTTTGGGTTTTGCTGGAAAAGTGCAAAGCCTGCACACCTGAAATAAACTTTTTGTTTAATTAAATGATGTAATAACTTTATTGACTCACTATTTGTTTTAAAATAATTCAAATTGTTTGGGTAAAAACCAATGCTTATTGGACTGTTTAAAGTATGATCACTGCATTCAAGCCGTTTTATGTCCAAACATCTGTTACCAGCGTTGCCTCTTCTGAGTTATTAAAAACCGCCAGTGTCTGTCAGGTGTTCTCACCTTAAAAGTTCAAGTTCAAACTTTCCCTTGGTCCCTGTTTTCCCCATCAGTTCCCTCTCACTCTCCCTTAAATGTTTTGGTGTGATCCATTGTGCTGTCTTGATGATTAGCTTTAAAACATTCTTTATATGTTTTATATGATTCCACGTATAGCTAAAATACAAAGTTTGAGAATAAAAAGTTTATTTTTACATCAGGGGTGGCCAGGTTTTCAGTATATAAAGCAGTTTTTATAGTGTAGAATCAGTAAAAGTTACTGTAAAATGTATTGTGTAAGTTAAAGTACATTTACATTAAACACTAGTCTCTAATGTGGACAAAAAATAAAAGTCATCTAGTTATTTTCCTTTTACTTTGTTCTTTATCATTTACCCTTTGGGACATGAAATCAGCAGTGTTAAAATGTGTGTATGTTTGTATGTGAGTTTACACATTCACGCTGACTTGTATTTGTTATTATATCTGTGGATGGGCAGGAAGAGCAGCACGCCAACACGTCGGCCAATTATGATGTTGAGCTCCTGCATCACAGAGACGCTCACCTGGAGTTCTTTAAAAGTGGTGGGTACATATGTGGGGCTACAATTAAGTTGATATGGTCATTATAAGATTTACTGATAATAGCTGCAGACATAACTGCACAAAATTCAGATGTTAAAATTATCTAAGGAAATAGTTGACTTTTAAGATGCTCAAAGTGAGTTTCACATTGTTTGAGGGCCATGTTGTGAAGAAAGTCAGCAGATTCTTTATGATTATGTGATTTTTATTGATAAGCTATATGTTTTAAAGCCATTCATTTATTATCAGATTAACCTTTCATTTGTCATGTCACGTTGTGCAGGAGACTTGCATATGGCGGGCACCAGCACCCGAGAAAATGGACTCAAAGAGACGGTTACACTGAAATGGTGCACTCCACGGACAAACAGCATAGGTGGGAATGGTCAGCTAAAGTTCCTATTATTATTTCATTTATTAATATTGTTTCAGGCTTTAAACACCATCAGGTGGAGAACAGTGAATACTTCATATATTTGTAAAAGACATACATTTGATCTTTTTAGAAAATATTTTTGTAAGTATCGAGGGTGTGTTGAGATTTATGATCTAATTTAATGTATTTGATTTTTTTCCTCACATCAGAGTTGCATTACTGCACAGGAGCCTATCGCATCTCCCCCACAGACGTTAACAGTCGTCCATCGTCATGTTTGACAAACTTTCTCCTTAACGGTAACTTAGACTCAAATTCATAACAGAACTGATAAAGCTGCCTTTTGTTTACCCACATTATTCTAGTCTATTCATCATTTGTACGTTGCGTCTTGTGACACTCCATTCTATTAATTTACTTGTAAGTCTACTTCATCAATGTTACAACTGTTTGGCTTGTTGGTTGATTACATCTCTAACTGATTAACCTCAGGTCGATCAGTGCTGCTGGAGCAACCAAGGAAGTCTGGGTCAAAGGTCATCAGCCACATGCTCAGCAGCCATGGTGGTGAGATCTTCCTGCATGTGCTCAACAGCAACCGCTCCACCCTTGAAGACCCGCCCTCCATCAGCGAGGGCTGCGGAGGTCGAGTGACTGACTACCGCATCACGGTGAGTTCAGTTCACGTTGAGTGGTTGATAATTAGCAAGCTTGTGATAGTGACAAGTTGTTTTTTTTCTACCGTAGGATTTTGGTGAATTCATGAGGGAGAACCGGCTGACCCCAGTTTCAGAGTCTTCCCATGATCCCTCTGGGAAGCTACCAGTTGAGAGGGCCAAAGCTCAGCTAGAACGACACACTCGATACTGGCCCATGATAATTTCCCAGACAACCATCTTCAACATGCAGGCAGTGAGCAGCATGCACATAATCAGTCTTCAATCCTGTTTACTTCTGACCAAGATTTCTATCGTACAAGAAATGTTTCAATCACACTCCAAAATATTCAGCTTGTTGTTGTCTAAACACCAGAGCACATCTGAGAATGTGATGTTTTCTATGTTGGCCTACATCATCATCCTTCAGCACAGACTTTTGTCTTAATGTTTTTTCTCAACTAGGTGGTTCCTCTAGCTAACCTGATAGTGAAGGAGACTCTGACTGAGGAGGATGTTCTGACTTGCCAGAAGACTGTTTACAACCTGGTGGACATGGAGAGAAAAAATGACCCTCTTCCTATCTCCACTGTGGGGTCCAGAGGCAAAGGCCCCAAGAGGTATTAAGTTCTTTTCTTTATCTTACATCCTTTGGTGATCAGCAGAGATGGGTTTTTGGCCATACACAGAGATCAGAGTTGCTAATGTTTCTGCACTGCTGTCATTTCCAGGGATGAACAGTATCGTATAATGTGGAACGAGCTGGAAACATTAGTGAAAACTCACGCTGGAGCCTCCGACAGACACCAGCGAGTTCTGGAATGTATCATTGCCTGCCGCAGCAAACCTCCAGAGGAGGAAGAGAGGAAGAAGAGAGGGAGGAAGAGGGAGGAGAGGGAAGACAGAACAGAGAAAAACGGTAGCAAGGACTCAGAGGACAAAAGCTGGCAGGACTCAGAGAGGTCAGTGATGCTTAGATGTGTATAGTGCATGTATACTGGATATGTAGAAAATAATGAGCAGAATCGTCTTTCTGGATCATTAACTTACTGCACGGTTTTAAATCTGAAGGCTGAAGGGTTTACTAGATAAAGAAGATCAGGAGTCAGAGGTGATCAAGGATTCCCCGGACTCTCCAGAGCCACTCAACAAGAAGCCTCGACTGTCCACAGAGGAGGTTCAGCCTCCAGACAGAGCAAAAGGTACCAAACATAATCATAGTTTGTTTAGAATAGTAAACTCTGTCTTGCCCTTCTAAATGGTTCAGAACAATAATATCAGCCATTCACAAATTGTTATAAGTATATGAACAATTTTATCTATGTATTTTTAATAAAACTTTGGATAACAGTTTTATTTATTTATTGCTGACTTTTTGTGGTAGTTTATTGTGATCTAAAAGGATGTAATTACACTGACCCTCTCTGAATTTTAGCCCATATCTGTTTGTGAAGAACCTTGGTGAGGCCCTACGCCGTACGTGTGGTCTGTCTTTTATGTGTGACCCTTGCCTCCCTTGTTCTGCAGGTCCTGTCTCGCTCCTCTCCATGTGGACCAATCGCATCACTGCAGCCAATTCCAGGAAGCACCAAGAGTTTTTTGGAAGAGCGAGCTCGGTCAACAACAAGTTTGAGTTGTACCAGCACCTGAAAGATGAGAATGGGTGTGTGAAAAATCAGTCAGCTGCCTCTTTACGGGTGTAATAATCCTGTCACACTGTATGTGTCTAAATAACTTTCTGTAAGTCATGTACACAGACACCTCATATAGATACAGTAAAAACAGTAATCATCACATTACTTCTGTGCCTTTTAACAAGTATGTTCTCATACAGGATCACGTCTGGAAATTCTTTTTTCATAAATCTAACTTAATATTTTACTTTTTTACAGAATGGATGTTCATGAAAACGGCAAAGCTTCTAGATGATGTCTCGATGGACACATCACACTTCACCCTTTCTGAGGATGAGATTTTGGATCAGTGTTTTTCAGACTTGAGTATCCCCGTTAAACTCCAAAAACAAGGACGTCAAAACAAAACAATGAACTCTAATGGGAAATTTATAAATTTTATACCTATGATTTTGTAGATAATGCTGTTTGCATATTGTGCAACGCAATAAATGCCGTCAATAGAAAACTTTGCTGTTGGCTTTAGCACAAATATACTGAATGTGGAAGTGATTCTTTATTAATTTCAAAAAAAAAAAAAAAAAAGATTTATCCATATGATACTGAACATTTACCTGACTTTAAGAGGTTTTCTGTGATAGTATGTATAGTAAAATTGATTAAGTCTGAATAATTATTTTTATCATGTTTCAAATTATGCAGAGGATTTTTTAACCTTTTTATACTTAAAATACCATGTTGTAGCAGATGAGGCTGCAGTGCTTTGTCAACAGTTTTTCTTTCTTGATCGTATTAAAATGGAAGTGGCTTCTTGTCATCTCCTGACAGGTTAATCCACAGTTTGAGTGGAGGTGGGGACAGTTCAGGTTGAAACAGCGGAGGCCATCTTGTTCTTAGATCTCTAGTTTGGTGACAGTTACTGATCGTCTATTACCTCTGCAGAAATAAAGCAACGAAGAAGGCGATCAGGATGAGAAGGCAGACAATGAAGAGAGCTGTAAACATCCACTCATAGTGGTTCATTTGTTCTAAGGCGGCAGTGATACCTGTAGGTACTGAGACAAAGGTGTTCTCAATGGAAGCATGGCTCCTCATGTATTCTGTATGTGATCAGTGTGGCACTGTCTCATTCTCTATGTCCCAGTTGCACCAGGACATTACAGTGGACCCAGGCTTCATGGTAGTGACAGAAAAGTAATGGCTGCTCAAGCTGTTGAGGAACTGCGTTAGTTACCTTAGTAGGAGTTCCAGTCTGTGGCAATGACGGAGGATGGAGTGGAGGCCATGTTATAGGGTTCAACAGGGCTGTGACACAAATCCAGTGTCAGTGGCAGCCTGACACTCAGGCCTTTTCAGTCCTGGAGTAGCTGCAGAGGAACACCATTTAACTCCAGACCATCCTGGGTCAGGGCTATCTAGGGGTTTCATGGAGCCTGAAATACAAAATAAAATGATGTTAAAGTAATTGCACAGAAATGTTTTGTTAACATGTCATGCAATACATGCAAATGATATTTTAAAACTGATATGTGTCGTAGGTAGATTTGTAATTATGCAAGTGAATTTGTACACATGCAGAATATCATACGTGCACATGTAATACATTTTCCTGTTGCAGAATTCACACTGACTGACAACTGCTGTAGCAACACACCACAGCAGTGCAACAATGTAAATCCAGATTGTTCTAAAAAATATGGTTTTCAAATATTTTCTGAAGAATGAAACACAAACATGTAAAGCATCTTTAACTGGGTAACAATTTATTAACTAAATATTAAGTATTTTATTATGTGTTAACTATTGTAAAATCAATCCTGTCTGTAACAAAGTCAGGTTTTCAACATAAAAATATTTAAGTAACAATACCTGAGCATATCTATTCTTCTCAGATTTGTTCTGGTAGAATAAACTGACAATTTTGTTTCAGTGGTACAATGAGATTTAAGTCCTTTGCTCTTTGGCAAGAATGAAAGGTGCTTACTTGAAACAGAAGCTGGAGAACGTGATGGCTGGCCTGTGCTCTGGCCTCTGTATGAGGAGAGGCCTACAGCCAGTAATCATGTTGATAATGTGGTTGAGCCATTAGATCAACTCAAAGATGTGCTTATTAACGAGGAATTTTCTGAACTGGTGCAATTTCTATTCAGGTTGGATGTGCTCAGTAGCTCCTGCCTCTGTTGACATCAACTCATTTGACTCAGCTTGTTCCCCTGAAACATCTGATTGTCGACTAGTTGGTTGCCAGGCTTCAAAACTGTTTGCTGGAATTCGGATGCTTCTCATCTTGTGAATAACTTGTCAAAAAGGCCATGATGCGCTTCACTGGGTTTTGGAGGTAGGTACTGTTAAGTGGAGGCATACAACCACTGACACATGATCCTGAAGGCTCAGAAATGTGTATTTAATGAATGGGGGATGTAATGTACAAGTTCTGGGCAGTAGAGGGAGCAGGTGGATCAAAAGAGTCCTCAGACACTGGCCTAGTGCTCTCAAATGTTGAAAGTAGAACTGGATAAGTCACACTTGGGCTTTGTGTTTAAATACAAGCTTGTTGTCATTTCACTAAGGATGTATGAGAAAAATTAATTTGATGAGACTCTTCAAGCTGTACTGCATGATTAGTGTACTATCACATGCTGATAGTTGTTTTTTCTTTCAATTATGCATCTTTAAACACAGTTAATAGGACAAAATCATTTGGGTGTTTTGAGACAAAGAAAGCAGAAGACAAGATTGGTATGTTTACATCTGAAGTTAGAGTTTCTGTTAGTCCATTGTCATTAATACATAAACCTATGCCTTTCAAAAATCTGCTGCAAAGAGGAGACATCAATATCAGGAAGCCACTATATACATAATGATTTATTCAGACTCTACAACAATACTAGATTTGTGATATCAAGTTGTCCATCAATACAGCCAGGCTCCAAGGGTGAAGCTGGTGTAAACATGAACAATAAATGATGTTGAGAATGAAAACGACCTGTTAATGTGGTCAGTGACTCGCTCTGAGTTGTAACATTTAGCTGAGACATCACATCCTGATCAATTCCAGAGGGAGCTGGGGACAGATGTTGAACTGTCTCTGAGTTATTGATAACTGCTCTATCGTTAGATATGAGGTTGGTGACACATCTGGAAAGAGCTGAGCAGATGGCATCTTGTTTGATGTTCATGGTGGTGACTATGCTGGGTTTGATCTGGAGGTCAGTAGCAGAACGTCATTAGAATTCTCTGTTAGAGGTGGATGAGAAACAGGACATAACAGTTATGTTATGTTACTTATGTTAAGTTATGTCTCTTTCATCCATTACATAAAAGAAATCTCCAGAACGTCCTTCTTCCACCTCAGGAATATTTCTAAAATTAGGAGCATCCTGTCTCAAAGTGATGCTGAAAAATTAGTCCATGC
>JAUMHL010000016.1:8684662-8724430 GCA_032362345.1 Sandelia bainsii | reverse complement strand
GAATATTTACATAAACATACAGAGGCCTAAATTCTGCGAACATTAGTACTGTCTTCCAATAGCATGTTATGTTTGCTCTGGTCAGACACAAACACGTCAACATGATAGGAGATGTCAGGGCATGGTAGAAAGCTGTCAGGTGATTTTACACAGTGATCTATATAAAATAGTAACTGCTGGGCATTTTAAAATCAACTTACTTCTAAAAATGTCACTGTGGTCCTCACCACTTACATAATAGTGTGCAAAGCCTATGTCATCATGGTTAGGGCAGGGGTAGAATATTTGGCTGAACAAGACTTTTAAATCCAAACTGACAAGAAGTGATAAAAAAAAGTTCTCACAACACAAGGTCATCACAAGGTCAGAGAACAATGTTGGTTGTTCGATACTATGCTTTACATGATTAAAATAAATTTGAAGTAATTTGATTGATTTATGTTTGTTTTAAGACTAAAGGTTTAACACAGAATTGATTTATACTATATACTTATAAACTGTCAAAACGGGCGGGGTCATTTATGACACCAGAAGGCAAAAGGTGTTAGCATCTGGGAGGACATTACGAGGGTTAACTCACAATATGAACTTTGTTGGAAAAATCACCTCTATGGATATCATTTACCAACACAACTCTATGTAATTATGTGTACAGTGCAAAAATAATAATAATTTAGGGTTTAGTTCACCAGCTAGCTACTAACCTTTGATCAGTGCAGTTTGGTGCTGTGCAGGCAGCATAAAGTTTTTTTTGTTTTTTTTTGTTTTTTAAACATCTGCCTGCTGAAAGCAACAGTAATGACATCAATGGGACCAAAAAGGTAAAGCTGTGGGTCGGACTGGTCATAATGTTTTGTGAGTTCATCAACAACTCCTTCATTTTACACATGATTGTGATGGTGACTAGTGCAACTGTGAGTGATGTCTTAAATTCAGTATTTGTTTAATCTTGTGCAAAGTTATGTGCTATTTGAATGAGGAAAATTTCACTGTCGTATCTCATCTTTAACTTGGCTGAACAATCTTCCAGTGCTTACTTTCCTCTCTCTGTGACGCTCTGAGCCATCCTTTCACAAAAAAAGTTTGGCTTACGCTGCTTGTCGTTTATGATGCCTACAGCACTCCACACCCAGACAAATAAAATCCCTAATCTAATCACTTTGATACTTCAAACTAGTTGAGACTATCAACCAGATGGTGTATGAAAACACGTCTGCGTCCTGTCTAACTGCACCACTTGATCCCATCAATGTACAATTTTTGTATCATACAGAATGGAAACATGTAAGAACATTTCATTTTTTATCTTTAATGGCTGCTTTTGTGGAATAAAATCTAATACCACTGCACTGTCATGATAAATGTATTTGTTCAGTGGTGTTTGCTGTGTCCCCCTGGGGGCAAGACAGTACAAAGAGGATCTTTTGAATTTTGATCAGAGGTAATGATTTTTAAATTCAACATTTTAGTTTGCCTCAAGCACCTTCACCACAGTGCCGTAGCACACCGTTTTTTCCGTACACACCGTATTTCATTTGAGATGCAAAGCTGCTGTCATCCTGAATAGAAATAATCACAAATGGATAAAAAACATGTATATTCTTATCTATAACTTTTTTTTAACCGTACATATATTCATTTATGGACTTTAAGTTATTTCAAAGTCGATAAAAGCACTTCAATGCTTTAAATTATATGAGGGACCTAATGTGTTGTAGAGTATGTTATATTTTGTTTTCCGAGAGCAAAACACTGTGACACCTTCATTTCATTCCTTCACGTTTATGCTTTTGCAGCCGGGAGCTAAAGGTTTATTAGACTGTGACAGAAATGATGGGCAGTTATCAAACAAAACAAACCTATTGACTCAAGTGGCTATGAGAGATCACAGATATGATAGGAGCTTTGCAGAATCCAAGCTGAAGCAAAAGTCAATATTTGTCCTCACTTCCCCTGTCACACAATGTCTGCACAGGCACCATTCAAATAATCGCCTCAGTAGTTGCCACCTGCATACACACGAGCATCACCCCCACCCACACACACACACACAAATGCACAAATACAGTACTTACTGTGTGCTCCCTCAGCCGCACTTATTTCACTTTCTTACAGTTGCAGAAACAATTAGTGGTTCTCATTTATTACCTCTGCAACAAGAAACTCAAAACACACACATCAATCCTTCCACTGATTTTTTTGTGTGGAATATTTCATGTGGATCTGGGATTAGTTCCAGCAGGCCTGTAGAAGTCTGCAAAATCCATAACCAAAGACAGAAGGTTTCCTCTGGCTATATAACAAATATTTGTGCATGGGCCTATTTGGTGGTGCAAACTTTTTTTTTTTTATTCATTTGAATATTGGCGACACAACCACTTCCATGGAAACAGTATCTGTGCTCTAGATTGTACCCGTATGTGAAAATGACACCTGACATTGTTTGTTTGGATGGCGTCAAGAAAGTTTGACTATCAGTAAAAACTGATAAAATATGTCTCTCACATCTTCATCAGCCAGCGGGTTCACTGCAGATCATCAACAAGCTTTAAAAGTGAAGCATGTTAGCATTGTCATTGTGAGCATTTTATTCTTCTGACATTAGCACTTCGCACTAGCACTGTGTAGAATCACAGAGCTGTTACCATGTTGATTAAAGAAAGGTCTCCTTCATTTGTCAAAATCCCTTTTGAGCTGTCTGAGAAACATTTTTTGTGTATATATATCACAAAAAGAGAATAAATTTAAGAAATATATACACTGAATGGCTCATTTTTTGGCTGATTTTACATTATATTATTATATCCTATGTACAGCCACAGAACATTTCACTCAAAAGAGTCATTGTCATTGCAGTACTGGAGAAATCACAATGGTATCACAAGCGTGATAGGATACATGATCTGGCCACCAAAGATAACAGCTTTTATGGAATCAGTTACCTCAGTAGTTATATAGCCATTTCATGAGGAATAGCTGCTATTTGTACACATGAAAAACCAACTTATTCATTGTTTCAGTGTTAATTTAATCATACAAATGCTTAATTATACATACAGGGAAAAAAAAACAACTTTATTTTGACAATTTCTCTTCAGATAAATGTGCTATCTTAGGACTATGTAAACTTTCATCTCATCCACTCACAATGCCATCCATCTCAAGTCCATTCATAGTCACAAACCCAAAACTAGAGAATGAATCCAGCAATATTCAGATTTCCTCACCCCGTCTCTCCGTCACTCACACACACACACACACACACACACACACACAAGAAGGAAGCACACCCACACACAAAAAAAAAGACCAATGTGAACAGTGTATACTGTTTGGGAGGAGGACGCTCAGCTGACTCTCAATACAAACAGAACAGAGCTGCAACACAGAATGCTGGTGAACTCTACATATCACGACTAACATTTGGAGCGTCATACATACAATTTGAGAAAGTTTGATAATCCTTGATAATTAATTCAGTTTTAATGAAAATTGTAACAATGTTCCTCATTTTATTTTTAAGCCGTAACAAATAATGTGACATAACGAACAACATGAAGTAAAAATCCAGGTGTGATGGCCAACAGTCATTTTCAGATAAATAAAACTTAAACAAACATGTCAATCAATCTTCATTTTTAAAGATCAGACACAGGTGTGGTAATGAAACCGATGCTCAGTGGTAAAAACCTGTATATTTAATGTTGTGAAAACAAATCCTAATGCTGTGAAGAAGACAGTTTTTTTGGGGGGGCGAGAATATTAGCGTCATGAACCAATAAAAAATTTTCGAAAATGCTTCACATCACAATCCAAAACAAGCGAAAATCACTACTTTTCCTGATTAGCATTGGTTGACAGGATTTTGTGCAAATAGCAGTAACAGAAACATCTGTGGTAATAATTCTGATGCAAACCATTAGTTGTCACATTCAAACTGTCTTACCAGAATCAGTTACCACCTTTTCTTTACAATGTACTCTGCATGATCAGACAAGTTTAAGCTGGTCATCTGACTTTTAGCACCATCTGCTGGCTGTAAATGGGAATTTACGCATCTGCAACGTACAATAAGCAAATAAATAACATCAGGACAATTTATGAGTCAGCTCATCCAGACGGTGCAAAAACACCGAAGAATACTCCAGAGGTTCTCTCAAAATACATGTACAAGTGAATACACACATCATCCTTTGCTCAAGCAGTATACACCATTTTATGTCAGTTAAATCCAATGAGAAACCAGAATTCGCGTGCACACATAAAAGGCCTCTCTCTCTCTCTCACACACACACACACATATATATTTATCTAATACACATATTCTAGACATGGTTTCAGTAACTACAGTCATTCACCAGGCAAAATAGATTTAAATGGCTTTTTCAAACTTTTTTCACACCTCACTTGCTTAAACTCACTCACATCCTTTTGCACATCGTATCTATTTAAAGCAAAAACCCACCCTAAAAAAAACATAACAAAACAAACAAACAAAAAAAACATTGTCCCATGCAGTCTGAATTGGGCACCTGCAGACTGGTTGGCTCTATGACAACACAGATTAGTGTTATGGATTTCTGAATTTTATCTTTGGGAGAGATGAGGTTCCTACACAGGGATTGTCCATGTCGTCATGTGTTTATTTTTTATTTTAAGAACCACACACACATACACACACACACACACACACAACGGGCTCCTCTGTGTAAGTAAGTTTTCAAATACTTTGGAATTATCATAGGAAACACAGGGACTAGTTAAAGTGTTGTTTGTGGGTCTGACAGTGCCATGTCCCCAAAAAAGCAAACAATGTAAAAAGCTGAGTGGGAAATGCTTAAGTATTATTAGGAAATAGGTCCTAACATGTTATCTGAGGTTTAAGGGGTCTAAAACTACCCAGTTGTAGAATGACCAACTCTGTCTTTTTGGAATAGCTTTCTGAACCTTGTGCAAAGTGTGTGAATAAAGACATTAAATCTCTAAAGTTGAACCAGAATCTCAACATATAAAAGAATATTTCCAGCAACATCTCCTCTAGACATGAAAACACACACAGCCCTGATAGTGCTGTGCATGTCCTCTTGAAGTTACTATAATTACCAGTTTCAGAACTGTAAACAGCTCTCAAGCCATAATCACAAATGGAAGATTTGGACATTTCTGAAAAGGTAATAATACAGAAGTGAAAACCAAGTAAATATATACGCATCACATCAGCAATTTGTTGAAGGATTTTTTTATAATAGATATTAAGCCAAATTTTAATCTTCCTTCTATTTTCAGTTGATAATGTGCAAGATGCACTGTTTATACTGCATGTGAATGTGGCAAAAGCACAATCCTGTAGTTGTCTTTTGTACTACAATACTATAGTATTCAACTGTGACCCACTAGCTGGCAAAACAGGTCATACTTGTTCATACTAGTTGTTTAACTTCACTAGGTTTGGATATGAAACTGGACCAAGGCTGTTATTTAGACTCATTTGCACATACTTTACCCACTTAGATAAAACAACATAACGCAGCAAATAAAAGATTAAGCTTTTTTCCTGGATAAAACATGTATCGCACAAAAGTTCTGCTTTTTTCAAACAACTTTCAAGGCTTCAATGGGATGTAATGTTACTATAAATTTTTATATTTGCAATTTTCACACCTGTGTAGGAACCCCGAAGGGACAACGTCTTCATTTACCCATGGGAATACCAAATTGTATGTATGTTGTATGTTTAGGGTTGATTTTCCCTTTAATTAGCTGTGTTTTACAGTGTAAAAAAAATAGTCATGTGCATCTATTTTTAAGGGTTTATAGCACTCTTACATGAAGCATTCACACATGCGAATCCAGGTTTTGTAGTCGGGTGGATATTTCACTGTAGCGGATGTAATCCATCACCTCACTGTAATTTGTGTTTCTGTGGAAAGGGCCATGGGTTGGGGAGAGGGTCGTCACGAGTCAATATAAAACAACTGTTCCTCCCCCCTCCAACTCCTCTGCATTGAAGGTATCAAGCTCATCATCCACCATGGGGGCGAGGGGAGGTCTTTGTCATTCTAGCTCTGTCCAAATGGATAGGACCCGTGAATACCCTGGAAAAAAAATGAGAGAAAATGTATTAGTCAAGCCTGGACGAGGGGTCAACACAGACTCCCCTCCCCCCTACAGCATAAGTGTGGTGTACACACTCACCGGCCACTTTATTAGGTCCACCTGTACAATCTAATGCAATCCAATACAGCAGCACTGCCATGAATTCTACCTTTACATGGTTAGAATTTCTCAAGTCACAGTGGGTGATTAAGTCATACTGGAGTGCATTATATTAAGGGGTGTTTCTAATGTTTTGGCCACTGTTCATTTAAAAGGAATATTATATAAATAATATAAAAATAAATAAAAGGGCCAAAACGTTAAAATAAATTGAGTGTACGTCGAGGTGCACCACTGTCTCTTCATATCATCGGTTTCAGGTCAACAACAAAACCTGTAGTACTCATAAGAAGCAGCACAGGCACATTCCCTTTGAATTAAGTTTTTTTTTTTTTTTTTTTTTTAAATATCCTGACTGGCTGACAAAGCAATGTGGTTCTCAACAGTCCAGTTTAACCACAGATGAGGTGATACTGTGTAATACAATAACAACAATGTGGCTCCACCTGCGAGATTCAGGTGATTCAAGTTAGCGAAGTTGTTACACTGACAGGAAGGTGCAGTGGCAAAAGGACTTTTCAGAGACCATAAGCGTAGTTTAAAGAAGCCATAGCAAGATTTTGTTCTGAGAAATGTCAAATGTCACAATCAATCAACAATATAAGCAATTCACAGCTGAACAGTAGCATGTGATCATCACAGTACTTTATCTTTTATATTTGACACTGAGTTTTTAAGATTTTAAGTCTGTAGCTGCACACTAAAAAAAACAAAACCGCTGAATAAAGAATAAAAGAAATGAAATAGCATTTCTTAGCACCTACTGCCACTGAATTGAAATAAAAAGGCCCTGTTGTTACCTCTGCCAAGGTGATTTGTGTTTGCCTGGTCTCTGTGCAGTTATAACATTTTGTTATAAATCATCATGGCTCAACTTGTGACTCAGCAGTCCTGACATTTTGCAAGTAATGTTGCGCATGTTAGCACCATAGCAGCATTTTAACAGTACTCACAAAGTGCAGCTCTATAAGATTTAAATTGTTGTAGAGCTGACTGTCTAAAACAGAACTGTGACGTGGAAATTTAGACATTTTCGACTGGTGTCACACGGGGACCATGACTGCCTGTACCAAATGTCATGGCATTCCATCTAATTTCCACACAGCTATTTCACTCTGGATAAAAGTGTTGGACTGAGGGACTGAGAGAGGCATCACTTGCGTGGCCGAAAACAATTACCTAACCAGGAATTGTAATTTCTCTATTTATTGCATGAGAATCAAGATGGAAAAGGAAGTACGTGCCACCTGACAAGGGGCACCACCCGCCCCCCCAAGATGGTCAAGTTAATTTTATTTAATTAGATTTCCTGTACAGCACCAGATCACATTAGAAGTCTTTTCAGGTTTCCTTTCCTATAGAACAGGTCTGTACGTTGTCCTTTTATTAAACTAACTAAACAGCCTCATGTTATTTATCTTATTTACATGACAGCATCATTTCTGTCTCAGTATCGCGCACAGCGGAGTTCTGCCGTGATGCACACACACAAAGACACACGCACGCGCGCGTGCACACACACACACACACACACACACACACACACACAGGTGAACACACAGAGAGCGTGCGTCGCAAAATATGACTTTTAAAGCATAAAGGCCAAAACACACACACACACCGGCCCCTGCGCAGAGCGATGTGCATAACACACACCGGGAGCTGCGCAATTTTTTCCCCCAATCATATTTCCACTGTACAGCTGATATTAAGCAAACGAAACCATCTGTTTATATGATTTTAGTGCATTTTCCTTGTTATGTTGTAGCATTAAATAACATATTTCTACAGTCTGGAACCTTCCAGCTGTATGTAGAATGATTTCCTGTGCGTTTGATGTGATATGAACATATGAACATCTGTCTGTGCGCATTTCTGCAGGTGACCACAGCGCTAACTTTATTAATTGTCCCCGACACAGATTGAGGATCGGCCAGAGTGGGACAGTAAATTATTTTGTGAAGTTTTCCACATGCTGTCCTTGTGTGCTGCATCAGGAATGTTTGCATATTTAAAAAACACAATAACCGCTGCAAAACTACAAAAACAGAATCATAACCGAGATAAGTAGTGAAAGAAGAATATTCTGACAACTAGACCGCATTGGCCAAACTACATGTTGCACTGTACAAACTACAATGACAAACTGTACAATCATTTTACAGTTCCTGTCTGAAACGTCAGTCATCATTTGTGTGTTTGAACATGCAATTTAAAAGTGACTTCTTGCCTGAATATTTTACCGCACTTCAAACACTGGAAAGACTTTTTGTTCGAGTGGATCTTCACGTGTCTTTTCTGTGCTTTCAAAGTGTGAAAGGATTTCGGACACACTGAACACCTGTAAGGACTCTCTCCTGTATGCTGGCGCATATGAACTGTCAGCAGGCACTTTGCTATGAAACCTCTCCCACAGTGTTTGCACGTGTAAGGCCGCTCGCCTGTGTGAAACCTCATGTGGAGCCTCAACTCCCCTGAGGAGAGAAAAGCCTTCCCACACTCTGTACACAGATAGTTCTTTTCCCCTCGGTGCATCCGCATGTGTCTCGCCAGATGCTGGATGGAAGTCTTTCCACAAATGTGACATTTATAGCATCTTTCTCCTGTGTGTATGCGAACGTGTGATTTGAAGATATATGAAGACCTGAAGCCTCGGCCACAGTGTGAACACAAATATGGTATCTCGCCTGTGTGAATCCGGCGGTGCACTTTCAGGGACTCTCTGGTGGAGTACTTCTTCTCACACTTGTCACACTGAAACGGCATTGTGTGTGTTTTTATGTGTTTGTTCAGGGTCGACAGGCTCTTAAAGACCTTCCCACAGTACTCACAAGTGTTTGTTGTGCTCCTCATCTGAGGGTTGCTCTTCTCAGTGTTGAGCTTTTGAAGGACGCTGTCGTTCCTAGATTCTTTAGAGGGAACAGGGCTGAGCTCCAGATGCTCCTTTCTGGTGTGCTGCAGAAGACCTGACACTTGACTGTCAGAGTATGGACACAAAGAGCAGCTCTGATGTCTTAAAAGTGTATTATTCTTTGAATCTGAAAGAGACAATGAGGAGATTCACTTTAAGTAAAGTATGACAAGTATTATGAAAGTTTATAATATAAGTAGCAATTATAGATTGGTCACGAGTTTAGAATTCAAATAATAATTCTCTAATTTTTTTATTACTGAACACATTCATATTAATTTGAAAATTAGGTGAGGAAGCAATAATTTCCACTGGATGCTGTCATACTTAAGCAATTTGCAGCTGTCAAGTCATCGCTTTGATCAGCTTTCAGCTTCGGGTCTTCATTTCTTTCGCTCTGGTCCTCCAGAGTTGCTTCATCATCACTTTGATTTTCCTCATCTGGCTCTTCATCCTCGCTGTAATCGAACTGTTCTTCTGCTTCATCACCTGAAGACCATTCCTGCTGCTCACAAGCAAGTGGGGTCAAGTTCGCTCTGGGAGGAAGAGACAGTCTCGGCAAGAATATATTCTGAGCCCGAGAGTCACCTGTGATCAAAAAAATTTTTTTTTTAAATTCTTACTGCTAAATATAGACCTGTCCATCCACAAGATGTTTTCATAAAACTGTTGCATACTCAGGATTTTGTCTAGCATATTAGCCTGAATAACATGATATAGCTAAAGAACACAGCTACTGTACAGTGAGAACTGAACCAGCAGCAGAGGACTCAAAGGGCCACAGTACTTGTGTCATTCAGATTTCATTATAGGACGTTGTGTTTGAGCCCATTTTCCTGAGTCGAAATATTTGTCTACAAACGGCTCCTTGAAATTCGATCATGTTTAATGAGCTTGTGATAATGGTATAAATACCTCATGTTATTATAATAATGTTTTCTTAAAAACAAAGCACCCACAGATCACGGTCACCTGTCATGTTCACCGCTGTCTTGCTCAGCATGTCCTCACAATGTAGCAGAGAAACACAAACTCAGAAGTCACATTTGAAGTCAGTAAATCTCTGGATGACTCACATTTGTTTGTGTTTCCTGATTGTTGTTCGTGAAACAACATTAGTGCCTTCAGTTGATGTGGTTCCAAAACTAGTTGCCCACATTGTTCCATGACAGAGGGAGCAGTGCTGAGCCACTCTGCAGTCTGACAAGTGCATTAAAAAACAGATAATGAACATGTACAGTACAACATGATAAATTTTGTACTCAGTATTTCTTAGTTACTTTGACCAAACCCTATTGTGTAAAAAAGTTACCGACCATTTATTTTCTGTTTAATATTTAATAATAAACCTTACCTGTTTAATATCAGGGATTGGCATCAGGACATCCAGTCTAGAGATAAATTTCCATACTAACATGTGCAATGTGGCTTGATACTGTTCCTCATAGTGGAGATGAAAGACCTCCTAGGGAAAAGGATGATCAAACATCTGTCTTGAGCCACTTGACTCATCTCTACAAAAGTATTAATACATTAATAAAGCACACGTTGCATTAGTGCACTGTCAGATATTGGTTTAATGATGATAATTATGTTAAGAATATCTGACCTTGAAAAACATCTTTCTCTCCTCTGGGTCCTCAAGCAAAGTATGAACAACCTCCACAAAGTTTGACTTCGAATTTTCCAACTCCTAATAATTAATGCCAGAAGATACAGAACATTTTTTAACTTTTAAATCTTTTAAAACAAATTTATTTTCATCAAAAATCAGCATATCACCTATTATAACAAGTCTAATATAGTTTTTTAAAATATTGTATTTAATTTAATTTGCTAGATAATAAGGGCGGAAAAGCAGATTTGAAAATGTTTTTGGTGAAGTAGCTGACAGACTAAATTAATACATTTTACTGAGTTCAAGAGACAGATAGCAGGGGCAGAGCAGCTGGAAGGTGGACGTATAAAAGAATAAGGCAGCTGTAGTGCAGCTGAAATAAAATAATACATTTAAAGGGGTCTGAATTTGAATAATCAATAAAAAGCCTGACGATATTGTGTCCAGTGAAGAGCAGATGCAAGGAAACATCAATAAAACATCAGGAGGAAATCTGCCTGGGCTGAAATCCTAAGGGAACAAATAATCAATTAAACAGTGCAGTCATGAAAATGAAACAACATGGGACCTATCGTGGGTGTCAGAGGGGAGAAAATTGCTGCCTCGGTCAAAGTGGGGTGGAGATCAATTGAGGAAGTGGTTCACTAAGAGGGTGAAAAGAGCAAGGATGCATAATTTGGAGTTTGAAAAGTCTGTCTTTAACCTCAGACCTTCAGTCTCTTAGAGGAAGAACAGAGGAGTTTTTCCTACCATGTGTTGAGAATACAGCATAAGTTCAATGTCTTTCAAACAGCAAAGCTTTGCTAAGATGTGGGATTAAGAGTGTAAACAAATACTGAAGGTGAATGTGCAAGGTGAATTCAAATTTCAACTTCGCTTGCAAACAGGCAAAAAAAATAGACAAAAACTGAAAAATGGATTAAGCAGTGCCCAATGTGTAGAACCATGCTGATTTTGTTCAGGGTTATGCTATGTATGATGATTTTTGTTCTGAGTTGCTCTTCGTAAAAAAAATATAGTTTTTCAGCAGAAAGCAGCAGGACTACATATTTTCTCAATTTGAAGTACACTGTGTTTTACAGACCAACCTGGGAATATTTACTGGGAATAAAAATTACATAAAGATGATACTAGTGCTAAACAATATGATGATGATGTCTACACCTGCAGACTTACCTCCTGATCACACGCAGAGCCAATTGTGAGGTCTTCAATGACCTTCAGGTGAGGCTGGATGTTCAGCAGATTGGCTGTGCTTTCACTGCGACACAACTCCAAGACAAGCTGAAACAGACAGTGGCAGGCATTTACTGTGGTTACATCCGTAATTATTTGTTATGATCGAAACAACAGGGCTTAACAATAAAAACATGACTTTTCCTATTCCAAACTTCAGCTTCATGAAAATAAATGAAGGAGAAAAAATGAAAAATATAATAAATCACTTAAAAAGTTGAAAACAGTATGCTTCTTACCCTTGACCTTAGTCTGAGCAGAAGCTGTATTTTCTCTCTGGGAGTCAGCAACTCCGGAGCCAGCTCTGTCACCAACCTCACCAGCTCCTCCACCTTTTCGTAATGTACCACGTTACAACACTGGACCACTTGCCAGGCAAAGGCACACATCAGACGCAGTGTTGGAACCAGGAGACACAATGATGAGAGGGACAAGTGGCAACCTCCAACTGGGATAGAAAAGCAAGAAATAACAGAATTTAAAATTACAAAGCAACTTACATGTGAATTGAACTGTATTTTGGCAAAATGTACATGTTCTAAACTCAGTATGGATAAATAAATAAATTTGCAAAGGCAATAATTCAACCACTCCCTTTGTTGTTAGTGACACTTTGTCATTTTGTTTAGTTCCTAAAATATTATGTTTATTACACTAGGATAATTCAACAAGTGCCACATCATGTAAGTTGCAATCCACTTTAAAAAACAACAACATGCTAACTTTACCCAACTCTTCCACAGTTTCAGAGAGGTCATGCTGTGATGTCAGCAGGGTTGCAGAGGCTGAATCCATGGCCTCAGCTGCTTGTTTAGTCTCAGCCTCAGACTTTTGATGACCAATGACTTTATCCATAATGGTAAACCATCTGCTTCTTTGCTTTTTATAGTCCTTCTGTTCTTTGATCCTTTCATACTTTCGTTTCAGCAGTCTTATCGTTGACCTGCACTGGCTGGTGGTCTTATCGAAACCCTGAGTGGCGAGCTCTGAGCTCAGCTGGGCGAACACTCTCTCATTTCTCTGCGTAGATCTAAGCTGCTCTTGGATGCTCTCGTCTGCCCATCGGGTGAGCAGCACTTTGACTTCATCTGATGTCCAAACAGTGCGCAACAGGTCTGTTGAAAGTAGTGTTACCTTGTTATACAGTGGCAGCTCTCACAAGATGCAAAAAAAACTATAATTCATGAGGTCTGAAACAACATACCATTGACATGCTCATGTTGTGGTGATTTAGGTTGTGTCAACACTGCAGTCGAATCCACCTCTGTAGAAGACTCTTCATCAGGGCAAAGCACACTATCCAAAATAGCAAACCAGTCACTTGTAACGTCAACATGTGGTTCCATTTCCTTGATTTGTTTGTACTCCTCTTTAAGATTATTCACTTTAAGACTGCACTGATGTGGCGTCTTGTTAAATCCAACCAAGGCGAGCTCATTGCTGAGGTACGTGAAGACCTGATCGTTTGTTGCTGTGGTGAGAAGCTGTTTCTGAATGTTTGGTTGTGCCCAAAGGGTTATAAGCACTTGAACTTCATCAGGCAACCACTGGGTTTCTTCTATAAAAAAACAAACAAAAAAAAACTAAATACAATGGATGACTTTTTTAAAATATACTGTACAAATGATGGTGATATTTTACGCATGCTGAATATGGTCACGTAAATGTTTTTTCACTTATTCCTTTCATAACTAAATCTTTGTTTAATACACTGTTGGTCAGTATTAAATATAAAAAGTTAAGAAATGTAGTAAACACTGTTCTCTGTGGTTTCCTGTGGCCCAGTAACATGAGCTTCTCCTACATAGAAAGAAAGACGCCAATTACCACTCACCATTAGTGTCCACATCTACGACAAACTGTGAATAACTGGGCAGTGAGCGCTCTGCTATGTTTGAACGTTTGACTGCTGCAGCCTGGGAACTGAGGACATCATCCATAATAGCAAACCACACACTCGTCCGGCGGCTGTTGCTTCCACTCCTATGACCGTTTTTGATTCTCTTGTACTCCTGCTTCAGTTTTTTTATTTTTTCCCTGCACTTCTTTGGTGCTTTGTTAAATCCAAGCGAAGCCAGATTGGCACTGAGATGTGTGTAAACTTTATTATTCCTCACGTTGAGGAGAAGCTCCTCTTGAACAGCGGGATTTGCCCAAAGTGTCAACAATGCTTGGACCTCTTTGTTTGACCAACAGCACAGGGGTGTATCTGTAAAGAAAAGACAATAACATTTTGAGAAAGCAAAGTAAATTCACAATTAAAGATTGTGTTCCTTAAAACTAAAACACACAGTCACCTTTGAGTTACATGCCTCATCTGGTTTACTTTACATAAAAGTATTTTTTCTGTCACGTAGATATTATTAGAGAACGATGCATACATTTATATCACATATTCCTTCTGCTTGTTTACCACTTGCCTTTGACTGATGTTTGCACTGCGGTGGAGGGAACTGTGGTGCTTGTTGAGGGACCATCAATATCTTCCAGTTGAATGAAGTAGAAATCTGGGTCTTGTGAGTTTTCTGTGGGGCAAGATGCTGAGGTGAGCACAGTGCTCGGCATTAAGTTGTTGTAACTTCCAGGAAAATCTTTTGTAGAGGGGGAATCTGCAGGAGAAAACAGCTGAATGAATAGGAAGTGTTTTTATTGTGGAGATAATTAAAACATATGCGACTCACTTTACATTGTAGGTAGTTGCTATAGACTGTATTATGCATTTGCTTTGGTCGTCTTTTATACCATTTGTGTTTATTCACTAAAACACTGCAGGTAAACAAACAACTGATTATGCTTAACATAAAAAAACCCATACCTGTTTCAACATCTGAAATCGTGAACTCAAGTATTGTGTCAGATGACTGCTCTCTGTTGTCCGTTGCTGCTGGTCTTTCACTCATGATAGCGTCCAAGGCGTTGTACCACCAGATGGTCTTTCTGGTGGCTCCACTTCTCTCAGTGTTTATCTTAATTTTCCTGTATTCTTGTTTAAGCTTCTTTATCTTTTGTCTGCACTGTTTTGCTGAGCGATTCATCCCCATTGCAGTCAATCTACCTGCCACTTCCCTGTATACTTTCTCATTTCTAACTGATCCCCGCAGGTCCCGCTGGATTTTCTCCTCTGACCACACAGCGATAAGTGCCCGAGTCTCTTCATGAGACCAGTTCACCATTGGTTCCATGTTGTCCTCGTTCTGTCTGCTCTTAAACCAAGAAGAACTAACTGTGGATGTGGACTGTTTTGACTTTATTTCAAAATGGCGCTCCTTCCTCTTGTCGTTTGAATGACGTCACGCTATTTGAGCTGGTCACGTGACTGTTGCCTAGATACGGCTCGGCTCGAAGGAGGTGCCCAGAGCCGTGAGGATCCTTCTGAGTGACTCGATACGGGTTGGCTCGCATCGCAGGGCAGAGCCGTGCCGGGCCAGTGGAAATGGGCTTTTATATGCTGAATTAGTCTGACAAAATGCGCTTTTTTTTTATGAACGGAAGCTATCAACATGACGTGTCACTATATCGTTAGTATAATAAGGAAAAGGCTTAGTTTTTAATAGTATTTGTTCGCATGTGACACAATTGTGCACTTTTGTTTTCATGGCTACAGCGATAACGTAACAAATATTGGCTAAATACATTTACTCGGTTATATATTTAAGTAGAATTGGACTACTAGCTTTGTGGGTATAGTAATCTTATGTTGAGATGATAAAGTCTTTACTTGTTATAACTTTAATTACTCAAGTGTATTAATATAAAACTAGCTAGCTCCACCTCAACTAAATGCAATTTGCATAGTAATAGAAAAAAAAAAGATATACTACTATAACTCACAGTGCAGTTTTTTTGTGTAGTGAGTTTTCGTTTGATACACCAAGCACATTTAGCTAATAATACTTTTAAAATCTGCAATTTACAGCCCCTAACCTAGTAAGTCCCATTTCAGGGCTCATGATGGATTAACTGGTCGATATTGAGGTGCAGAGGAACAAATACGACTTTCACAGGATAATAAACAAGTTGCTTTGTGTATTTATTTTTCTACAAAATATCAAAAACTGAAAATATGTGGAACAGTACATCACTTAATGTCTTATATACATGGTTGCTCACAATATGTTAAGTAATGGTTAAGTAAGATTCACAACACAACCTCATCACACATTTGCATACTGTTAAATTCTTATTGTCCCAAACCTAAATTATAATTAATGTTGTTGTTGTGTTTATTCAACACTAATACAGAAAGAAAACTGCAACTACTGTTGGAAAAAAGCCAAATCCTAACAAACATAAATACGTTTTTAATCTAAAACAAAAGCAGTGTAGTTGTTTACAGTTCATAGTTAGGGTTACATAAACTGTGTGTGGTGAAAGTGGTTTTGGATCACCACAACGTCCACAAGGATACGGTAACAAAGGAAACTGTTTCCTAGTCACACTACAACACTTTAGATAAACAGCAGACATTATCTATTCACATGCACTGAAATGTTTACATGATGATCAGTTAAATGTTTGCTATATTAACATTGTTCTTGAAAAGCATTAAATATTTTTTTTCAACTTTTAAATGCCATGTTTATTTGTTAAAGAAATGATTACCAACAATTAACAAAAATGTTCTATTAGCTACTTTATTTTTCAGGTAACTGTATTACCTAAAATCAGTTAGTTACATCACCTAATTGTATGGAAAAACAGCACCAATATACAGGCAAATGATGGACTTCATTAGATGTTAGACTGCTTGGGCATCAGCAGGAGCCAACTAATACCCATTATAACACAAAATATAACTAAAGCTGATAGTCTTCAGTTCAATGATCAGACAGAAATGATCCTTTAACCATCCAAAATGTGTTTTCACTACCCAAACCATCATCCCTACTGCAATGAAACAAGTCAAAATTACATTATTCAAAGGGTCTCCTACACTGGTGATCAGCATTATCCCTGATCAAAGCTATTTACTACAAAATATATTTCTTTGACTAATAATCATCACTCCCCTCATCTTCCTCATCATACTTCCTTTTCAGGGAGTGCTTCTTGTGCTTACCCCTGTGTCTCCTTTTACTAGAGAAGTCTGGGTTATCGTCCCTTGTATGCAACTGCTCGTGCTTCTTCAGGAGGCCAGGGACAGAGAATCCCTTCCCACATGTGTCACATGTCCAGGGCTTCTTGCATGTATGAGTCCTTTTGTGGACATTAAGATGGGATGCCAGCTTATAGGTCTTCCCGCACACGTCGCAGCTGAAGGGTCGCTCATTGGTGTGTAACCGGATATGAACCTTCAGATTCCCAACCTGGGTGAAACTCTTGTCACATAGTGAGCACCGGTAGGGTCTCTCTCTGGTGTGGATCCTCAGGTGAACTCTCAGGCAGTACTTGCTTGAGAACTTCTTTTGGCAGACGGGGCATGGGATCTTTGTTTTGGGCATGTGGTCTTGCTGGTGCCTCTTCAGATCGGACAAATAGACAAAGGTCTTCCCACACTGGGAGCAGAGATACTGACGGTCGCCGATGTGGTAGCCCATGTGTCTCTTCAACAAGCTGGGAACGAGGAATCTCTTCCCGCAGCGCTCACACATGTGAGGGCGATCTCTGGTGTGCCAGCGCTCGTGGTTTGACAGCTTGAAAGCCGTTGGAAAGCTTTTGCTGCAGTGTTTGCAGGGGAACGTCATTTGGCTCGTGTGGCACTCCATGTGTCTTTTGAAGTAGGTAGACTGCGTGAAGCCCTTGTTGCAGATGTTGCAGTAGTAGGGCTTTTGGCCGGTGTGAGCGAGCATGTGCTTTGTCAAGCTCTGCAGTTTGGTGAAACACTTGCCGCATTGACCGCAAGCAAAAGGGCGCGCTGTGCTGTGGGTCTTTAGGTGATTGTTGAGGAACGCCTGTGTTCTGAAACTTTTGTTGCATGCTGAGCAGATGAAAGGCTTCTCTCCAGTGTGAATACGCTCATGGTCGAGCAGCTTGGACTGATAAGGGAAACTCTTATCACACACACTGCATGTGAATCTGTCAGCTGGAGGCCTGATTTGCTTTTTTCTTCGTATGCTTGGCTTCATGTCATATCCTGAAGTCAGCCGGATTGGAGGAAGTGGTGGCAGGGCTGGGAGTGAGAGCGTGTTAGTGGCAATCTGCGACACCCACTGATGCAATGTGACTCGCTGAGCATGGGGCTTTTTTCCGTCTTTTGTTCCTGCACTACCTTCATTCTGTAAAGTGGGAACGGTTTTGATTGGCACTTGAACTACACGGAATGGGATTGATTTCAAAGGCAGCGGCTGGACTTCTGGTGTCTTTGGTGTTGTTGGTGCACCATCTTGCTCTCTGTTTTGTACAGGAGTGGCCGTCTGCTGCTGTGTAGAACTTTTCTCTTGAACCAGATTCTCCCTCTGAGGTGTTACTGTGACGCTCTTTTCCTTTGCAGCACTGCCATCGGCTGTTTTATCACTGTATTGCCCTCTTTGCGAACGAGTAGCAGGGGTTGATGGGCTTTCCTGGTCATCTGACATCACTCCCAAGTCTTCGTTGTCGCTGAAGGAGGCTGGACTTGCTTCATTGAGGGTGACTTCTAATGGTTTTGGTGATTCTGGCGGTGGGGGTGGCGGCGGTGGCTCGACTGGTTTGGGCCGATAGGCAAGTGAAGAAAGCACACAGTTGCCCACAGAAGACGAGATGGCTGCTGTACAAAAAGAAAAGCCTCAATTTGTTTTTCGCTGATTTTATCAAATAGAAACACATTTGTAAACTGAAATTTAGTTTTTACTGTAATTCATTATACACAACACAATCTAGAATATACCTTTAACACCAAGGAGTCCTTTGGCCTGCTGGTGTAAGAGGAGAGTCTTCAGGTCCCCAGGATCAGGGATGAAGCCACCACAGGCCTCAAGGACAGTAGGCTCCATTGAGATCATGGCACCAAGCTGAGATTGAGAGGCAAGAAAAATAATTTTTTTTTTATTACAAATCTCATTTTACCTTTTAAATTTGGATAATGTATTTGTATGTCTTAATGGTCCAGTATATATTATGCCTTTCTTTACATATTATCACCTCAGGACTTTTCCCCCCACTATTTTATAAGGCTGATTTCCCCAGGTAGATTTTCCCCAGAGGACTCTGAATACTCTGCCATGTATAGACGTAACGTAAGAAAAAAAAAGAAGCGATCAGGAAGCAGTCTTTTGTCTTTATATGTGGACCACGCTTCCAAAATCAGATTTCCAGTAACCAGATTTCTAAAGAGCATGTAAACTCGTTCCCCGACTACCCGAGAAACCTGGTATCTCTGAGGAACCCGGTTACTTGAGTGCATATAAACACACTTACTGTGTCCAAATGGTGTAACGTGTTATTCATCTCCTATCAGAAAATTCTGTTTGCTTAGGCATGTCAATAAAAATCAGATAAAAAAACACCTAAAAGACCTGGGAGAAACTCTGTAGCTTTTTCAACACATAAGCCATTAAATGTACATACCTGGGAAAGATTGGGAACAGGAAGAAGCTGCTCTAGCTTGCACACCAGGCCTGCAGTTAGAGCCTGTAGTGCTGTGTCAAACTTTGTTCCATACTGAACAGGGAACACTTCCTGCAGAGACAGAAATATGCAGAGGTGTTAAGTACAATTAATCAAGTACTGTACTGGAGTATTTCCATTTTATGTTACTTTTACTTACTGTACTCTATTATACTTTCACTCCACTACATACATTTTAACATAATTATATTACACAATTATATTACAGTTACTTTTCGCAGGATCAGATTCTTATAAAAATCTTTATGTATTAATAAAACACTGATGTATCATTTATGGATTAACCTACAGTCACTATATAAGGTGGTTAAAATCAGCCCCATCTTTACTGACTGCTGTTTATGTTCCATTCTGTAGGTAACAACACATTTTGGTCATAATTTTTACTAATGAGAATTGTCAAACAAATATAGACTAGCTTTCTACATTTATGTTATCAACAACATCAAATTCTAAATTGTTTAAAATACATTGTTTTCTTAGCGGAGTACTTTAATTTTGTACTTCAGGCAACGAGGTTGTGCTTTAGTAGTTCTACTTGAGTAGAAGAATGAAAGAGTACTTCAACTTGTAGCACAGTATTTTTCTGGGCAAGTACTTGCACTTTTACTTTAGTATTGAGTTTGTGTACTTTATACACCTTTAAAAATATTAATTAGATTAACCTCATTGTGACTCTAAGAGGCCCCAACAGTTTGTCCAAAAGGAGAGATATGCTGATTTACTGTGTTCTATCTCCACATGTACTGTGTTTTAATGTGGCTGAATCAACAGTATATTTATGTTTTCATTTCTATTTGCCTAGTGTGAAATTTGATAAGCCAAGCTGCAGATAAAATAATTTTGTGTGAGAATGTTGAAAATGCAGGTTAATGAGGTTAACTGCTATGTTGTAAAAATGGCTACACTGACAATATCAGAAACAAAAAAAAAGGTTGTTCATTCAAATACAGTCAAAAAGCATCTTTTACAACATCTAAATGAGTGGGAAGCATGTATTTACATCAAAAAATGGCTTTATGTTATTTCACTATGTTAAACCACATTAAGACAAATGTGGATACCTGGAAGAAGCGCTTCCTCTCAGCAGGGTTTTTAAGCAGATTCTGGACCAGCACCATAAAGTTAGTTTGAGACTTCTCCACATCTGCGTCCTTCTGTAACACAGGAAATACTGAAAGTCCGATTTGAGGCAAACACTATTAAACACTTTAAGATGGTACAACTTTATTTTTCTCAGGTAACACGTTTGCATTCTTACCACTGAAGATGAAGAAACTTTTAACTTATTTATGAGTGTCTGAATAGCCCGGGAATCAGGTGGGCCATCTTTGTGAAGAAAATCCAAAATGATCTGCGGTATGAGAAAAGAGACAGATTATAGTCAGAAGAAATAAAACATGGCAAATGTTGCTGAGTCTTTACTAATTAAGATATAGTATATTAACATGCATTATTTAAGGTTATTCAAAATGTATTTTTCTCAAACCTTTTTCTAAGATAGAGTGAGTATAGTCATAATAGCAAGTGCTCTTTTTCTTCTTGATCTGTGTGATTTGCAGTTGAAAAGAGTTCATGGGGTGGGGTGCTTCAATAACATTAAAGAACACATCTGGACAAATGAATGCGATTGCACATAACACAGAGCGTTGTATGAATCACTGATTTGTGTTTATCTCAATCCACTTAAATTCACTGTTTTGCTAACAGCTGCTTACATGCATTACTCTACTTTTTTTTAAAGCACATACATTTTGTATGAAAACAAACTCTTACCCTTGCCCTCAACCCCAAGAGGAGCTGAGCAGTCTGCTTGAAACTCATAAGCTCAGGAACGGTCTGTGTTACCATGGTCACAAACTCCTCCACTTTTCCATACTGCTTAACCTTTCGCTGCCGTATGACCTGCCATATGTACGAGTATGTCAGCTGCAGAGGGGAGGCCATCAAGCGAAGGGACGCAAGGGGAAGGGTGCGTCCTGTGCAGGTGACAGAAAAACCTTACATTAAGTTTACAAATAACACAAGTTGTTTTTTAATAAATATGTGCATTGATTTAAGCCAAGCCCCTCCAGGAAGTTGCAATGTTCCAAATGCAAAATTGCAATGTGGTTGCATCTTTTTAATTATTCATTTATTGAGAATAAACCTTGATGTACTGACTGGCTGAACTTGCATTTGGAACATTGCAACTTCCTGGAAGCTCGCCAAGTTTCATATGCACAGATACATCTGTGAGTGGCAGGCATGCTGTGGGGCTTTGGGTATTGATACGGTAAATTTTTCTAGTATCTGCTGGTAAGTTTTATTCACTGTGCACTGTCAAACTATTTTAATATAGTTAGTAATTGTTACTCAACTAGTAAATTGCTCTCAACTACTAAGTATTAACTAATTTCAGTCAGTACAGTCTTTTACTCATTCCTCATGTCATGACCATAGTATAAAAGTAAAAATTTAAATCTTCCCCTCTGTCAATAACACGTTTATGCATTAAATGCAAACGCATATGGTTTTGCAGGTGGAGCCACATGCAGCTGTAGGGGGCGCTGCGGTGCTCTGTGCGCGCTGAAGAGGATTTGAAAAAGGTGCACGTTTGCGGGTGCATGTGCAGTCGTCCAGAGAATGAGCGCCAAAGAGTACAAGAGTTAGGGTCAAACTTTGAGCAGATGGTGTAGATAATAAGCTGTTACTGTAGAAATCCACCATTGTTATTACACGATGTAACGACCGATTAGTGCAGAGGACGTGACTTAATTTGAAATCAAACCGCCTGGATAGGCGCTAAAGCTTGTTAGCTGAGCTTAGCTAAATACCATACATCAGCCAATATAACCTTCCAGACTTTGCGGCATGATTGTTGGCGATAGATTAGGACTAGACAACCTGATGGTTGCAATAGATGGCGTAAACTACGTTGCTTCTTATTTTCTGACCACCGATCTCGGCGGCAGCTACTATTAGCCTGCTAATGTTAGCTTAGCAACGTACCTGTAGTATCAGAGCGTTTCTCCATCCTGTGCATACGATACGTCGCTAATTCATGAGTTAATCAACCGATTGCACCAAGTAGGCTAACAATGATGTAGTTTATCCCGAAATATATGGTTAAAACCTATTTAACTATCTTCCTCTCGAGCGTCAAGCCAGGAAGAATAATGGCGACCGCCAGGCAGTGACTTTCCAAAACAAAAGTTTGTGTATTTCCGGCGGATGTTTTTATATAAAATAAAAGCACCTTCTTTTGTAACGTTACCAAAACAATGGTTATGATTTAGGTAGATTTTGAATATGTGTGCCACCCTTAGGGCTTTGGTACATATACTTATTTTTTTCTACATGTGTCAATTTTGCTTTAAAAAATAGTGTTAAACAATCCAGCTCAAACGTATTGCTCACTCTGTTCCATGACACCCACAAACACAGTTTTACATAGAATTATGACAACAATATTTTACTGATGTTACTATATTATCTGAGCAGTCACTAAACATAGCAATGCATCAAATCCCATCAGTGAATTTTTGTTTTGCATCAAAGGTTAGGGAGGCCTGAGTAAATTACCCGGCAATGGTCTGCATGAATGTATGATCTGTGTTGTTATTGTCTGAAATCCTTATGAGTAATAAAGTAAAAAAAAATCCTTTACTGTAATGGAGAATGGAGATTGTTCATGTTTTTGAATATTCTGCTGCTATTTTATCTAAATAAGTCTCCAAGAAACATTCAGACTTTTGGTGTTTTACTGTTTTGCCAACAACAATAATAAGATGTGCCTTTATATATTTTACATTGTTGGCAAATATTATCAGATTGTATACTGACAAAATATCTGCTATTGTGTGTCATATGGTATTCATTTGAGAGATACTATACTTTGCCAAACATCACAAAAATGCAAATAGAGAAAGAGACAAACATCTTTGCCTGTATTGTTTAGAAGATTCATGCAATATAAGTGGACACGATATTATGGCAAATGGAGTGGTCACAAGTCAAAATAAGGCAAAAGATATACTGTATGAGACATGTTTACAAGGAGTGACAAATGCATCAGTTGGCATCCAAGTTAATATAACCTACTGATACAGAAGTATGTGATGATGATATAAGAGTTAATCCCAAGTATTGTATTTTCGTTGAGTGTTCACAGTATTCTGCCTACCTCCTTTACGTTCTTCACTAGAATGAGTAGCATTTAAAAATACATTCTTATGGGAAATGTTAATTAAACAAGTGATTCATTTTGTAACAAAATAACTTAAATGTTTCACACAAGGTACAAATGCATATTTTTACAGAATACAAAAGTAAAAATCATACAAATTGGTCACCAAAAAGACAACAAAGACAACACAAGTTACAAGTAGACCTTGCAAACAACATGAAAACGAAGATTTTAATAGAGATATATATTTCCGTATTTCACTGACTGTTTTGGAAGTAAATCATTCGAATACAGAAAATTGTTATTGAAATACTAACCATCCTCTGTGGATGAGGCTACAAAGCCTGTGGTCAGGAAAGATTCTTAGCCTGTTGATTCATAGGGATCTGTCGACATCAGTCGTGCTTGTAACTGGCATTTCCTCCAGCCTACGGCCAGCTCTTTTGTGACGAGAACAAGCCCTCCTTATGCTTCTCACTGAGCTCATCCGTCCATCCATCTATCCCTATCTCCCTCACTTTCCCTCGACTATCTGTCCCGTCTCTCGCTCCCTCTCTTTGACGCATAGTACGAGAGCATTCACACTCAGGGAGTCATTTTCTATGACTGAACATGATTGACTAAGTGAATAAGACATTAAAATCTCTAACACACTCGCTGTGGCCGAGCAGCAGCTATAGATCACTGGGCAACAGCTTTGAGATACAATGACAGGATTCAAAGTGCCTCTGGCTATTGCTATCTGCCATCTGGTCAGATCTTTGATACACAAAGCAGGACACTTGTTGAACTGCTCAGCGTGTTGTTTGTGACTAGCATGTTTGCAATTTGTGACAGATCACAGATCATAATAATGTCAACAACAAGTATAAAACAAGCTGAAGTAGGTCAAACGCAGCTTTTTCAGTCACTTCTGAAGCGCTGGATTTAATAAAGAAAGTATTGTTATAAATGTACACCCCTAATGCATTTCAGAATACAAGAGCAAGTTAGGATTCAGTGTGTTGCCTGTTGTGTTGACTTTGCAGCAGTTTCTGTAACCACAGTCAACAAGCTAATTACGACACTCCCATTTCAGAATGAAATGATGTTCTTCAAACTCATTTTTGATTTGAGGCTCCAGGAATACTTTTAATTGCAGCTCAAAACTAGAGCACAGGAACACCCTGAATGGCAGTAGTTCAGACGGGCAGGATGAAAACTAAATCAATATGGTCTGGTCAGAACAGGCCAGCCAAGTGATGTTAAACAGAGGCCAAGTGGAAACAATTAATGCACTTCTCCATCCATGTTGGCAGCTAACCAGCCATTGAGTAGAGAGTTCTTTCTCTGGTCCAACAAAATCTCTTTGGGTGGTGAAGCATTAGAAGTGCCGGGGGGATTTTGCCACACACCCATCTTCACAGCAGGTGAGTTTTCTCTCACAGTGCTGGTCCATGCACTTGGACGAAAGCAGAAGAAGAGTGTATGGATACACTCATTTATCCAGCAGGCTCCTGAACAACCTGGAGAGTGAGTTGTTACATTGCTGTCTGAATTTTGTTGTGTTATTAATCATGTTTCATCCACTTTCATGTTCAAGGATTGCCTCCCCCACTGGCTGAGTGTCAGCAGCGTGGGTGAGTGTTTGAAGTGGGATGGAGACAGACACAGTTGGGATCATGTCAGAAGGTGCCATTTGGCTATTTTCAGTGTTGCACACTGGTAAACGCCTCCCAGACTTCACCTAAAAATAAAAGAAAAAAATATATAGAACATCACTCTTGCAGCCTGAACAGTGTTCGTCTAACCTATTTTCTGTGATGAGCATATCTCCAAAGTGGATGTCATTACTTTAGGTAATAACAGAGCCTTTCAGATAACTATTGAATATTTGATGAACAGTTGTTAACTTTACAAGAACTGCCTTCCTGGAAGTGCTCACTAAAATGAGGGCACATTATCAAGCAGGCTTTATTAGGCTGATCCACTGAGACCAAAAGGCACAAGAGTCATTGTAGTTGATTGAATATTTAGTATCAATAACATTTTATTAGTTGAGGCCTTGGTTTCTCATAATGCATATCACAAAAACAAGCTAACCACTATAGTTTGGTTTATGACATATCCTCAGGATGTCTACCATCCTGAATAACAGATTATGAAATAGCTCCCAGCAGAATTTTCATCCTTGGAGTAGCGGAAACTTGAAGGCAGTGCTGAAAATGGCCAGACTTGAAATGGAAGTAAGTGCTCAATGTGGTATAGAAACTGCTCTAGTGCTGTTGCCATTATTGACCTTTTATATATACAAGCAATTATCAGCCTGAATAGTGCGACTATTGTATAAAATACTTGTAGTAAAACAGAGGTTTTCTTGCTTTGTTCATTTTTATGGAAAGGAATTTGTAAAAATCCTCTTTTAACAGCCATGCTACGGCACTGTGAGGGAGCAGAGCTTTGAGCGTTTAGCAGCTGTTCATGCCATGTTCACCACTGAAATGTAGTGTGTTAGCATGCTAGCAAATTACAGTTCTGTGAAAAACTATTTGCTCCTTTCCTGATTTTTTTGGCATATTTGTCACACTGAAATGATTCAGACCATTAAACAAATTGTAATATTTCACAACGATAACCTGAGTAAATACAAAATGCAGTATTTAAATAGTGATTTTATTTATTAAGGACAAAAAGCCTAATAACTGGTTGTACAACAACAACTGCAATCAAGCGTTTATGATAACTGGCAACAAGTCTTTCACATGGCACATCTTTGTGTAATATTAAAATTAGTTTGATGATGTGAATTGTTTAAGTGTGACAAATATGCAAAAAAAAAAAAAAAAAAAATACAGGAAGGGAGGAAAAACATTTTCATAGCACTGTATAATTAGAAATAAACACAAGCTGAGGCTATCATGAATGTCATTGGTTTTGCAGGAATTTGGGCATAAACCAAAGTGACACATTAAAACGTTGATCTGATGGTGGTGGTAGTTATACTGTATGTACAATATTAAGCAAAGTTCAACCTGTTCAATTCAAAAAATATTTTCGGTGTATCTTTGTATTCCTTGTATCTGTGTTCTCATATTGATTATTAGAAATTGCATTTAACCGAAAAACGGTTAATACAATAGAATTGAAGAGGAAACTCAGATGGTTCACTTACTTACCAGCCACACTATGAGAACAACACATGCTATGAAGGGGATGAGAACCAGAAGCAGAGGCGTTCTCTTCAACCAGCTATGTTGACGACCTTCCTCTTGACCCCCTGGAAGAAACGGGATATGATGTGAAATGTTACTGACACCTTATAAAACTGACAATAGGTAGCACAGTTCCACTAGTTATTTACTGTTAATAACTGTTAACTGTTAACCAGTTATTTTCAGTTCCCTTTTTAGATGTCATATAATATGAAAACATAGCTAGCAGGCTTTTACTTTGGTTTGATCATATAGTTCCTTTAACTACATAAACTGTCTGTATGTGTACGGTATTATCTGGTTCCTGTCCACAGCTGCTTTCCTGACCCTAAATCAATATCTGACCACTAACAGTCCACTAAGCTGCTCTGGTTTTTAAGACATACATTAAAAATTAAAAATGTAACATTTAAATAAATGATGCACCTGGTGTTTGTTGTGGATTAAGGCAGGGTGGCGGCTTGCATGAGAAGCCGGATGTTCCTTGAGCAGCAGTTTGTAAGACATCTTTGATGTAGTCAAAGTAAAGACCAGACATTAAGCTCTCCTCCTGGTAGTGACACTGGAAGATTTGCATCGCTGTTTCCTGTGGGATGAGAAAGATGACAAGCAATCCTGAAATAACTTAATTACATAAAATATTAGTCACTGAATGTCCAAAATATTATATACCTGTGCCTAAAACTGAGCTGCAGTTCTTATTTACAAAATCAGTATTTCAGATTTGTCCTGCTTTGTGCTCTGTAAAGCATTTTATGATTAACATAAATGTAAAATGTGCTTGATAAAAAACACACTTTTCAAAAAACCCATGTAGCCAATTGGGCAAACAAAGATATCACTATACAAATACACATTACATAAACATTCAGTTGTTGTTTGCTTGCAGAAGAGTGATTGCGTAAAGTTTTTGCATTGACTGAATTTGCTGATGACCTACCAGTTCCTCGTGGTCAAATGTGAAGCGTAAACTTTTGAGCATCGCAATGAAGACAATGATATTTTCCTTGTTGGAGGAGATGGCACCAAACATGTTGGACAGCTTCCGAAGACTTTGCTCCAAAGGATAGATGTTTAACACCACCCAGCACTTGCCAGCCTAGAAATGGAAGCATAAAAACAATTAATGCCTTGTATTCAATATGAAATGAGGCGTCATCTCTAGTTGACTATTTTTATATTATTTTTGTTTTCACAGCTTCATACCTACCACTTCTCTGGGAATGTAACTAACAGGAATCTCATAATCAGAGGGAATATTCTGCTTCTACAGTGGAGATAATGAAAGAGAAGGATTTTTACAACATAATATCAGCAGTAGAAGATCTCTGAGTCTCACAGAGACAATTTAACATACAAAGAAATGGCTCATGTAACAACAATATATAGCACTGAACAAGATATGTATCAGTGTGTGTCCATAATGTCTCACCAATAATGTCAGCTTGCTCACATCATCAGTTATTGGTGTCCCAAATTTTCCAGAGCAGAGATTCAAATTTGTGAACAGACTCAAGAGGAGACAAGGTGAGTTCAAGATCTGTAGGACAACAAACGAAAAACATACAAATGTCTGCTGTATTTGTTAACAATTAAATTATATTATTCACTCCTGGAAGTTGACCACCCACACCCACAGTGCTTAAAGGTATCATAACTGTGGTTTCATGCAGAATAGCACAGACAGCACAGTTTTTACACCCAGGGAGGGATGAGAGCTATTCATGCTTTCCTATTATGTTTATGTTTAGCTTTGTGTTAAGGAAAGACAGTTACTCCATTAATCAAACAAATATTTTTTGGCTATTTATTGAGTAAATCTTTTAATAAAGACTGTGCTACTGTAAACTAAAACTAAACTAAAACATTATAGACCTAATATTTTTTAAAGAAACCATTCAAGACAAAACAGTACAAGCATTCACACATGCATAGTGTATATACTGTATGTAGTAATGCATGATAGATTTTTCTCAAACTGTGGCAGTATAGTGCTTTAACTAAGTTACCAGTACAAGTACATTCATTCATTCATAGTAGTGTGCAAATAATCCTGTCATTGGTTTCACGGCACATTTCATAAATGTTGAATATCACATTTCCTCCATTAGCCACTCAGTAATCTCACCAAAATGTGGCTGCACTGATTAGTCAAATGATAGGACTTAACTATTTTGATAATCAGTTAACTGTTTTAGTTGTTTTATAAGCAAAATGATAAATATTCTGTGGTTCCAACTTTGGAAATTTGTTGAACATTTGTTGTTGTTTTTTCAGTGACAGATATGACAGTATTGAATATATTATATTCCATCTATTAAACAATTAAAGCAAATTGTTGACATCACCCTGGCCTCTGAGAAACTGTTTTTTTTTTTACATAACTGATTTATAAAGAAAATAACCAGCAGATAACTTTATATTGGAAATAACTGTCAACTGCAGCCCCGCTCCAAAATACAAACTCTACAGACAGTTTTACATCTAACATAAATGAGATCAGATGCACAGAAGTGCAAAGGAACTCAGAACATTTACGTGACACCTGTAATCACTCTTTAAAGAGTACTTTAAAGAGTGAATCTTTCAAATGTAAAACGCACAACATGATGAACTGTTGGACTCCCAAGCTGCCAGTGTTACAGGCAGGACTGTGTTTGCATCAAATGAATTTTCATTCTTGTAAAATATTCACTACCAGCAGAATGTTAAAATGCACTTAGACATCCGGGACTACATGTGCTAATGTTCCTATGTTCAGTCAATATATTGAGTGAAAACAAAATGTCCACGTCTCCCTCTTAAAACACGACTTTATGCAAACTTCACAACACATTAAAATACAACTCTGAAAAGACGCTTTTCTCATTATGAGATTTCATATTATCTCATTTTAAATACTATAGGAATGTTATTTAATAGTACAATTTATACCTTTAAGTTAATTAACTGTGTACCTTTTCCCAACTGAAAACATTTTACTTAAAAACTGTTAACTAAAACTGTTCAATAAAATGAAGCACAGGATGAAGGATCTCACTGGAAACAGATATTCTGCTATTTAATAAGCACACGAGTGGGACTTTAAGAAGTAGCTGGATCAGTATCTATATCCATTCACAAAAACAATTAGATCAACTAACAGTGTAAAAAATGTTAAAAATGAATACATACTACTTACTTTTTTCCTCATATGGAGCAAGAATCTGAGGTTTCTCAAATCCAGTTCATGAAATTGATGAAAATGATGATTTCAGTTCAAAAACAGAGCTCATCTGTGTGTGTGTGTATGTGTGTAATGTCCAAGCGTGTAGTGAAACTTGCGGCTGGGCTGGCAATCTGCTTTTACTGGTGAAGTCTTTTGACGTGGTGGAGAGTCCGCCTACAGGCTGAGTCACTGTGTCACACACTGACGCTGTCTGAGACTTTTTCCATGAACTCCCACATATTATTTTGCGCATTAGGAGAAAGTGGGTGCTTGTTCTATCGAGGTAATATTTCGCTTAGAATATGCCAAGGTTATTCCCCAAGCTGTTGTGAAAATTAAGAAAATCAAAGAAAAGAAAATTAAGGGAGGTCTTTGTTTTATGTATGGTTTGGGTGCCTACATAGATGGATCAGATATTGAACTGTATTTTTCTTCCATTATTTGATCATTTTTAATTATTAAATGTATTTAAAATTTAAATACATTTAATAATTATCAATCATTATGATTTGGTCTGTTTTGCTGTTTTCTGTTTTGCTTGTGTTTCAGTGTGTGTGTGTAGGTCACAGGGGTGCTGGAGCCTTAGTTGCATAATCTCATGATGAAGTGTATGCATTGATTTCAAATATCAAATCAATACCGATCACAAATGCTTCAAAATTATGAAGCAGATTAAAATCTGAGATAATATTTGTGTTATGTGTGGATTGTAGTGTCATAGATGAAAATCAACAAACATGTAATGTACTGTATGTTTCATTTACATGTGATGAAATTCACTTAAATGCAGGAGCACTTTGTTTAGTGGAGTTGTAAGTAAAAACGTGAGAGGCAAACTCTGAGCTGAGTCAAGTTGTCTAAAGCAGGTCACATCTAAATATAACCCAGACAGCTCAGGACCCTGCAAAACAAAAACACACAGGCTGGGAGCTGGATTGCTCAAGGGCACGCATTCAGATCAACAGGTGAGACAGGCTGATAAGACTACCATGACATGCCACCTCATTTTGTTGTGTAATCTCAGATTTAACATATTTCTACTAATGTACTCACATAACCTATGATGCTATTTTAAATTAGAAGCCCTTTCGCTGATAAACAAGTTGCATGTCAGCCCGAAGTAAAGGCAGATGTAAATAAGTTACCTGCAGTTTCATTTCAACAACTTTATTTAGATAAAAGCAGGTTTACAGAGAAACATGAATCCATGCTTGTTATTTTGCTCCTTTATACAGAAATGGATGACATTGAGCAGGAAGGAATAAATGAGGATCTGATCGAGTTTGCCATTCAAGAGAGCATTCAAGATGCCTACAAGCTGTGTTCAACACAAACAAACAGGTATGACAGAGTTTAAAAGTGCCTATATGTTCAAAATGCTTTCATTAAAAGAGTTACGGGTGGTATTACTCATCAAAAGTACTCAATTTATCTTTAACTGATAATTAAAGATTAAAGCACAGGATTCACAAGAAATCCTAGAGTAAGTAATTAAAGGGTAATTAAAAATTTTAACCTGACACATTATTCATCTGTGTTTCATTAGAAAGGACACAAACAGTGAAGGCTTTATCAAGATAATGGCAGCTATTCACAAAGGTAAGTTCAAATTTAAGGCATTTAGCATAAGAATATGTGCATGCAGTGTTGGGTAAACAGTAGTGGACAACATCAAGTAAAGCTGCAGAAAGGCAGAAGCACCTACAAATAAATGTAAATGTTTGGTTTTGAGGTGTAGGTGCATAAACTCGCTGTTGTCCACAAACATTACAAATGTTTCTCTGTATGTGTCCTTTATGGGTACTGGTTGTGTCTGCACAGGTGATGTGCATGCCCTGCAGGTGCTGTCAGGTTGCGTGTCTGCCTTCAGAGAGAGTGACAGCAGGGGCCGGCTGCCTCTGCACGCAGCTGCTGTGCAGCCCCAGCAAGAGATCCTGCATGTGGTGCTGCAAGGTGAGAGCTCAGAGCAACAGGCTGGATGAATGTAGCATCTGCAGTTTGGTGAAAACCATTTAGGTAGATGTAAGTTTCAGTGTCTGGAGCAGTCGACTGTTTGTCTGTTCATCCAGCCATACATCATCCTAACCGCTTGTCCTCCTAAGGGTCTTAGGAGTGCTGGAGCCTATCCCAGCTGTCATAGGGTGAGAGGCGGGGTACAACCTGGACATGTCACCAGTCTATCACAGGGCTGACACATAGGGACAAACAACCATTCACACCTATGGTCAATTTAGAGTCACCAATTAACCTAACATGCATGTCTCTGGCCTATGAGAGAAACCCACCCAGACAAGAGGGCAGCATGCAAATGCTACACAGAAAGGTACACAGCCGACCTGTTGATTCAAACATGGGTCCTTCTTGTTGTGAGGTGACAGTGCTAACCACTGCACTCCCGTTCCGCCCGTGTGTTTAACATTAACATATTCTTAATGGTGTGTTTGTGTTAGTGCTGACATCCACAGACCTGACCCTGGAGGAACAGACGGAGGACGGGGACACTGCTATTACTCTGGCAGCGGAGGCTGGCCTGGTGGAGAATGTCAGGATGCTGCTGCAGCACGGCGCTTCACCACACAACACCAATAGCAGGAATGAATCTCCTCTGCTCACTGGTAACACATATACACACCCTCAACACAATGCAGACAACTCACACAGTCAGTCACATATACACACACTAATCCCCCATTAACAGCATACACCTATTTATTGTTACAGTGTTGTTACTAATATGAATTTATTTGATGTTAATACAATAAGTCAATAGTAAATCATTTACAAATTATCATTTAAAGTCATGATTTTAAAAAGTTCTGCATTTAATCTGTGTTTAATGCTAATTAGGAAATGTTAGCATGCTAACACACTAAACAAATATGGTGAACATGGTAAACCTTAGGCTACCTGCAAAATATGTAAGGCTTGTAAACATTGGCAACTTTAAATTTTCATAAATAATTAATCTTGTAAACCAACTTGTATTTTTTTAAATATGTTGTAGCAGTGAGACAGAGCTCATACGACATGGTCTCAGCCCTCATCATGGGCGGGGCCTTTGTGCAGCAGGTGTGCCTTACTAAGTGGACGGCCACCCATGAAGCTGCAAAGGTGAACAGCTTGGTATCAATAACGGCTAAAGCATGAGAAAATCTTAATTTATTCTTCAAACCTCTGACATATATATAAAACATTTTTTCCACCTCCAATTTTTTACGTCAGATGGGCTGTCCGGCGGTTCTGATGCTGCTGCTACGACATGGGGCCAAAGTGACTGCTCGAGATGGACATGGGGCGACTCCTCTGGGGATCGCAGCTGAACATGGAAACACTGAAGCTTTGGATATACTTATACAGCATGGTAAAACACTCTGCAATGCCATAGTAGTATACGTTGGCCCTGAGGTGCAAAACACAATGGCCTTTCACAAAAAACAACAACAAAAGAGAAGACATTTTAAAGACATTGGAAAACAGAAAGAGAAACATTTCTGAAATGTTGTCATGTCTTTCATCTTTCATCACTGCAATACTAGTACAGTACCTCACAACAGTTTCTCCCATTCATCAGCCTGTGTTGCACTTTCCCTACCCTCCACTAGGTGGTGATGTGAATGCCCAGGCCAGCAATGGAGACTCTGTGCTGTATGATGCATCTGGATCTGGAAACCTGGACTGTGTCAAGCTGCTCCTGCAGCATGGAGCCAACCCTAATGTGGCTAGCTATGCCTGCCAACTGCCCATCCACAGAGCTGCTTATGAAGGACACATACTGTGAGTTAACCTTCGTGTTTTGAAGGTGTCTGACATCAACTGGTCATCCTGACACACTAAATATGGCAACATACTTATGCCAAAAGCTTGTCAGTTGAGTGAGTTTTTAAAGATAATCAAGTTCCCAATAGAAAGGAATTGCTCAAGACAAATTAACATTCTTTTCCTCCCAATTTGCAGCCAAATTGATCAAACTGTAGACTGAAACAAGTCTCTCTCTCCACCTCACAACTCGGCAGTGTTTTCACTTTAGTCATTTCCACAAAGAGCCTTCTGTTTATCACTGTTTTTCAGTTCTGTCACTGAAGAACACTGTAGCTTAAGCAGCAATCTAATGAACGTTTTTCTCTATGCCCGTTTTCTTCTTTGAGCATTTGTTTTTTACAGTTTCTGTCCCTCACTCTCTTCCTGTTTGTCTCCTTCTCTCTTGCACCCTCTCTCTGTCTTTAGAGTCCTGAGGATTCTCATCCCTATCACTACAAAGAAAGCCATCCGTCTCTCAGGCCAGAGCCCCGTTCACTCAGCAGCTGATGGTGGACAGGTGGAGTGTCTGGAGCTGCTTATCCAGAAAGGATACGATGTCAGTGCCCTGCTACATACACACATCTCTGGTACGGCAAAGCTTCATGTACATATGATATATGTATGGAGTATTGTAATCATAGCATCAAATCTTCAACTCAGGCGTCTTTGACACTACAATTTATTCCTAAAATAAGCAGGAACTAAACTGTGAATGCATATATACTGTATATCACTGCAAGAAAGCATAAACATTTGGGAAATCCAAAAATGCATGCACACATAAAAAGTATTTGACGTGAAAGCAATCATAGTAAACACATAGATATGTTTGACTAACGACTTTTCATAATTAAAATGGGACAAAAAAACAACTTTGACCAAATAATAAAAATGACTTGAACTGGTCATTTGTGAGGTTTATCAGTCTCCAGAAAGTTTTAAATCTGCAAGTTGATTTTCTGCTGTAGTGCAATGACTGGAAGCATGTAGCCTTCTGTATATATATATATATATTATGCATATACTTTTCAAAGTATATGTTTGTAGATAATGAAAACCACTGGCATGGCTCTTCAAAAGTTGAAGACTAGAGCAGGCTGTTTCCAAAGTTGTGAATGTGCCATTTATATTATTATTATTAAGATTTAAAATCATATTTTATCTTTTAAACTGTCAATGCAATGCAACTTTTCCATTGATGTTTTGTAAATCTTGTTGCAGAGAACTATGGGGACCTCAGAAAAACTGCTCTGTACTTTGCTGTTTGTAACGGTGATGTGACCTGTGCTGAGATGTTGCTGGCAGCTGGAGCGAGAACTGACCTGGACCCACTACAATGCATTCTGGTCGCAATACGAGCTGAGAGGTTTGGGATGTGTACCTTTTTTATGTGTCTATTTCTTAATTCATAGTCACTCCATGTGGTCATGGCAGACCTTTCTGTTCAGGTATGAGCTGGTGCAGCTGCTGTTGTCCTATGGAGCGGAGGTGAACTGTTACTTCAGAGTGATCTGCAACACAGTGTTCCCCACGGCCCTGCAGTACTGCCTGAGAGACCATGTCATGCTGAAACTGCTGCTCAACAGTGGATATCAGGCTCACAAGTATGTCTGGAAAACGAAGAGTGTTAACATATTTCATTCTTGTGAAACAGAACAGGTTGGGATTTTAACATCTAATCTATGCAACCTTGTCCCTGGCAGGTGTTTCCAGTGTTGCCATGGTGACAGTAAGGAAATAGATTACACCTGGACTGACCTCCATAACCAAGCCTATCGTATTTACAGTCAACCTCATGTTATCTCAGTAAGAGCCAACACAGCCAGATACATGCAGTATACACACACACACACACAGTAAATCACGCCATGGTTCACTCTTTTCTGTTTCTTTCAGTTCTGTGACTTTGTGTCGGTGTCCTGGCTTACACATCTGGTTGGCAGTGTTGTAAGGATGCTCCTGGATTACGTCAGTCATGTTAACATCTGTCCCAACCTTCAACGCATACTGGAGAGGACGCCTGAGTGGGATGAGATTTCTGACATACTGAGTAAAACTGACAACTCTTTGGACAGTTAAACACATTATAGGGCAGGGTTACATTTGAGACATTTACAAATGATTTCAGAGGTTATATGTGCTTTTTTGTGTCCTCAGGCAAGCCCAGGTCTCTGCAGCACTTGTGCCGACTGTTAATCAGAAGTCACATGAGCCTCAGGATACTGAATAACCCTGATGTCATGGCTGCTGTCTCCTTTCCTCCAAGACTCAAGAACTACCTGACCTTCAGATAGTACGACCTGTACGGTTACCACTCCTCTAAGTGAAATACACGTAATACACACTAAACAAGTATTATGACAAAGCACTAGTCACTCTTAAACATTAGCCAGTGGAAATATATTTTTACATTCAAAGTGTTAAGTTATTTTTAAGAGTCAGAATGCCTTGTAATGTGTGACTTTGACTTTGAGCCATTTTATCAACACTATAAGTGATAGAATATATTATAACTTGGGCAAGATTCTAACATTTCTACGTTGCTATAATGCTAGTGGCTTCTTTCTGTTTGTGTTTATTACAATATTATTGTTGAGCTTAAACTACTGCATTGCAAACATGTTAACTGTATATGGCTACTATTGATACTGCTGAAACATTCATGTATGCATATAGTATGAAATGGACCTGAATTACCTTGACTAGATACCACGTGGTATCTTCTAGATACCACGTGGTATCTAGTCAATGTTTTGTAAGCCATTTTGTAATAAAGAACATTAGAAAGAAAGAAAATGTTTGCAACCTGTGTGTCTTGGGGTGATTCATTACTGACTTAAGTAAAGTCACCAAAGCAGGGGTGAAAGTGATTTGTTGTGCATGTGTGTTAATATAATATTCTTTGCTGAGCTTGAGTATGACCATAACTCATCACTCAATAGCATATTAATAAACAGTTATAAAATTGTTAAATGCCATTAATAACATCAGCATCATTTATATCCTTTCAGTGTTTTTCTCTGTGCCAGACTAGAAGAGATTTGGAGGGATGATGATGATCTGTTCGTGTGTCTGCATGTGGGAGAGTTTACTCTGTTCGAGTCCCTGCAGGTTTGCATTCTAAAACTTCCAGCTGAGTAAATCTGCTCTCAACTAGAAAATATAAACATCAGAAATCCTGTGATGTAACAGTTATATTTACCTCCTCAAAATGATTAAATTCTGAAAATGGATTTAGTATTGCTGTGGACTAGTTTATTGACATAATTCTGATGCCACATATTTACAATCCATTTGAAAAGCCAAATAAGGTGAAAGTATTTAAACAGAAGTGTACAGCCGAGCGGCAAAGGCTGTATTTTAAGCTAAATGCTAATAAGACACCTAGCCCTAACCTTAACTGAACCCCTAACATGTTCACAGTAATACCAACAATCTAAGGTGTAGCACATATAATTTATACCATGTTTACTAAGTTTTTATAGTGAGTTAGCTTTCATTTACTAATTCACACTAACACAAAGTAAAGCTCTGGCTGATGGGTTTTGCAAGTATTTCCACATACTTAGTCATTGCACCAAAGTATGTGAAAAGTTAACATATCACAATAACAACTCTGTGTCTCCATCAAGATGTATTTTCCCTTAACCTGAATCTAACCATATCCTAACCCTGTAAATCAGAGGAGGTGCAAATAGTGTCTCATGTGTAAGGAGGGGAACACATCTGTGTGGGGGCTCAGACACAACTTCACTTTATTTAAAATAAATCTTAACAGTACATCCAAATATCTATCAGCTCTAAGCTGTTTTCTTCCTCCACCTTCCTCCATGTGTATGTCTGCAAAAACAATGTCTGCTGGCGGACATGGTATTGCCTGAGAGATACATTTTCAGTTTACCTTTCTTGTTCTGTGTATCTGTTGATTCCCGTTGGTCTATTTTGGCCTTGAACAAAGCCACTCATGCCTTGGTGACTGACTGCCATGTATGACAGGCCACACAGTCTCTGAGCTCACATACTTTTTGTGGCTCTGTGTCTCAGAGCAGTGCCTCCCAAAAAAGACGCTGCATCATGGGGCCCACACGCTGGTACGCTCACCTCTGATCCCGCTCTTAAGGCCTAAATAGCAGCTGTGGAGATTAGAACAGGAGAGGACAGTGAGACACACACAGACTCCCTTCCACATTAAGACGAGTGGCCAGGGCAGATCTTGTTCAGACTGGAGGGCTCTCATCAGAAGCACCTTATAGATCAAATACGAACACCTTCCATGGAAAAGATCTCCTACACTGGACTTTGAATTTCCAATGATCTCTTATGTCCTTGGATCTCCAGCAATATTACCCTGGATCTATTGGAATCAATATCACCACCCGTCTTTATTTTGGGGTCTAAACTAAGTTATATGTGACTCAAGACCTCAAGATCTTTCTGTGTTACTTTGAGCTGATTCTGCTCTGTGCTGATCACACTTTGGCTATGAGTTATTTTGGATACCGCCGGGAGCTGAGTAAGTACGAAGATGTCGATGAAGATGAGCTTTTGGCTTCTCTCAGCCCAGAGGAGCTGGCTGAGTTGGAAAAGGAGCTGGCAGACATCGATCCTGATGGCAATGTGCCCATTGGACTCAGACAGAGAGACCAGACGGACAAGACACCAACTGGCACCTTCAGCAGGGAGGCCCTCATGAAATATTGGGAAACTGAGACACGTAGATTGTTGGAGGATGAGATATGTGGAGGAAGCTGCAAAGCGGTCAGTTGATTTGTTTGGCATTTTTAAAATGTGAGGTAAAGCTAGCTCATTGTAGCAGAAAAAAATTAAAATAAGTAGTTTGAAGTAGTAAAAGGAAGGAAAAACATTTACAAAATAGATATATTCATAATGTTTCAAAGAAACAAATACTGAAGTTATAATACTGCATTTTAAACACTAACTATCAAACTACAGGAGGAAGAACAACAGGAGTGTGTGACAGAAGAAAACAGTGAAGCAGAGGATGAAAAAGATGATGAAAATGAGAAAGAACAGAAAAGATATGAAAAGAAGGAAGAAGAGGAAGAACAGGAGAATGAAGAGGAGGATGAGAAAGATGAGAGCGAGGAAGAGGAGGAAGCTGTGACAGAAGAAGAAGAAGAAGAAGAAGATGAGGAGAAAGAAGAACAAGATAATAGATCAAAACCTGAACCCCCAAAGGATTGTGGTCAGCAGACGTCGCGGGCCGAGACCCCAAGATTACTAAAACCTCAGAGGGTGGAGCCTATGAGACTGACTCCTCCACCTCCACCTGCAGACCCCAACATGACTGGAAACCCGACTGTTGTAGATGAAGCTCTGCAACGAGTTCTTAATAACGACCCTGAACTCACAGAGGTTAATCTCAACAACATTGACGACATCTCACAGGTACAAAAACAGACCTTAAAGAACAAAATACTGATTGTCACAGAAAAACTGTAAAACACCAGATGGTTTTATTTTTTATTTTTTCCTACTTTCCCAGAGTGAGAATCATTGTTACTTTTTATTATTGTCAAATTTATTTAAGTTATGATAACTAGTAGCATTAGCATTACATTAGCCTAGCTTAACTCTGATAGTCTGTGAGATCAGTAAAAGCAGGAAAATGCTTTTTTCTCAACATTTTCACATTTCACAAGCAATTAACAACAAGTCAAGTAAGATGATCAAATATGTCTCTGGTAGAACCAAAAAAAGAAGTTATTAATAGTTTCAATTCAATTCAATTCAACTTCATTTATATAGCGCCAAATCACAACATAAGTCATCTAAAGACTTAAGGTTTAAGACCTTACACATTATATAAATATATACAGAATATTGTAGAAAACCCAACAGTCCCACTTGAGCAAG
>JAUMHL010000016.1:8672968-8684562 GCA_032362345.1 Sandelia bainsii | reverse complement strand
AGAAGGAGGAGAGGAGCTCAGTTTATCAGGGAGGTCCCCCAGCAGACTAAATCTATAGCAGCATAACTAAGAGATGGCTCAGAGTCACCTGAGCCAACTCTAACACTAAGCTTTAGTTTCTAATGCCATCATAGGTTTGTTTTAATCAGCAGTGTGTTTAAACAAGGCAAGACATCATTTCATTATTTATGTGACGTTCACTCATAATATAGACACAAAATTTGGAACAATTGTGCTTTAAACTGAAAAAAAGCTGTGAGCAAATGTTTCAAATAACCCTCCAACTTAAAAAAAGACAGGTCTGGAAAGATGACCTCCTTGATGATGGTAAAAAGTAAACAATGGTAAACTATCAGTTTCAAACAGAGATACAGATTTGCTAGCACCCTGATCTTTTCTATTGAGTAACGTTTGATTGTCTGCCAGTTTATTTTAGAACCAGACATCTTACCATGGTTATGCAATGGAGGGCATAGACGTGGTACAAACACTTCATATGCCTGGAAAATGAACAAAAAACATAGTGTCCTTAATAAACAAATCAACATTTTGACATTTAAGTAGTATCAAGTAGTGGCTAAGAAGTTATTTTACGTATGTTTATGAAAGTTTTTTATTCACTTCTCAGGAAACCCTCATCAGATTTGTAGAAGCACTGAGGTCCAACACATATGTGCGAGTCTTTAGCCTCGCGAACACTCATGCTGACGACCCAGTGGCTCTGGCCATCACTAAGATGCTCAAGGAGAACTCGTCCATCATTAGTCTGAATATTGAATCCAACTACGTGACTGGGAAGGGCGTGATGGCGCTGGTACAAGCACTTCCAGGAAACAATACCCTGACTGAGCTTCGATTCCACAACCAGAGACACATGTGTGGAGGACAGGTTAGTTATCATCTCCAACCTTTAGTTTGTTTCATCAAACAAACCTTTCTTTGTGCAATCAATGCCATGTTTAGCATTGTTTCTTATCGCAACAAAATCTTACAGGTAGAGATGGAAATGGTAAAGATTCTGAGGGAAAACTACACGTTGATCAAACTGGGTTACCAGTTCAACCTGCCAGGCCCCAGGATGAGCATGACGGGGATCCTCACCAGGAACCAGGACCGCCAGAGACAGAAACGCCTGCAGGAACAGAGGCAGCAGCAAGGCCAACAGCGGGTGACAGAGGGATAATTTTGTGTCTGATAGCACATTTCTCCAGTAAATGTATGTAGTGATTCATGTATTTGTTTTTATCTATTTTCTTGTCTCTGTCTCCAGAGAGGTACACCTAGTCCATCACCTTACAGCTCACCCAGATCCTCGCCTTGGTCCTCACCAAAACGCCCCCGGAGCGACCTGGCTAAAAAACAGACTCCTCCTGCTCCCCCTCCCCCTCCACCACCACCACCTCCTCCTCCCCCACCTCCTCTGCCACCACCTCCCCGGCAGTGTGAGAAGAAGAAACCCACCAGGATGATTGCAGAGGTCATCAAGGCGCATGAGGTGGGCAGCAAGAAAGCAACAAAGACAAAAGGGAAAAAGGGCAAAAAGGGGAAGGAGTCTGAGAAAGATGAGAGCATCCTGAAGGAGCTTAGGAATGCACTAAGGCCTGTGTGGGTGGAGAGGAGAGGTGAGGAGGGCAGTAGGCCCTCCACCCCAATGAGGTCTGCCCACGACCAACTGATGGAGTCCATCCGTAACAGCAGCATCCGCAACCTGAGACGGGTGAGTGGAAGGATTTGTGCGCCAGGGACATTTAAATGGTCATTTTTTATCTCTTGGTCAGAATTTGCTTTTCATTCTTTTTCATTTTCAATCTTATCTGTGGTATTGTCACCGAAATACTGTATGCACAATATATTTCTAAATGCTGTATATATTTAGAAATAGCTGGGGCAGTGGCGCAGTAGGTAGGGCAGTGCCAAATATGCGGAGTGATCCACTGCGGTGACCCCGAAAAGGAGCAGTCGAAATAACCTTACTGCATATATTTAGAAATGTACTGAGTGGTAAAAACATTCACCCTCAACAAGCAATCGAGCTGTGTACTGTGAGTTTCTCTACGGGCAAACAATTTCATTTAAATGAGGATGACACAGAGTCAGTGATCTCTGAGTCATCTCTGTGGCTGACATGCCTCTACTCTACACCATCCACCACTGTGGTCTGATCACAATGCTTTTACAGACAGAGACTGAGACACAGAGAGATAAAAAGACCAACATATGGTCAATAATAATGTCAGCCAAGCTAGACAAGTTTTCTCACATAGAGGAGGAAGATAAACTGACACACACAATGCAAGAGGGATGGAAAGCGAAGACAAAGAGACAAAGAAATATAAAAAGAGAAAACCGTTACTGTAAATAAGTCTGAACCTTGTTCTTGCGTCATTATTTTTGAGTGCCTGCCACTTGTCGAAAGCATTAGTTTGGCTGAAGCTTTAGCACAGCTTGTTACATTGTTAGAGTGGAAAATCAGCTCTGCCCTCAGATGGTGGGGTCTCCTAGCTGTGAAATTCCTGCCACTTATTTATAGAAGCTGTTCACTGGAACGTTGATAAAGACAGATATGTTACCACAGCATGCGCAAACAACACATTTACCAAACTTACTCACTAACACTTCATTTTGTGACACCACTGTGAATTTGATGCAATGTCCAGGTTAAGATAGATGCACATGTTCGAATTACATAAAACATTTGTCATACTTTTAGGTTCCTATAAGTAAGTGTAAATATCCTGACTAAACAGCTCTGGAAACAAAATCACTTTTCAAAAAAAATCAAAATACTTTTAATCTTTACACTTTTTTTTTAAACAAAGAAGACTTAAAGTATTAGCTTTTACCCTCTGTTATCACTCTTTAGTCAAAGCTAGGTGACTGTTGGCCACTGAGAATTTGAAGTTAGGTCACACTGTTGCACGATGGGGGGCCGGGACGCCATATTGTGAGTTACACACTGTTTACTATTTCTCTGTCCCTCTTGAGGACCCGTTAGGTAACTGGCAATTTTTTTTTAATGGGTAAATTTTTTTTTCCTATTATATTGCGAGTGCAGGCACAGATAATAAATTACTAAATGTTGATTTGCTTTAGACATAAGTGCGACATGTAAGTACCATCATGAAGCAGGGGTTCAGTGAACATTCAGTATGTTTTGAAGCTGATTAAACGCTTTTGAGAGAAGAACATTTGTTTTGTTCTTCATTCTCTGTAGCACCATAAACCAGAGAATTTTTTATTTTTTTCTTGAAAAGTATTGCTCAGATAATTTACAGCTGGTGAAAGGCTGGTTTACATTTCTAATCAGAATAACTAGCTACAATACTCCAACTACGTTCTTGTAATTATGGCTCATAAAAACCTTTGGCCCATGATCACTAACTAAGTGATTCATGTCTATTTTTCTTACTGTCACCATCATATTTCTTATAAAGCAACAACCTGCATTTGCAACTGATCTATCATCAGAGGTGGGTAGAGCAACCAAAAATTGTACTCAAGTAAGAGTAGTGTTACTTCTTCACAAATCTACTCAAGTAAAAGTAAAAAGTATGGTGCAGTAAAACTACTCTTAGAAGTACATTTTTTTCAAAATGTTGCTTAAGTAAATGTAACGGAGTAAACTACCCACTTCTGTCTATCATTGTCATTTTCCAGGTGGAAGTCCCACATTATCTACAATAATACAAGCAGGAATAAAAGACGTCTGTTGGCTGCTGTGGAAATCTGCGTAATGATGACCAACAATGATGAAGACACAAGGTGAAAACATGCTGGGATGAGGAAGCAAAAACTGAATTCTTACTCATGAAAAATAAACATACTGGAAATTTGCACTGTAATAGAAGCTTCACATTTTGACAATGTTTAAGTGTTGATGCATATCAGGAAATTATGTTTGTATTTTCATTTTGAAATGAGTTGACTGAACTGTTTACTGTTTTCTATTTCACTGCTTTCTTGTAAAATTGTAAATATCTGTTGTTGGTTTCCAAATATAGTAATTTGAAGTTTATGATACTACTCATCAACGTTTGTGAGTTTTCTTATTCTTTGGTTACTGGATGATTTAGAAGAAAAGGGTCAAGCTGTAATTCGTAAGTACAGGAGCACAAGCAGCCACTGTTTATATCAGTGCGTCAGCTTACTGGTCAAGCACCACTGATGCATTTTCCCACTCTGACACATTCACAATACACCCACCACAGTTAGCACATATTAGAGAAGGGCTTTTGCGCACTTTGTTTGAACAATTTACACTGCATGACAAGTGAAGGGAAAGAATAGACACTCACTATTAGTACCACTGACATCACTGAAGAAACATCAGCTTTAAATAAATATCACAGGGTGAAATAAATAAATAGCTGTGAGCTGTACAATGTGTCTAACTTTTGAAAAAAGAAATGAAAAATTATTCCTATTACAAATAAAAACACATCCTTTCTCAATTGAATACGCTCAGGAGTTTTGGTGCTACAGCCTCACTTGGATATGGTATAACTGTAACTGTGGCTTATGATCGACGTTAACAAACATGAGGTGAATGAGGTAAAGTGAAAGACCTGTTGTGTGTAGATGAGAAAGTGAAAGCACATGACCATAAGCTGTAGAGACTGAGAAATGTGACCTATTAGTATCAGTCATCCTATTATCGCTCGTGGTTTAATTATGTGTCTTGGGGGAGTTCCCCTAGTTGTTCCAAGATGGGAACTCAGGGGGGGCAGCAGTAACAAAATCACAGATGATATTGTTGAAAACCATTTCACAAAGTATAGAATATGTTTAACCTTAAGGTGGTATGAAAAATCACCTTTGTGGAGCCTATTATCAAATTACAATGCAGCTGAAAGCACAGATTGTTTTGAAGAAGTAAATTGTGACGTTCAAGGTCTCGATCCTTGACAATGAATGCTAAATTTTTCATCTCTGTGGATTGTTTGTTAAATACACTATGGTTATTTTGCTTCATATTGCATCTGGTGCCTGTAGGACTTTTCAAAATAATATATCCTGTCAATTACAGTAACTTTTCCATTAAAAAGAAAGAAAATGGCAAATAAACATTTGGGTTTAAGTGTCAGCACATATACTTTCTTTCTGCTTTCTTGTCTACCTGGCAATTATTTTAGTAGGAAAGGATGATATGGAGTAGGATTGTCTTATTATTATTGTATTTATGTATGTATGTATTGTTTTATATATATTAGATGGCATATTGAATCAGGTAAAGCCTCTACTTATGCAGGGCACGCTCCCTAAGGCTCTTAATTAACACTTATGCACGTTTGTATTAATCCTCAAAAACACCATATTATGCTTACTAACCAGTTGTATGCTTAAATAACATCAAACAAAATAAGTACATATGTGCTGTTAGATCTATAAATGGTTTTGTCTTACTGTGTGTGTGTGTTGATGGGGGTCTCTATGGAAGCGCCATATCCATGTAGCACTGCCTCACTAGTGGAAAGTGCCATACCTGCTCTAATCCTTCTCATAAGCTCTGCAGCAGATAACTGATATGGGGTAAGTGCAGTGTCAGCTGATGTGGACATAACCTAAAAATAAATAGTACAAGCATAGAATTGTGGTCATTGTGTTTGTCACTATGTGTCACACTGGAGGAGATAAGGGTCACTTCCTTCAGTGACTCCTAAAGTATTATTGCCAGTTTTCAGTTCCTCACTTTCTCTTTATCCTGGAGCACAAGTAGAAGGAAACATAAAATGTCTTCCTCTTTTTGGGAAACTGGGAATCTATGGGAAACACATACATTTTTACAGAGCTTTACTTCTGCTTTCACCCTCACTCACCCGGTTTTCATACCTGGCTCAGTGGGTGAAATGGTAGCAGTACAGAGTGTGATAATCCTCAGCTGTTACCAGATCTGTCCAACTCTCTGTCTTGCTGTCTGTTGTAGGTGATGAGGCCTGTATTCATCGCTCCCTACACACAAACACACACACATATGGACAAACAGATGCAAATATTCAAACATGCTTGTGCTTTCTTATAGTGCAACAAACTCTTCGGACCACATTATTTTTGCCTTAATAATTCTATAAAGTTGTATCAATGTAAAAATAAAAGCTCAAAAAGGTAAAAATAAACCAGTAGTTTCAGAGGAAATAAAAATTTTATTTCCAAAATGATGCATCCTCAAACCTAGAACCTGGGTGGTAAAAGAACCAACAAATACCAAAGCATGTAAATATCAACCTTTTATTGGAGTGTACAATGTAAGAATCCATTATTTGTCCAGCCTCTCTGATAGGGCTCGGCATCCATAGCATCTTATTAACCAAGTTACTTACAGAAGCTAACATCAGTGAAAACATGGCTAGGTTTTATTCCCCCAAAAAGTATTTTGATATTGACAGAAGAGGCAAGTTCTTAACATCGAACAAGTGGCAATTTGTCTCTTAAAGGCAGAAATAAACATTCCTCTTTCTGCTAACTCACAAACAAACAAAGAAAAAAGGCATTTGAACACATTTCAACCAATTCAGGAACTTTTCTTTACTGGATGTGTCACACAGTGGGAAATACGTATACAGTATTGGCTCTGTTATAGACCCAAAATGTGTTAGCTGTTAGCGCTCAGTCTGGAATGCTAAATGCTATATTTTCAAGTCTAACCGCTGAGTGCTATGCAACTCAATTTTAACACAGTGGTAGTGTTGTTACAAAATAAATGCCATTACATGTTTTTATATGCCACACTGCTAGCTTAATGCTAACATGTATTTGGGAAAGAAAGTTTTATCGGCAACAAAAGACAGGGCATTAGTCTAGTAGAATGACTGGCCATTTAAGTCTACGCATAAATTAGGAAACTGATTAATATTCATAATATGATTTTTTAGCTTCTTAATTTACTAACATTAGCGACCATGAAGTCTACTGTAGAGCCAACATGGCTGCCACAGAGAAACACTGTAAGCTTTAGATTAAAAGGACAAAAAGGTTAGCAGTTTGCAGCTCTGATGCCCCTCTATAAAGAGGTTTAAAGAAACACTCAGCTGGTACCACTTTACTTAATCTGGTATGACCAGCTAGCATGTTGGCTAATGTGAACAAACAGGTATTGCTTTGTATTCCTTTCTATTTGTGCTAATTACAGCAGATTTGAACATTTACCATATATTACTTGTGGCCAGCAGTACTCTAATTTTAATATATATATATAATTGCTAAAATTATATACAAATAGATTTTTCCTTCAACCTTTATTTGCTTTTGTGTCAAATTTGATGAACTTTCTGTAATGGAACAAGTCACATCATTCAAACCACTTCTTTTATTAGGTCAACTTTTAAATCCTTTTTGTAATTTGGCATTTAAGGTGCTGTCCTTTGTGATGAATCTACCTTTTAAAAAAACAATATCTTTGAGAGATGATCAATTTAGTTTTACTATTTGGTCTGTATAAGGAATAACTGATTTTAAGTTCTTTATATAAGTGATTCCTATGTTATTATTGAGAAAAGACACTAAAACTTGCTTAAATAATGCCATAAATCTAACGTTTTCCCCTACATGTTGTTTGCTCTTAGTGTCTGTAAGAGGAAGAACACTACTTTAGCCCACCGTTTTTGTACAGTAACTTAGCATATAGACCCATTATAAGCATCAGGTGTGTAAAACTAAAATGTCTTTATTCCTCAAGCTTTACGTGATGTATGACCTGATTCCAATAAACAGGCATTTATTAATACTCGACGTTCTACTGAAAAAAAAAATGCTAGAAAAAAAAAGAAAAACTGAATCTGTAGTGTGACAGTGACAAAAAAAAAAAAAAAAGCCATCCATAGCACTGTAGGCTACCTCCATGTGTTTACTGTTTGTAGTGAGGTTTGTTAACAGTTAAAAAATGCTTACTGTCTAAATGTAGTTTGCGTCATTAGTTAAAGTACGTATGTTCCATAATGTTACAGACCTGAAAATGTCCTGTATTAATGCAGCGAGTCTCCTCTCTCAATCTGTGCAAAAATATAACAAGACTCAAACTCTGGAGCAAATTTACAGTCCACAGCAAATGAAGCTAAATAGTCCAAAAAGAGACTTTTCTTTTTTTCTTTCTTTGTTTTAAGAAAATATGAGCTAAACTAGGATCATTTGAATAAGTAAAAATAAACTACAGAGCAATAGGGTATGAAAATAGTTGATTTTTTTTCCTTCCTGACGAACAATGATGACAAGACTGATGAAGGATTGGTGGCAGCTTGTTTTGTAAGCCCTCCCTTCAATCACTGACCAAAAAAAGAATAAGACATTCATGTCTAAGGTTCAAGAGAGAACTTCATGTGAAATTGCACGTTAATCCGGGAACTGGGAGAACATGGGAGAGTGACGGAGAGGGAACATGTGTGATGGGATGCTGCGTGACAGATGGAGGCGATAAAGAGATGAAGAGAAATGGAAGCAAGAAGAATATAGTTAAAATGAGAGATGCAACATATTGCTATCAAGACACAGACGGAGCCAACAGGAACACAGGCATGTTGAAGATAAAGAAACAATAAACTAAAATGTGAGAATGACAAACATTTACAGATTAAATGAGGTATTGCACAGATTAATAAAAAAAAGCTTAAAGGCAACAAAAATATACAGCAATGATAGAACATTTACATTTATATTTCTGAAATTAAAGATTCTTTTTTAGAAAGACAAGAACAATTTTAGTGTCATAATCATCCAGGAGATGGTAAGGGAGGAAAAAAAAAATCACTAGTCTTCCCATTCATCCTCATCCTCAAAGTCCTCGTCATCTTCGTCATCATCATCCTCATCTGTGGAAGAGAAGAAGATTTTGATATGAAGACGGCTGAAGTAACACAATACAAAGAATCATTTCTAAACCATAATTCAAACAATGGATTTCCCCAAACACTTCCACTTCCAGATAAAACTTGTGTTTTAATTTTAAGAACTACTTTTAAGGCGGAGAGACACGTTTCCTCCAGTGGAGGCTTCAAATTGGGGAAAAAAAAATCACATTGTTTGTTTTGAGACTGATGAGGAAGTGGTGAAAGTCAAATTTATATTTTAGCAACAGTGTGTCATCCGACACATCAAGTAAATGACGCAAAGTCTGGAGTCTTAATGTCAAAGCAGACGCACTGAGTGCCTGCACCAGCTCTATTTTTAACAAGGAGTCAGAGTAAAACTTAGTATTTGTGCAGCACAATTTAAGTGCAAGGGAGCCACTAACGAATATTTTGCAATAAATCCCTGCTCCAAAATCCTCTCTTAGCTGTATTTTAGATATTTGTTCAGGTTATTGTTTATACAAAGGCTGAACAGTAAAGGTTCCATGATGTGTTCCTATAATAATCATTTGATAATTCCAGATTTATGTAATTTGCTGCCTTTCTGGGTCACATTACACTTTTTGCAATATAGTAAAATTGAATATTTTGGGGTTTTGAGCTGTTGGTCAAACGAAACAAGATATTTAATGACATCACTTTGTGCTTTTAAAAATTGAGAATTTTTCATTGATCCTACTTGATTTCTACTGACATGAGAAAAAATTTGATTAATATTGACATGATTAAAAAAACAACAAAAAAAACAACATTTTAGAGATTATTAATTGATAGGATGGTGAATGTGTTTCTGTTTGTACCTGAAGAGTGAATAGCCTTGCTCCTTTTCTGCATCACCTCCATCAGGGCCCCTACGATGCCTGCTGAAGGGGCCGGGGTGGAAGGAGTTGTGTCTGTGTTGTCATCTCTCTGTAAAAATGACACAATATGAAGCCACAGTTAAAAGGTGTGGGTTACAGATTAGGGAGGAGAGTTGCGTGTGATAAATAAATATTGACCGATTTAAGTTGTATTCCTTGTCGGATTTGGTCCAGAAGTGCGTCTCTGCCGGTGCTGGTTACTGGCTTCTCCTTCTGCTCCACCTTCTTTAGCTGGGTGCCTTCTCTGATCTGACTCAGCAGAGCCGACTTCCCGGTATCTCCTCCGTTAGCCTCCGTTGGCAGCGTAAGAGCAGGTGGTGGAGGGCCGGGAGGCGGTGGAGGAGGAGGGGGAGGAGGGGGTGCTCCTGTACTGGATGGAGTTGAGGATGAGGGAGGAGGGGGTGGCGGGGGAGGTGACGCAGGAATTGAGGCATGAGCTGGTGGAGGGGGAGGCGGAAGAGAGCCTCGGCTCGGAGGTGGAGGTGGTGGAGCGGACATGCCTGGTCGAGATGGAGGGGGAGGCGGGGGCGCCGAGATGGGAGCTCTGGAGGGGGGAGGAGGGGGTGGGGCACCTCGTCCTCGGGCAGGAGGAGGGGGAGGAGGGGCTGAGGTGTGGTGTGGTGGTGGGGGAGGAGGGCCGCCTCTGGATGGAGGGGGTGGAGGAGCTGTAGAGAGAGAGAGAAACAAAAATTTTAAATTAGAAAATAAACTTTGGACCATCACATAACTCACATCTATCAGATATATTCACATTTCATTATTTGCAAATTATTTTCATGAAGTTTGGAAGATGAGGAGGATCACAAACAGTTTCACAGCAACTGTTTCAAATGCTTGTCAGTTTCCTAATTATTGCTTGAATTAAGCCATGCAGTTATAAAGTTAAGCAACAGGGGGCAGCCTTTTCCCTTGTAACCACTGTTAATTTTGTTAAAGAAAACTGAAAATTTATTGATTGACACCTGTTTTTCCATAACATAAATGAGATGTTAGCAAGTTGAAATTGAACCTCAAACCTCATTCCAAATTTGTAAGAAATGCATATTCATTTAGAAACATGCTTTTCAATTCTGCTCATCATATCTTGAGAGATCTTTTGGATCTAGTGCTCGTACGACCTGCTACCAAAGTCACATGCAGAGTGGATAATAAGTAGAGTTTACAACAGTTGCTAAGCTTCATGTGACGGTTAGACAGAAGAAGTAACACTGCAAAAAAGTATCACTGCACAACAATAATGTCAAGAAATTACCAAACAGTCTGGTATGTCTGAAGTTGTAGTCTTAATAGCGCAGAGTCAGCTAATGATAGAATATCCAAGTCAAGTACAATCGAGTATGGAACTGCAAAGTCTGAAATACTAAAGTAACTGCAAAGTTGTCACACAGGTTGAATTCATATTGTAACTCTACATGCACAGTCATGAGCTGTCACAGCAGGTCATGCATAGAAACCTACCACTCCACCTGGGCGGACCTGGGGACAAAACCACCAGACTAGTTAGACTGTTTAAAACACATTTCACAGTTTCGGTCTCACAGTTTATTTCACAATATTAAAACTCTTCACTGAAGCTGGTTTAAGTAATGTTGACTGCAAAGTTGCACCTTTTCTAAGCAAAAGGGTGGGTGACGTTAAATGGCCCAAATCACATCCACTACTGTCAGGAAATACAGTGCATTCAGAAAGTACTCATAGCGCTTTACTTTTTCCACATTTTTCCATGTTACAGCCTTATACCAAAATGGATTAAGTTCTACACACAATACCCCATAATTGTAAAGGGAAAAAAGTTTGCTTGAACCTTTTACAAATAAAATAAAAATAAAACATGTACATAAGTATTCACAGCCTTTGCCATGACATTCAAAAGTGAGCTCAGGTGCATCCTGTTTCC
>JAUMHL010000016.1:8642782-8672868 GCA_032362345.1 Sandelia bainsii | reverse complement strand
TGGAGGAAACCAAGCACTGCTTATCATCTGGCCAATACCATCCCTACAGTGAAGCATGGTGGTGGCAGCATCATGCTACAGAGATGTTTTTTAGCAGCAGGAACTGGGAGACTAGTCAGAGTTGAGGGAATTTGCTAAAGTTTTTTCACTTTGTCACTGTGGGGTATTGTGTGTAAACTTTTTAGGTAAAACATGAATTTAATCCATTTTGGAATAAGGCTGTAACGTGGAAAAAGTTAAGCGCTGAGAATACTTTCTGAATGCACTGTAAGGTTTTGTTCATTCCCAGCTGCCTCACCTTGTCTCCGTAGCTCATTTTTGACAGCCTCTACTCCTCCTTTTTTCTCAATGAAGTCATAGATGACCTTAGAGGTCTCCTTGTCTTTGAGCTGAGCCTCAGAGATGCCGCACATATCAAACAGGATCTTCAGCTCTGGGTCCAAGTTATTCAACTAGAAAGAGAACGCAGAAGACGACACGCTAGTTAGTACACAAATCTATTTAAACTGATAAGGGATAATGCATTGTAGATATGGGCTATCCTGTTCCGTCACTGCGGATACTGATTTTCATTTTGAATTTCATGTCAGTGACAACCACAACTAAGCATCAACTTGTTCACTCTCATTTATGAAGAAGACATGCCTCAAAACAGACCACAATGTTTGCCATTATGCGCCACCTGGTGGTTGTTTAGGGTAGCACAGTGCAGCTGACACCAAGGGAAAAAAAAGTGTCATTAACACAGATTTGAATACAAATTCAAACAGGTCTGGTCAGGTATCATATGTTTCCCCTTAAAATAGTTTGTAAAAGCCACAATAATGTTCTTCTTATTGAACTTTATATATGTTTCCTGTTTCTTGGGTAGTTTTTAGGTTAGCTGTGTGATGGTGCACCAGTGTCATGAAGTTTTTTGTAACACTATGACAACTTGTTATAAAGGTGGGACCTATTTGAAGCACTTTTACTTTAGATAAAGTATATGTTTCCATAGTATAAGGACTGAAGTTGACACATTTAAATGCTAAGCCTATAAAATATCTCCCTTGCTCATTTGTGCCTCAGCTTTAAGCCTGAGGATTAGTGAGGTGAGCGAGCTTTGTTCAAATGACATCACCCATTCAAATCAATCTAAGTCCTTGAAAGTATTAACTTATGAAACCAAATCAACTGAATTTGATCTCTTTCATTTACAGACAGACTAAGTCCTCTGACCTGCATGATCTCATACTCATCATCCAGAATCCAGCATAATTACTGATGATTCTTTTTGGGAATGAGTCCACGGATTATGCAAATGCAGGTTGAGTCTGTTCTCTCCAAAAATCTCCTTGTGTAACTCTCCTTTTGACTTGAACACACAGCTCGGCTTAATATTTTGGAGCCGATATTAAATTTGGAAAATCTGTCTGAGAGATGGATGTCTTGACTGCCAAACAGATAAGTCTATGGTTTTAAGAAGGTGTGGAGGTCACGTTCTCATGTGTAGACGCACGCATACAGAGAAATTCAAACATTAACATGAACTAATGCGAGTTCCACTTACATCAAAGCCTGTGTTTGGATCCCATCCTACATGGCCAATATGCCTGTGAGAAAAGCAAGAGAGAGATGTTGTGAAATCCTAAAGTAGTCAAAAAGGAGAGGGGGGACATAAGAGTTTCCTATATTTACATAAAAAAGAGACACAGAGGACAATTAGCAGTTAACTAAAAACCCTCAGCATAGCATAACACTTCTAACCCAGGCTGAACACTGGTAACCTGCAGTAATGGACCATTAAGACACTATGTGAATGCCACTGACCTCTTTCCTGGAAGAACAGATTTTCCTATACTACTAATTTTTCACAGACATCACAGGATCAGATTCTGAGTACAGACAGTTTAGATTAGTACAATCCCCAGATTCAACAGCACTTACAGCTATGGACAAGAGGGATGAGTCAGACTCCTAGCCAATGTCATATGTGAAGCACATACAGTATATGTTCATAAAGACATACTCTTTAATACTGATTTTTTAATAATTCTATTAATATAACTTTTAATATTTCTATTACTGTCACTCACACATCTCAACTAGAGCTGGATACAAATTTTACATTTAAAAATGTATAAATGTTTATTATTTGTGATGTTCATTTAATGCATTTGAATGAAATCCAATGAGGACAGACAATCACACTGACTGGCACTGGTGTATCAAACAACATATTTGACATAAGCAAAGCAACCACGCTAGGGACCTTTGACTCACTGGAAGTTGCTCGGTGTGCCGATATCCGCCTTGGTCAACTTCTTCTTCTTCCCCCCTTTGTTCTTTTTCTCTCTCTTGGGGAAGGCGGAGTGCACAATGTTGTTCACCTGAGAGTTGTTATGGTAACGTTGAACACTGTTGATCTCTGGGTTTTTGATGTCCACTGTGGCCATGAGTAGCGTTGGACCTGAAAAATGATGGAGACAACAGTATGGTTACATTTTAAATAACACTGAATGCATACTGACTGAAAAATGTCTGACTCCATATGAAAACCCAAGAATCAGGATTTTTAGGGACAGCAGTGTCCTTTTAGTTATTTAATGCATTATTTAGTAGCTATCACACACTTTGTGTTTAGCAAAAGCAAGAAAGAAAAATGAGAATTTTATTTGTGTTCAAGGTTTGAAACTGGCTCAGGAAATGTTATTACCATAAACCTACAATGTCCCTGAGACATAAGGGTTTGTAAAACTTGTTCTGTCACTTTGGTGACCTTCCTTCAGCAAACATTACTTCTGTGCTTCCATTTATTCTGAACCGAGTTCCCTTTTGCAGATGGTGCAGGCCTGAAACTGTTTATATAAACTGATATTTCTTAACTGACTTTAAGTTTTCTTCTACCAGGCCTGGCTGTGACAGGCAGAAGTAAGTTACCAAATACAAAATCCCACAAGATCTCAGACAGATTGATATTACAATAAAATGTAATATCAAGGAAAACATTTTTGCTTATGTATCAACAAAGATTTGGTTTTTCAAAATATAAAAGTAAGCTGGATGGAAATGATACAGGCAATTCTGTGTCCCACAACTGTACAAAGAATGAGCCGCAATGAGCCGACACTAAGACTAACTCCACCATACCGTGTAGCCATGACTTTAAATCAAATATTTGTGATAGTCAGTGTTGCGGATCCATGTATTTAGCAAACAATAAGAAATGTTTTTCATGCATCTCTTCAAAAACAGAACTTCTGCGTAGTTTCATTATTTAAACAATTCCTCACTGTTGTGCTATGTACGTGCAGCACATACCTTTAACACTCCCGCTACAGGGACTTTTGAGAGTTTTGCTGGGCGAAGGCGAGGCAGACCGACTGCGCTGCCTTCTCACCCTGTCCCAAATGCACCTGCCCTCTCTTTCCCTGCAGGTGGTCATACCCACATCAACAAGCATTTTGCCAACAAAGTTCCGCGCTCGTTCTTCTGGGCAAACTGAGAGTCGAGCAGTCGGGTCGGAGAGAGATGAGTACAGTTCATCCTGAGGGAGAACCAGGCAATGTAGGGAGGACAGGCAAGTACTAGGGCCCAAACCTCCACCTCCTACAGGTGCTCTTCCTCCACCAACTTCACAATTGAGGTCCTCAGAGGGAGCAGACAGGAAGGTGGTGCAGAACATCATTGTAGCTGATGGCTGGGCATGAGCACCAAAGTAAGAACAAGCTCAGATGGAGACAACAGCGAAGATTCTGGTTGAAAAGTTACTTGAATGCAGATCCGAGGTTCATGCACAACCTTATACTGACATCAGAGATATAAGGTCTTTATTATCAGTCAAGAAAGATCCAAAGAGATGTTCTTTCTCCCAAAAGGGAAAGGCTGATTCCCAAAAGTATAACTTCCTTTTAGACTTGACTTTGTGAGCAGTAAAGAACCGATTCCAGTTTTGTCAGGTAAAAAGTTTCCTCAAAGCCAAGATTGTCCCAAGGTTTCCAAAACACCAGCACAGACAATAAGCTAACGTATGATAGACTTGGTGTAAGAGTTTGCATTTACTGAATTAATATCCTCATCAGACATCTGGTGACGTTTACATTCGTACTGTCTGAGCTTTGAAGGCAGACGTCCAGCAATGCCATCAGAAGGGAAAAGAGCCAGCAAACAGCCAAAGTTTACTCTTCGTCCTACATTCCTTCCATTACTACACCAGTTTTCTTCTATGCAGACTGTTCACCAAATTTCTGTTTCTCTGCTATATCTCACTATCTGACGTCTGCATGTTTTATATCCATTTTGCAATCATTTTCTATACCCTGACTGTCCATCTCAGCAGGATAATTGTTAGATTATCCTGCCCGGGTTGGCTCCCTGTGATCATTACTCCACCCACCTACAGTGCTATCCTCTCTTTTTCTCTGCAAAACACACAAATGGATCTAATCCCAGCAAGTTATTCTGGATTTAGAGCTGGATTTTACGTAACCATTAAAACCCAGTCATGGCATAATCCTTCATTAATCTCAGTGGTTTCTAAAACATGGTGAATCTGCAGGGTGATAAGAAAGACAGAGCAATAGAGACAAAGTGAAAGAGAGAAAAGGGAAATTACGCAGATAGAGATCAGAGGGTAAATTGGCACAATTAATGAGAAGGGGAAAAACAGAAAGGGTAGCAGGAGAAAGGAACAGAACAGAAAGACTGGAGTTGATCAGACAGAGAGATGATGCAGTAATGGAAGTGAAAGGGAGACAGATGGAGAAGATATTCCTGTGGGAGGATGACTTCCTTTGGAGCTTAACCAAAACCAAGTATTCAGAAACTGAAACCATGCACAACAAATCCAAAATAGAAAAAAATTATGGCTGGCAGCATGACTGTGCACAGGTACATGTTACACACACTGCTTTTAAATAAGACTTGTCCTTTAAATATTCCTTTCTGGCTGGTGATTTAAAAAACTGATACAAACACCAACACACAGTCAAAACCCAGAAGTTAACTTATTTACTGTAAAGCTCTGAGTTACAAAGCAAAACATCCACAGGCCCTGTGTCATTAAGCTGCTGTGAAAGAGAGCAAACAAATGTCATCTGTGTTGTAAAGACCCTCTGCACGCCTGCACACACACACACACGCGCGCACACACACGCGCACACACACGCGCGCACACACACAGATCAACGCACAAAGAGACTGACAGATATATTAATAAGCCAGCTGGGTCAAATTATGCTGCCTGTCATTCCAAAACTGGTTCATCTTCCGCCCCTACTGTCTTAAACTAGGCTGTGTGTCTTGTGCCGCATGTCCAAGAACAAATGTGTGCAATTCCGTAAATGTTTTCCATCTGTTTAGTCACAAAAGCACACTGAGTGGCAGGGTGAGACCGTGAAGGGAATGTTGTTCACAGATAAAAACTTCACTACAAAGCACTGTAAGTTTATTTTAGGATTCCTGTACTATTCCAGTTACTCTGATTTGGTTGTAAGGCCAAAATTAAAGACAAAGTGGTCATTAGTACATGCAATGTATGAAATGTGATGTGTCTACAACTGGACTAACTAGGTTGTTTTAAGCCTAATCTTTTACGAAAACACTACATTAAAGAGTGAAGTAAGATGGAGGATTAGAAGCACAACAGACAATAGCTGTGCCCTAATTCCATAATATATAGCCTTTCATTGTGGGGCAATAATATCCAACACATATGTATGTAGTATGGAAATGTGGCACAGTTAATTCCCCTCTAAACAATGTACATACAATAGTTTGTTGATAATTACAGGAACACTTTGATTGTAAAATAAATCTTTTTTGGTGTTCAGTTCACGTTTCATACACAGAATACAAAATGCTAGACAGGAAAATAAAATACATGGGGCCATAACCCAAAATAATTGTGAATAATCCTGAAACTCCACCTATCTGGCATACCAAGCATACTGACACAAATGTCTCCAATACCACCAGACACAAGTCTGACTCTGGTTTTACACTTCTCTTTTGACTATTTCTGGAGTTATCAGCAGGAAATAATGGAAAACATACCATTTGGAGGGTCGCGTCTTTTCTCTGTGAACAAAAACAAATGAAATCATTACAATTCTGTGCTAAGCAGCGGGATGGGTTAGTGAGAAGCAAATCTGTGACAGTGCAGATGCACAAAGAGAAGCAGGTTCACTGGGTTATAAATGCATGGCTTGATGGAATTGTGCATGTGCACAGAAAAAGTTATTTGGAAAAACTCCTAAGCAAACATGTGTTTAGGAGATGTAAATCAAATGCTCTTGTACACACACACACACACGCGTCACTAATTCTCTCATATCTTACCATGAAGAATATAAACACTACAAAGTCAAACAGAAGAAGCTTTGTAGACAAATTTAGGCACCCGATGCAGATGACTGAAGGGCAAAAGATGAAAGACAAGAATCCATGTGAAAGGTCAGGAAATGACCCGCAGAGGAGGAAGAAGGAAGAGAGGCGGTCTTAATCAAGCAGGTGGTGATAGAAGTTAAGGACTGAATGACAATAATACGTTTAAGAACGCATCTGTATGACATTTGTCTTTTCCCCAAACGAATCCTCTCCTTTGTTCAGATGAACACAAACATTTACTGCTGCATTTCCTCAGACAGAGAGATACGTTAGGAGGTGCAGAACAAAATTGTGTCCGTTTTCTACGAGTTCGATAGAGGTTCTTCAGTCCCAAAGAATAATTGTTGGTGCTGGATGAAAACCAAATTTAAAACTGAACCGAAATGTAATTCTTGAGTGTTATTTATGTATTTTAACTTATAAAAGAATATTGTGGCTGTTAAGGGAAAAGCCCTCAAGCTGATTATTAACATGTTTTGGTGATATTTAATCTGAAACTGTAGTGCCCCCCTTGGGCCAGTCATCAGAATTTTTCCACAGTATGAGTGGAGTGGAAAGATTTAGTTTATATCACTAATTCTCTGTTTAAAAACAAATTGAAAGAGTTTCTTCAGCACCATGACAGAATTCAGCAGCACCTGAATGCCTGGAGGTGTGGGAGAGTTTGAAGACTGACAGGTTTGAAAATGGTGTTACCAACGGTTCAAAGAACTGTGACAAGATTGCAGGAGCTCAGAAGAAGAGGCACAAAGAGGCAAACAGATCTAGGCAAAAAAGTGAAATTATTTCAGTCCATTATTTGTTCAAGCAAACTCAAAAGGATCATAAATAGATAATTCAGCTAGAATATAATTAATGTTCTTACAAAACAAAATTAAACCAAAGCCTCAGAGAATTTTGTTCATGTATTTCTAAATTTAGACTTTTTTTGCCCAGTTCTTAGGTTGAGCACTGTAAAAAATGACATGTTTAGAAATTAACTGGGGCTTGAGTTTACACTAGTCAAACCAGAGAACCTCAAGCCAATATCTAAGAAACAATACATAAACCATCATTTTTAAAACTTTTGTTGAAATAGGTTTTAAAAAAGTTGTAAACACAAGATAAGAATGAGTTAAACATGTCATTTTTTTCAGTGTGTTAGGTCAGTAGATAGATTTGTAGGTCAGCAGCAACAGCAGCAGGTTGGTACCAGTTTTCCTCTGTCTTCTCCCCACTAGCTCTGACAATTGGCTGTGGAAACGCTTGCTCTCCTCCTCACTGGCAAAATTCAGACCCACTTGGCATGTCTGTAAACACACACACACACACACACACACACACACACACACACAGACACACACACACGTTAAGTTAAACAAGATTGTGTCCACAAATCAACAGTTTTGCTTAACTGTGTAGTGTTATATGGCACACAGGAGTTGTTTGTTTGAGTCACACTTTGTGAAACAGGTTAAAAATTTACTTTACTGTGCACTGAGTTAAAAGAGTGGAAAGGCTGTACTGTGAACAACATTTCTTTGAGGAAATTGGTGGCTTTTTTCTGGGATTACTGACAAAATTAAAATATTTATAATGTAACCGTGATGACGGGGCTGAGGCTTCAGCAGCATAACAACAAATAAGTATGAAACTAATAAATGAAAAACAAGAAATGTGAGAAGTTGTAGAGAGGTCAACTCACATCTCCAGGAAATGTGATGAAGTAGGGTTTTGGGGAGTTGATGATGAAGTTGTTGTACAATTCCTGTTCAAATATCATCTTACCATCCTGTGGAAAAACAAACACACACAACTTTTAATAAAAAAAATGAGAACGATTACCCACCAGTTAGGACACCATACTGCAAATGCTATAGGTCTTTACTGAGCTGTATGGCTATAAAGTATAAGGTAATGAACATCACATTATCGTCAGACCAATCATCTGGTTTTATGCCAGTGATTATCTTGGGATTTACATACCCTGATGTCAAATATTCTGATGAAATAGGATCTTTGGGGGTTGTCTTTGACCAGACAGGCCACGCCACAGCATTTCTTGCTCCAGCTGGAGTTCCTGTCTGCTGTGAACACCTGGACCACTGCTGAAGACAAAGACTATGGGGAGGGCAGAAAAAGAGAGTCATGCTTACACTGTGTTGCTTAATGGACAGTAAATAAGCAGTGTTTCATTCAGCCTGTAAATGCATTTCACAAAAGGAAATGAAAAGCTACACACCACATGCAGAGACAGAAATAAAATCCATGCTATAAACAGGATATAAACTCCTGTTGGCTGGTACAGTAGTACTGAAGCAGTCTTTAAGATTTCTGTGAACTAATAAACTATTTAAACGGGTAAACTCAATATATGTCAGCACAAACTGTAGGGTGATAATAAAAGTTTGAACTCCCTGTTTGTTTTAAAGAGTACAACATGCCAATTATTCTGCCAACCCACATGAAAAGTACAGCAGCCCAAAAATAGTAAGTTTCACTCCCGCCTCAGTCAGGGAAATGTGGGTTCTTTCCAAAGGCCTATTTAGACATCTCTGCCACCTTGTGCCGAATCCTCCATCTTATAATCTAGACAGGAACCATATTTGCATTTTAATTTACAAAAAAAAAAATGAATATAAGTGTTGGTATATAAATAACTAAAACTACAAAAGAATTATTTCAGAACAATAACAAGAAATTGAAATTCAGTGATTTTTTTTAGCCAGGTCACTAAATTAAGGTGCCTTTATTGTCATTACATTGTTAAAAGAAACAATACAACGAAATTAAAAAATTGCACACAACTTGTAGCGATCAGCACAATAAACTCCACAGTGATAGCCCCCCGGATCTCACAAAATCACTTCGTAACCAGCTTTTTCTTGGTGAAGGAACAACAACCAAGGAACAAATACACAAACTATGTCCCTAAAGTAAAAAAAACAAAAACAGGTAAACTTCCTGATGAAAAGGACCACTTGTGATTCCTCAGAATCACCTAGGGCAGTTCCAAACACTGATGTCACCATACACTTGTTCTTGGTTTAAAAAGCAAACTTACTCTAAGCAGAAATAGTGTTTTATTCTGGTCTGAGGCAGAGGTGCCTAAACCGACACTTTGGTACCAAGTCAATACCAATTCTGAAAATGTAACAGTACGTGTTTTCTATGATACTAAAGGTAGAAAACCACCTTGGTAACTGTCATAGGTCCTGGAGAATGTGATCTCTCTATCCCTACTATTATAGTCTGATGTTAATCATAAATAGAAGAGAGAAGGTAATGCAACATGCAGGATGGTGCAGGAACAGCAACAGGTCCACTGCAAGTTGTCAAAAACACAAACTCCAAAAGCCATGTATGGAGATATTTCACATTTGAGACAAATGATCAGGGACAAGTTATGGACAACCAAAAGCTGGCATGTAAACAGAGTTTTGCAGTGAAAAGAGAATGTTAATCTCAGAGTCTGCGAACTGCAACAGCTTCAACTGTCAACGAAGGCTAACGTTAGCTAATTTAGGGTAAGGAAGTGATAGCTCACAAAGTTACTGATCTACTGACATTCAGTTTGTCAGTGTGACAGTGTGTGTGTGTGTGTGTGTTGTTAGCACATTGGTTTTCTTCGAGCTATACCTGATAATTGTCCTGATTATCTTTTCACAGTATCAGGCAGCAACATCTCTGCTATTTATTGTTTACATTATTTTTTTTCCATATTTCAGACAGCTGGTCACTACAGTGGAAATGCTATGCCACCACATAGAGTTGATAGATTGTTATTTTGGCACAATATTGTTTTGTTTTAAATAACAATAAAACCTACAAAAGAGGAGGAACACCCCAGCCAGGGTGTAGCATCTCTGCTGACAGTTACTATATACTTTGAAACAAAAAGAGTTAAATATACAACTCCTAGCTTAAATAATGTGGCAAAAAATGCACAAATCCAGACTTAAGTCCAGACTCCCATCACTACATTAACCCAGGTGCTTTCCAACACACCCACCCTTTCCTAAGAACACTATAATGCTGCATTTCATCCGTTTCATTCATATCTTTGCTGAACACTGAAAGAACAGTGGAAAGTTAAAAAGCTGCTGTTTAAGGCATGTGACATGAAAACGTGTTAATGTTAATGTTCAAAAAATAAGCAATTAGTTGTTTAAATAAATTCACAAACTCTAACAACTGAATTGAAAAACTTTTCGTGTACTTTTTTTGTACTTTCGTGTACTAATTTTGGCTTTTCATTTACAATTCTGTCTTTCAAATTGACAAATCATAATCATTTAGCTCCATATTTTGCTAACATAAAATGTATGTGTAAAATGTGTTCAAATGTGTGATTAATTACTTGTTTAAAATAGTGTGGGCATTACTTTTACATTGTAATGTTAGTTATATGCAAATTAACCATGTGCATTTGTACTTTATTGCTTCAAAATTCAGGCTGTTGATGCTTTGGTGAGTTGGTATCCAGCTTTTTGATTCTCTCAGCCACTGCTCTCAAATCTGGTGAGTGTCCTCTCTAGTGCCAGTATGGCTGTGTCCGAAATCACTCCCTAGTCACCTGATAGTGAATATATAGGATGTTCGCCATTTTGTAGTGGTGTCTGAATGTTGAGTGAGAATTCTCAGACACAGACTATGTTTCAGGTCTTATGGTCATCTGAAATTAATAAATTCTACTTTCTGGGTGTTTTAGGACTGTGAATTTGTGGCCAGATTAGCTGTGTAGATCACTGTAATCTGTTCATCAAAAAGTTGAGTTGGGCTAAATGAGTTACACAGCCTTGAGGGTTAAAGGGAACAGCTCAAATGCTAATAGTAATAGTGGCTAATCCAACCACGTTGAATGACTAATATTAAACTGCACACAACACAGCCTACATGTGATAACAGTTAAACACGTGCACATGCAGAGGAACCGTTATGTCATAGAGATGATTTCTAATTCTGTTTATAGCCTAGCAGTATGTAAGATACAGCAGAACATCTCATCATTAGTGTACTCTTCCTCAGACTATGCTGCATTCATCAATATTATGACTTTGATTCCAACTGTTAAGTCCCACATCTGCATCAACTGCATCCTTACAGCATTAACAGGCATTAAAATATGCCCTCACAGAGCTAATTTGTCATTCAGCACTGCATGTACAAGATATCTTCAGATATATTCATGTTTGTATAAACACTGAATCTGTTGGCAGTGTGACAGCTTGGCTGTTAGATTAAATATCTAACAATTTAGATTTTAGATCAAAACTACGTACAATACAAAGAATAATATGTATTGTGCTTTATGATAGAAGTTCTCTAACAGTGGCTGTAACAGTGTCCTGGCCCTCAGGCCCTGGGGTTTCATCTGCACATGGCACGCTGATAGTTCCTGACAGGGCCAAAGGCTGCAGGAAGCACAGCTCCCTCTATGGTGTCATCAAAACTCGACAAAAATGTTCGCTCACTATTACAAATAAATTCGCTCTCTCTAATTTGCTTCTTTTAAAATGCCTCCAGTATCATAAAGACTTGTAATGGTCCCATCCAACATATAGTCACAAACACAATCTTTCTGCACTCCCAGTAAAAACAAAAAGTAAAGTATGTGGTATATAAAGCACTGCTACTTGTACGATCACCAGAAGAGAGTTGTAAAAAGCAGGAAGTTACATGGGAAAGAAACAGAAGCTTAATAATGATAAAGTGATAACAGTGGCAACATAAACAAAAAACAGTGGCAGGTATGTAACCGCTTATTAAATAAGGATATTAACAGATGGGAGAGGCAGAGCACAAATGACTTGTAAATATATATTCACATTCAACCTTTTGTTAAAGCAAAAATACTTAGCCCTATGTCCTTATTGCTTTGTGCAGAAGAAAACTGTAGCTGATGTTTCAATTTGAACTTCATCCATCAACCATTTGGTCAAGCTGTTCCATCTTGGCACAAATTGGGCAAAATTACACCTCTTCACAAGATCTCATGGAGGGGAAGCAAGGGAAAGGTGGTGAAAGGATGAAAAGGAGGGGGAAGACACAAGTGGTGGATGTAGTCAGACAGAGGAGGAAAGAAGAGGGAGAAAGGGAGTTGTAAGGAAGGAGGGAAAAAAGTAACAAAACAGATGCAGAAGGTTTGAAGAAGGGCTGAAGGACCATGAGAAATGTGAAGGACATGAAAGAAAAAAGGTGAGAGTATAAAAAAAGAAAGGAAGGAAAGAAAATTAGGAAATGGGAGAAGTGGGGAAAAAAGGAGTCATGTTCCACTTCTCCAGCACAAATCACCAGAGGAGGTCGAACATGGGACTTCCTGTAGGAGAGGACTGCTGATTAGGCAGTCTGCACACACACTCACAAACAGACACACACACACACACACAGACACACACACACAAAACACACAGTGTGTACTGGATGCCTTCCACCTTTTGCCCAGTCAGACAGTGTTGCTGATCGTGAAAACCACACAAAGAATACCAATGAGTAAAACCAATGAGTAAGACCACTGTGTGTGTACGTACCTGTGTATGTCCCTTTCTCAGTGAATGATAGCATGTGGCATGCCGGTTGTAATAGTCTGGTTTACATGTTTCGATACAAGTTATTTCATTAAAAGCCTGTTACCGGGCTAGTTAGAGGTGATCACTGAGAACATGCAATGTGGCCAATTTTATTTATATGCTATTAGAGCAAAAAGACTAAGAGAACTCCTGAGGCAATGCTGTGAAAAACTCCTGCTTTTGTATCATTGTTAGACACAAAATCTCACTCTAGCCCGCCTTAGCCCTAAAATCAGTCAAATAGGCAAGGAGAGCTTTGTTACTTTCAAAGAACTACCACAGCTAGTATACAAACTTTTTACAGCAAGTCAGTTTAGTTCATCAATTCAGTTATGCAGAATTAGCTAAGGGATGTGCATCATACAAAGATGGTGGAACAAATTTAGTAAAGGTGACTGTGATTCCTACACTTTCTGCATAATAAGTACATTACACAACACACAATTGCTCAGTCAGGGACTAAATCACTGGTGGGTATTCAAATTAGATTGGTCAGGGACACAAAAACAATGTCTGTCTCTCTCTCTCTGCATGGAAAAACATGTATAGACACACAAGAGCGTAGGACTGTGAGGAATGCTCCTCGTCTCAATCACATGTTGAATGACAAAACTGCAAAGATGCTAAAAGAATGTCGTCATTGGAGACGAAGTCACACCCCAGAAACCAGTGTTTTAATGCAAATGGAGGAGGCAGGACGTCCCACCATGTGATCACGTATAGGCCTGACATACTCTACTACTCACTATCATGAGACAGGAAATGTACTTTCCAAAGCAAACATGCGCGCGCGCACACACACACAGGTATCTCACACACCAAGGGCATGAACGGTTCACTGAAATTAGGTGAGCTCTGTTGACAGAGGAAAAGACATTTGTCTGTATCTCAGGCACACCACCTTCCCTATACACAATTAAAGGAAACTATGATGACTATGGAGAATTAACCTGAGAACAACCTGTTCTCAAGTCTATAAAAACCCTCCGATATGGCTGATTAAAACAATTCTGCAAAGAAGAGTGGGCAAGAATTCCTCCACCGCGATGCAAAAGACTCATTGCCAGTTGAAAACACCTGATTGCAGTTGTTGCCGCCAAGGGTGGCACAACCAGGTGTTAGGTTTAGGGGGAAATTACTTTTTCACACAGGGCCAGGTGGGTTTGGACAGCTTCTTTCCCTTAATAAATGAAATCATCATTTAAAAACTGAGTGAGACAAATCAGGAAGGGGGCAAATACTTTTTCACTGCGCTGTATTATACACCAAACATGTTGAATTTATTACCCGTTAAGCTAATCCATGCATTAATTAACACCCTGACTTCAAAACACCTTATCTGTAAAGGCAGTCATTAACAGGTACATTCTTTCCAGCTGATATCACTGAGTGAGCAAAGCTACTAAACAAACATAAGCGAAAGATGACATAATTTTTACAATAAAAAAAAAAAAAGACATTTTATTTGACCTCTCACCAGTAGGAAACAGTTGGCACCTTGCTAAGGAAACAACCTGATTCAGCAGTAGCCCTTGTTGCTGAGCTCACCCAACTTTACAGTGAAAGACCTGCAAGTGCATTAACGATTGTGGTGATGCACACAACATTTACGGACCACAGCATTCATTAAATGGGACACAGGGTCGTAATAAGATACTCCTAATACCGCTGCAGATCAAACCACTTCTACCAACCACTTACAGACTATATATGTTCATTAAGTGTATAAACTGTTAACTTTTCAGTCCAAGGCGCGGTTTCATTGAATAAGACAATTATAAACTGGGTGTAAAATTGATAACCACTAGTTAAATGCTGGCAATATCTGACTGTGATAAGCCACAGCAAAAAGACAGGGCACTGTGGTAGGCAAACACCCACTGGTCTGATGGCCCACAGTCTTTCAATATTGCTTTTCCGTCTGTAATGGCAGTGGGGATGTTTGACTAATAAGAAAAGGGGGAAAACAGCCCTGCAAGATCATAAAGAGGGAAAATTAAACAGTGAATAACTATGAGGACTGACTTCAAATAGTGTTGATGCAGCTGCAAATGCCTCAGTTAAACTGTGACTGCAAACTGGTCTGGTCTCGGGTTTGCTACTGACATAAGGAGGACATAAAGTGAGTCAGCTGGATGCTAAACGTGTTACGTAATATCAGTCTATCCACAGTATTTTAGTCGTGACACTGCACCGGTGATAGTGACTGCAGTCACACTGGCACAACAGGCTACTCCCACTGCCTTCTCGTCGGATTTAGTTGACCGGGGGGGGGGCGCTTTAGCTAGTCAGCTCCCCGTCCTCAGCCAAGTGTGGTCGGCACATTCTTCTTCTCAGTGGACACACTTCCCGAAAACAACCAGGGTTCAGCTGTGTTATGTAATGCCAGCGTTAAAATCACTCCTTTCGCCCCCGCTTTCCCAGCTGATGGATTTAACAGGTCCAAAAACTTAACTCAGGCTGACGGGGGAAATTCGGGATTTCCTGGGTGACTTCAGGTGGTGTCAGAGGAGGCCGAGGGGCTGGAGCGAAACTTGTCCGAATGCCACCCTCCTCAGACGGGACGTTAAGAACAGCCAGTCGCTCTCAGCCCTCCCCTCGTCTCCTCTGCTGTCAACACAACCCCCCCACCCTAATAAAACACGCCAACTCAGAAATCACAACATAAAACTGTACAGGCCACACACACCGTTAACACCTCACAGTTAGCTTTATCCCCCCGTATCAGGAGCAAGTTAGCTCTATTTAGTTAGCTAGCTTCCATACAACGATTTAATGGAGAAAACTTACGATGCATTTCCTGCCAAGGTAGTTGAAAAGGCAGTCGTTTTCCTGCGGTGTCAGTAGTATAGAACCAACATTTGTTTGCCGCCGTGGAGGCGGATTTCCACTCATTATGGGTGATCAGTTTATAATTATGCACCGACTCTAACTCGTTATATGAAATCCGAAAAGGTACATAAACAATCCCTCGGTCATCCGTGGCCTTCCTCCGAATCCCCTCACACCGGTTCGGTTTATCCCGGGGGTTCGCAAGACTGTGCTGCCAAAAAAATATATGCAGCTCAGGAGTTCTGGGTGATATCCTGTTGCTATTAAAAGGACAAAAAATGAAGGGTAAAACTGCAGCGACTGAGCGAAGACAGAAAACGGTGAAAACTTTCCTGGGAAGTACTAAAATCGCCAGAGAGCTCGGAGCCAGTTCCATCCAACATGGCAGTGTTAGGACGGGTCCACTATCTGGGAATAGGGGTGGCCGGATTCCCAGCGGTGTCCCACATAATCACCAGGATAAAATCTTGGCACGGCAAATGGTGAGAAGTGTATGTTTAAATGGTTTAAGACTCAAGCATAATTAGTAAAATAAAAACCCGACGACTGAATCAGCTTTACGACATTACATTTCTCAGGACACTCTCCGTACAGATGGTTTGGTCCTGTCCGCCCGTGGCTTTTATGACAGGAATGTGTGCGAGTGCAGAATGGGAGGAGATAAGAAATAAGGTGCAAGTGGCCAAGATAATGTTATAACGCTCCTTGTGAAAGGAATTAGTTATGTCGAAATTAATGCAAAGCTTAAAATGTTCGCTCTGAGTCTAAATTGGTGTTCACAAACCCTAGAAATGTTAATTTTTCTCTGATAATAATGTCCAATTTTGTTCTTAAAGTGAGAGAGGTCAGGACATGGCTCAGCTGCAAATGTTTTGTCTGAGGCTCTATGACTCTCTGGGATATGAAATGATTTACCCCCCTGAACTGAAATGTCTTTTTCTTTCACTGCAGATAAACTATGCACAGCCTATAAATAAAATGAAGTAAAATTAAGACTGCTCCAGTTACAATACATATCCTCAGGGGTCCCAGTGTAACACTAACAGTCTGACATATGCTTCAAAGTGTTCATTTCAGTTTCCCCAGAATGCTTGTTAGCCTAGACCACAGAGAGAAACACCCTCATTGTTCTTGATGTGTGACACAGTGTGTAAATATTACAAACTAACTTTTTTATAGTAAATATTTTACAGTTCACAATAAATTGAACTATACAATAAATGGACATATTTACAGGCTACTGTATGTAGCCTTCAACAAGGACAACATACATGGCTCATACATATTTTAACAATACACCTAAGGGTGTTTGTAATACTTTGCAACATGCTCAGTCAGGCTCAAAGTGGGTGTTGTTTGCAAGATAGAAGTGGAAAGTAAAAAATAAATAAAATGAAAACACTTTCCTTTGTTACTGATTCACTAAAAGACTAATGCACAGAAGTGATTTTACTATTGTCCACTTGTGTGGTACTCTAACTCTTCTAAAACTTAAAAAAATAAATCCATGTGCAATCCCCATACATGATGTAGTCTTATGCCACGAATCTGAAGCAGACCTTAACTGAAAAAGTGTGTTGTGAAATGTTTCTAATCAGAATGAAAACCAAAAACCACAAATTTTGTTGTAACATTTTTTATGGGCAGCCGATGAAGAAAGGAATTCTGACCTGCATAATGATTCACACAGAGCCTGAAGACCCAAAGTACAAGCCCTGTTTTAATCTGACATGTTGCTGCAGTTTGTAAACGAACAAACTCACAGCGTCTTCATACTCATGTTCTGTGTTGCATTTTGTTATTTCATGTCATCACAGCAAGTACAAGCTGTCAGATTTATTGGTCTTTCACTGTAGAAGACGTTTTTCTTTTCAGTGCTTTGTTCTGATCACAGGAAAAGATGCACACGTGTTCATGTGTCTGTTTATGTGTATGTGTGAATATAATCACACTACATGTGTGCAAGAGAGAGAGAGTGTGCAGGTCATTTATCCTCTCTGACAGGTCAGTATGAGAGTAGAGAAAGTGTATCACTCCTCAAATCCTCACCTATCTCTATAAAACCTGTAGTGAATGACACTGCACATTAACTGAACACAGCATTCATTCTGTTTGATGACATTAATTCAATTCAATTCAATTCATCTTTATTTGTATAGCGCCAAATCATAACAAAGGTCATCTCAAGGCACTTTACATAGCAAGGTTAAGAACCTTGCAAAATATAGTTTACTTTATAACTTTATAATTATAATAAAGTATAAGTAATGATGATTTGATGAACAAATATGAGATATTTTTTCAAGTATTTCATATTTTAAAGCTTTAAAAAAATAAAACCCACACTGTATTTGCTATACAGTTCTTGATATATTTGCAAAATAGAAACTCTAATATTACATTTCAGACTGAAAAAGATCATTAACACTACTCTCAGTGCTCTGTAAATAAAGCTGATATGTGAGGTGATTCAATAAGGGCGTACTTCTGTACTCATGCAGATCGCCACATTGCCACATAACCTGGGGACTTTTTTTAAATAACACTATGTTGGCACATTGATTAAGCACCTTCTTACTTTTCCTGCTAAATTAATTGCAATAAATCACTGTTAAATCAAATCCCCATGTAAAGTTAATATGAGTATCAAAACCTCAATTTAAGTGAAAACCCCACCCAATGTCCTGTAAATGTTCTTTTACACCTACTTTCATATATTTCCACCTGGTTTAGGCTTTTTCCTTGCTATTCAACAGAGTCTTGTAGAACTTGAAAAACCTGAGAGACAGGCAGAGAAACACCTCAGGATACTCTACACTGTTCCACCTTGCCTTGGTTTAGTGAGGTGTTAGAAGTGACTCATCCTGAATAAGTGCTTATATGTGCAGTTAGATTCTTCATGCAAGGGAAAGTTTTTAATGGGTATTTTGGAGCAGTGAATGAAAAAGAGAACAAAGCAGATGGACAGAGAGTGTGAAATAAGACTGAAACAAAGTGAGCGATAGAAAACTAGAAAACCTCAAAATGTTTTTGCTGAGAAACCAGTAATTCACTGGGAACTTTTCTTGTGTTTCACTATGAAGCTGATGGTGTAAGCTGGTTAACTATAACAATAACTATGCCATTGTTGATTATCATGGTATAAAACCCCTAATGCCAGTTAGCTGAACAATCTTCCTTACTTTACTGTGAATAAAAGAGAACCTATGTGGCTTCAGTTCCTTTTGGTTCCTGAACATGGTTTCTAAACTTCTTGTTGTAGACACTTTCTGTCCCGTCCATAAAACCCACATTTTCCAAAGACTGTCATAACGTAGGTATGTGGTTATGACAGTAAGGAAGTAAATTCTGCATCTGTTCACGTATTGAGAGCGATGTAGGCGCTCTATTCACAGACGATCAATGACACTATACTGCTTGGTATGCACTTATTCACACAACAGATACTGTTGCCTACAAGAATGTGTGAGGGGGGAAATCAGCTTTTCATACTAGGAAGAGTAGATGCAATATTTAAAACATGGGCATCAAAAGGATTTAGAAAAATTCAACAATTATTTACCTACCTACCAACCAAAGTTTAAGCACAGGTGCTTATGTTATATAACTCTTTGGTGTCCAATTCACCTGAGAAGTCCCATTAGAAATTAAATGCATGGAAGGAAGACCTAGACACAGACATAACAATGGAAGACTGGGAATCAGTTTGTTCTGAGGCACAAAAACATCATCATTCAATACTTGATTGAGATTATTACAGTATAACTGGCTAATGCAGACATATGTCACTCCAGTTAAACTAAATCAATACAAAGGCCATATCATAGTATCATAGTGCAAAAAGCAACGAGGTGACAGGAACTCATTTTCACTGTGTTTGTCAATGAAGCAAGATAAAATCTTGTATGTGTCTTGTACACAACAAGAAAGTGATTACAGTGTTCCTGAAACAAACAGCCTAACAGTCAAACACAACAGATGTTAATAACTGGAAAGAGTGACTCCTATGTATTAAAAGGAAAGCAAAAGATTTGGGGACCATTTATTGCATTTGTAAAATATACGAACTATTAGACAGTAATAAAAAGAAATAACTACTCCTTGACTGTACACTCTGCAATATGCTTTGGCCATGGTTCTCTTTTAAATATCTGTGTACTCTCAATTTAATTTAAGCATGTTTTTCAGGAATTACCTATGTAAAAAGACAGCTCTGTTTCTGAGAGGTTCCTTGTTCTTCATATTTTTCTTAGTAATTTTAACAATGGTTTGTCTGACAGGCATACATACACATTAGTTTTTTCCTCATCTTTTCTATGTGTAAGACAAAATTAATGATTATACTGCAAAAAGAAGAAAGTGTGAGATGTGAGCTTTAGCAGGACAGTCATATTTAAACATATCTGTATGTGTTTTTAATTTTTCACTTGTTTATATTTGTGTATATTTGATGAGAAGTCCTGCTGTTTTGTACCAGTGTAGACACAGACAGACAAACATTAATTTGACCCATTTTTCACAACAAAAGAGAACTGAGAGAGAATAAGGAGAATAAGAGGACAACATGAATATTATATTTTGAATTCTGAAGAAAGACATCCCCCAGGCCTCTGTATGAATATTTAATATGGTTAGCCTCTCTATGTCTTTTCAGCATGTTCGATCATGTAGATTTGGGGAAATATCACACTGGGTTCACCGTAACAGAAATACATTCAAATAGGTACTGTGATGAGCCATGGGTGGCATTTTGCTTTATGATCAGAAAAAATAGTTTAATCTTATAAAATGTATGAAAAGTATAGTTATAATACCTCAGTTCAAGTTAACATTATGCAATTTCTTGCTTGTCTACCCAACTGCCCAAAACCCAAAGAAATACAGTATACAAGGCAAAAACTCTCACATTAGAGGATTTCACATCTTCAAAAGCTGAAACCAAATGATATTTGACAGTTTTGCTTACAAATAGCCAAAACAAGCAATTAATTTAATATATTTCTAATAAATTATCACATTTGGGGCAAAATAATTTTATGTTAATTGACATAATGGTAGCTGGAACCTGTGAGAAGGGGTTGTGAGGAAACCTAAATAAACATTAAATGGTCACAAGCCAAAAAGGAATCACACCATATACTATGATATGTTGTAACATGTATGTTTACATATTGTGGTAGTTTTCATAACTGATTTTCTCCTCTTTATATAAATAGATTGGTTCAAAACAATCATCTGCATTTGTTGGTCTGTACATCTTATCCACAAGATGGCAGCATTACACTTACACTGCTGATGCTGAGTAGTGCACTCAGTATCAAATTACATTTACCCACAGTGTTCACCAAAACACCTGCTATTCTGCTTAAAGCTACATGAGCATAAAAGTATCACAGTGATGAGTGATGAGTTCACAGTTACTGACCATCTGCTGGAGCAATTATCAAAGGGATTTTCCGTCTCAACAATGGGGACTACAGTGCTGCATTATCACCATAAAGCACTTGTATAATTGTACTCAGAGCTTAAATTTTCTTTCTTTTCTTTCATCTGTGAGTGTAGATAAACAACTTGCACCATGTCTACATGTTAAAGGTGCAAGAAAATATACAAATAGTGGTAGTAATATATGTGTTACATAGTATTTACTACCAAACTTTCTGTGCTTGATGGGCAGTTAAAAATGCTAGTTCTAATCTAATCTAATCTAATCTAATCTAATCTAATCTAATCTAATCTAATCTAATCTAATCTAATCTAATCTAATCAGTTTGTTACTGGAGTGTAGCATGTACATGTCTTTTATTTTTGGGTTGTTGTAACTTCAGTTTACTTGATATAAGGGAATGTTCTTCACCTTTGTAAGAAATATCAGAACCTACTGTACATCTTGTGTCATGTCCTGAAAAGGACATTTGATCATTGTCATAGTCGCTCTATTTTTCTCTATTTTTCAACTCTGTCCGTAGATGAATTGTTCTCTTTATTAAAGAAATTAAATAATCCCCATTTTTTCTGGTTACACTAGTTACTAGAGTTACATTATACGTAAGTCACTAACACAGAACACATTTGATCCTCTGGGAAAACAACATTTCTAATTATTTCAACTGACACACACACACACACACACACACACACACACACATGCTAAAAACAACATGCAGGGACAAAGGTGTCTGTCCCACCGTTCATATTGTGGCACTAACTTGTGAAATAACCGCCACCATTTGGCATTACATGTGCCTGACCAGACTCACAAACACATGTAATAAAAAGAAGTCAGACAATGTGCAATTAGTTCTGACATGGTGGTGAAAGGTCTATAATTAATTGTGTTTTAGTTGTTGTCTGTAAACTTCACTCTGTCTATAAGATGTAATTACAAGAAGTGCTGTTATTAATACCATCATTGTACAACTCCCTTTTGCCACCTTGGTGTCAGACTTTCCTGTCTCCTAACTGTGGGGTGGCAGGGAATGTAAGGATTAGCTTCTGACTGACAGCACCTAGCACATTAAACAATTTGTCTGTCGCTTTTGGCCAGTGAGAAAGCTTCTGCACAATGCTTACTTGGTGATAGCATCAAAACAGGTGGTCCTGGATCTGATCTTGAGGGATGAATTTCAATTTGAATTTTAATCCCAGTGTTGTCATAATTTTTTTACTTCATCCCAGGGGACAAGCCCCAGCAGCACTACCATTGCAAAAACAGTATGAACTCTATACTGATGCTCTGCAGTGTTCTATACACTCTGAAGCCAGTGCACGCTCCATAACCTCACACCCAGGTGTGCCTTCCTCCTCTCCTCCAACTCAAACTTGGCATACACGGCAAAACAAGACGTTATCCTGAGACAAACAACTGAGAGCCCACCTTGCATCTCCTCCCCTTCATTCTTCTCGATGCCTGTCCTTCCTATTAGTATCATTTTTAAGGTCATCTTCACTCATTTTGCTCCAGTCCACAAATCAACACATCTTATGGCAAGGTGGTTCTGGTTCTGCTGAAGACATGTCAAGGTATTGCTTCTTTTTTATGTAATCTTTAGGTCAATTTTGAACTTGCATGTGTGTGTTTTTATATATCACTATGGTCTCATCTTGATTTAGGAATGCTCAGATAGGGAAGGTCAGTTTTGCATCATTCATGCCACATATTAATGATGCTAAAGCTTAAATAAAAGTACTTATTAGATAGTTTTGTAATAGACTGTTCACTTGTGATGCATCTCATGAATCTTATATCATACTCTCACTGTATTATTGTGGAACATTAGTTAGTTCTGTGCCTTTTTTGTATGCACCAAACATATATGTGTGAGCTTTGACTAGTTTGTTTTTGTTTGTATTTCTTTAATCAGCTGAAAAGATGGTTTCAGACACACAGAAGACCAGAAGCTGTTTGCTGTTGTTTGTCTCACTAACCCAGTCAGTCCTTCCCCCTCTGCCACTCTCGTTCTTCATTATTTTAACCGCTTCTCTCTTTCCTGCTCTTGCATTAGCTGACCTGAGAACACTAAAAGCCACAACCCCTCTTGTTGGTGACACAAACAAGTCAACCATTATCCTACCAGCTGCGGCCCTAAAATCATCTTCCACTACACAGCTCTCAGATAACTTTTCTGTTACTACTATAATCCCAATTTCTTTGTCAAAAACTTCCATTACAACTCTTGCAAATCTGATGTTATCCACTTCTACAGTGGCGGTGCCACACTTTAGTCAAACATCACCCAGAGATGTCCTCATAACCTCACCCATAACTGCTTAAAATACCCTTCAGCTCAGCAAGGTCTCTCTGAGTCCTAATCCAGTCTTCTGTCACCCTGGGTCTCAGGTTCATCTTCCCTTGTTAAAACTAATTTCAAGGCTGCTAGCTCGTCCCTGCAAACATCTAACTCTGCCCCTCAAAGCTATAGCATCCCCTTTGGACAAAAATCTTCAGTCTCATCTGTCAAAAATGTCTCTGTATTCTGTTTCTTCTGAAAAAGTTCCCCTTCAACCTCCTAAACCTCCTAAACCCCAATCTCTGTTCTCATCTGCCTCAACTTCACTTCCAAATGCCTTGTCTTCTTCTCTACCTCAAACTCTTTCAAACAAGCTACCTTCACCCATTTCAACATTGTCTTTAATTTCTAAAACATCACTACTACGTCCTGCCAAAACTTTGCCCATCCCTGTCGTCAACATCTCTTCATCTCCTTCAGGAGAAACAAGGGTTCACCAGTCCACACACCCTCCACCTCCACCTCTCCCGCACACCACAAGTCCGTTGTTTGAGAACCAGCCTTTTATTGTTAGTTGGAACATCCCTGATCTGGTGTGTAACAGGTACAACATCTCACTGGACACCTTGCCTTTTAAAGGTGTGGCCACACCTGCTAAGGTAAAGGGACAAATATTTGAATGGTCTCTGCAGGACATTTAATTTACATTTTAATCATAGCTATGAAACAGATGCTGTGATCCAACAGCAAAATTTAACAAGCAAGAACCTTCTAATCTACTGAAAGGCAATTGGTAATTCATTTTTGCTGTAAATGTTCTTTCACTTGAGGTAATATAGGTGTTTTATTATGTTTCTGCTGCAGATTCCAGGCCAGTTCCTGTCACTGTTCTATACGAACCGACTGGGTCTTTACCCACATATAAACCTCAATAGTAGAAAACTGTTCTATGGGGGCATCCCACAGAGAAGTAACCAGAAAGTCAGTATGAACAAGGCCAGAGCAGATATTAACTACTACATCCCATCCAGGTTTGTGAGAGTAAAGGCAGTTAAATGAGATACTTATTGCATATCCTTCATTAGCACCCTGTCCTTGTCCTGTTATCCTGTCTCCTCTTGTTCCAGGACGAGCAGAGGCTTGTCTATGATAGACTGGGAGGAATGGCGCCCCCTATGGGACAGAAACTGGGGAACTAAGAAAATCTATCAGACTTTATCTGTAAACCATGTTATGCAGAGAAACCGCTCCCTCACAGTGCAGCAGGCCACAGAAAAAGCTAAACAACAGTTTCAGGTCAGAAATGTCTAAGAAGATTAATCAAATAATTATTTGGTTTTGTACATCTAATAAGTATTGATACATAGCTGTGCTTTTCTAGGTCGCAGCCAGAAGTTTCATGTCAGGGATGTTGGCGATGGGCAGAAGTATGAGACCCAACTATCTGTGGGGTTTCTATATGTTTCCTAACTGCTATAACTATGACTGGTTGGAACCCGACTACACAGGCCAGTGCTCCAAGGAGGTGAGGAGGCAGAATGATGAACTGTTGTGGCTGTGGGAGTCCAGCACCGCCCTCTACCCCTCTGTCTACCTGCAGGTTAGTTAGTACCCTTGGTTTACTTGTCATAAATAAAGTAATTCCTCATTTTATTTCTGGACTGTTGATGTTTGTTTTTCCTGGATTCTTTCACTTTTTCAGGCCTCTCTGGCAGACAATCCCAGAGCTGCACTGATGGTGAGAAACCGTGTCCAGGAAGCTTTGAGAGTATCTGCACTGCACAGACGGAGTGTCACAGCACCTGTGTATGTTTACACCCGACCTGTCTTTGTTGATCAGAACAGACGCTTTCTCAGCCAGGTAAATAAGCGTCATTTAAATGCTGATTTATTTAATAAATTCCTCATTCACGGATGTATTATGCAGCATGGGTTTTGACCTAATTATGCAAAGGCACATCAATAATTAAACAACACAATTTAAACAGAGTGCATCTTTTGGAACAACTCTTCAACTGACTTAGATACATCTTAGGTTACTTCTTCACCTCTGCAGTGAGGTGTTTTCAGTCTCCAGGAGTTTGGTTTCTTTGGTGTAACAACACCCTGCTCAGTTGGTAACCCTCACCTGAGCATGTATTCCTTATCCTCTGTTCTTACCTTGTACAGTGTGTGTATTTATACCTACAGCAAATCTAAACAATGGAAACACCTGCACTCCATGTATGCATACAGGACCATTTGTCTCATGTACAGAAGCATTACCGAACATGTTTGATCATTTGTGCTCAGGGAGACCTGGTCAGGACCATTGGGGAGAGTGCAGCAGTAGGAGCATCTGGTTCAGTGCTGTGGGGGGCCAGTGCTGACTATGACGACCAGGTAACATCACACCACAGACCTCTGCTGGACTGCTGAAAGACACAACAGTGTAGTGATGGCAGGAAGTCCATCTCCATGAACACAGACAAAGAGTTTCAATTAGATAATACTGGAGCCTGCTTATTTATGCGACTGACTGATAATACCTGCTGATGGATTGTTGTGGTTGGCACTGCAATAATATTAGCTCATCCATGGCAGGGAAGCCAGGATTAGCTTGATGATAGTGACTTTCATTGGCAGTTTAAAATCTACAGATTTCACCATGTAAAGTTGATGGATATTTTTACAGTTAGTATACTATTCAGAGCATAATTATATAGTTGTTTTATTATGAAATAATAAATTTTTCGTGCACCCATCTGTACTTAATCTACCTCGTCTGCTTTTACTTCAGTTCATGATGTTCTCTTTGCACTGACTCACACGTATTAATGTGAAAAACAACATTCTTCTACAGAAATAGTTTGACATTTTGGAAAATATGCTAGTTTTTAATTCAGTTAGTTTAGCATGAAAATGGTTAATTTAGTTTAGCAGTTGGAAACAGGTAGTCTGGCTTCGTATAGGTTACAAACCCTCCTACAATAGCTAAAGTGCTTATCTTCGGACAGAACCACATACTGTACTCACTCTTGAATACTTTTCCGTTCTCTTTCCTTTGCTCCTCAGACCTCTTGTGAAGCCCTCTCGTCCTACCTCTCCTCCACTATCAATCCTTACATCACCAATGTCACTGCAGCAGCTCAGCTCTGCAGCAACTTCCTGTGCCAAAGGAATGGCCGCTGTGTCCGCAAATCCTACAACTCCAGTCACTACCTCCATCTGAACCCCGATAATTTCAGGGTTATTCATGTTCAGAAACGCTACCTTGTTCTTGGAAGACCAACGTTTGCAGACCTTAAGACACTGAGAAGGAGTTTTACCTGTCAGTGCTACAAAGGGCTGAGCTGCACCCCAAGGACAAACAGAGAACTAGTCAAGGCCCTGGAATTTAGTGTGAAGCAAGGGTTGTACCAAAAAACCGACACTCTGAATAAAGCTGTGTTGGACAATTTGCAACAGTCCAGTATTAGTAAGGACAATGTTAAGAAGAACCTGAAAGATTAACTTGTAATCAAAAGTTTTTTTCTAAATATTTTCAGAGATTTCTGTCCTGAGGTTCTTTTTGTTTGGGAACCATTAATATTTAAACCAAAACATACAGACATTGGAAACACACAGGCGACTAGAATTCTAAGGCTGGACACTGAAATCCAGGTGATCAAAGGGCCTTTTTGCATATTTGGTTCACAGCTTCATTTGCATTGCCTGTGATTAAAATGAAAAGTCGGCACGCTTTGCTCAGCTGCAGCTCAAAAACAGATCACAATGCAACCTTAATCAACATGGGGCCATCACCTTTTTGAGGCTCTCTTCTTTTTAATGTTCATGCCATTGCCTCCCATCACAGATACATTCTCTGCTATTCATTGACTGTATTTTTAGTGTAGTTTAGTGTTGTAGGAAGAAAAAGGACTCACATATATAAAGCCTTCATACTGTGATTACTGATAGAATATGTCATGTTACATAATGTTGCCAAAGAACACGCATACTGTTCTGTCTATATACTGTTGTTTCTCCTAGTCTCAGATAAAACTTGGATGAAAAACCAACAAAGGCTGTGCTTTATCAAAATATCTCATCTATCTGTGAAAATACTATTCACAGTGGACATTTGTATGTGATTTGCCTGTACATGTAAATAAATGAAAAGTGACTGTGCAACAGTGTTGTTTTGGTGTTTGACTTAATTGTCAAAATACTGAGAAAACAGGATGACTGGGTGTTGAGTTAAGGATTTTTTTTCAGAAACTTTAGCAATATTCAGTCAATTTTATTACTTGAAAAGTGATTTGTTAACTTAATTGATTCAATTTGGTCATCGGGTTACATTTATTAAAAGGTCCAATGCTGTTACCACATCAACAGATGAAAAAACTGCTCACTGTTACATCAGCCTGGCAGACCTCCACAGTTGTTTTCAATTATATTGCCTTATTAAAGTGCTTCTCAGCACTGTGTGACTGTGTACAGACAGAAGACATTGTTTCAACTACTTAAACAATCATAGTAGAAAGGGCACAGAATTAACATTGGCTCTGTCGGCTATGTGTACTTTTCCGACAATGACATCAATATGTCCAGTGAAAAAGCCAGTTTAGAGTTTTCTTGAACCTGTTTGGACAATTTACATTTTTACTGTTGTTACTAATACAGGGACATTGTATAACTTATATAATGTAATTCACAGCATAGGTCTGGTCAACATCGTCATCATCCTGAGTAGAGCCCTAATCAGACAGTGAGACAGAAGTGAAAAAAACCTGTGCAGGTGTGAAGGACCTTCAATGCAGCATTGATCAGTTTTTAGGCCACTAGAGGGCAGAGGGACTCCACAAGAAAATCTTATCAACTTGTCAGGTAGTGAAAGACTTGGAGCAATAATACTAGTTTTCATTTGGAAACATGTTCTAGGTTGCCTGAAAAATTTAAGTTAAATGTTTAATCTTTCTTTTGCTCTGTTTTGGTCACCAACGACCCCTGACATGATGGCCTTTTAGCTTACTACAATGTTGTTTTGAGCAGCTAGTAGCTAACTTGTCTTTAGCAGGAGTGCAGTGTATTTATTGTTTATTTTGTGCTCAAACTAGCTGCCTGTTGTTGCTGGAAACAGTATTGTAGGAGCTGGAAGACGAACATAAATGTAAAGTACATGTGCTGTAAAACCCATACAATGAGTTTAAAAAGCTAAACTGCAGCAGTGAACTGCTGCAACCTGCTAACATTAACTTGTTAGCAAGCAAACAACAAGCTAAATGTCTGTCAGCTTTACTTTACTTTACTTTACTTTACTTGGCAGACGCTTTTATCCAAAGCGACTTACAAGAGCCGCTCCTGGTTACCTCTTTATTATTACCTATGTTAGTCTTGATTCAATCTTAAACTCGAACACACGTATTAGTAGAAATTTACTTTTAAAACGTTGAAATAGTGATGTAAAATCTTGGTGAAGTAAACATGCAGTTGCATATCACTTCCTGTTTTTTATCTGTGTGACACCATGTTTTTAGGTTTGCATGCAGCAGTGCCATACAGTAATTGTGATGCGCTAATGAGTCTTTATAGAAGAGTTAGTGTATGGTGTTCCTATTGTGGAGCTAGGACTGTAGGTCATTTGTGAATTCACTCAAGCTTCTCTTCATGCTGAGTGTGTGTGAAGTGTGTCTAAATGTGTGCATTTGCTTGTTTCACAGTGAGCTGTGGTATTAAGTTGACATACTGTTGATTTTGCACCCCAGTTTAATCACTTACTGATTTGTCACTAATTGATGTTCATTGTTGTTTATTCAGTTTTTATATCAATTCACATATAACTGATGATACATCAGTTATATGTGATATATGGTTATCAATAACTGCTATGGCAACATGCACTTAACATACAGCATGCAAACATAAAACATAGACCAGGCAATCAACCACACACAAACACACAAAGAGACATACTGTAACCGAAAGCACAGATTAAAAGGCATGTACTGAAAGCTTTTTGTTGAACTTAGTTCCTCCTGTCTTCTTTTGTTTGTGTAATTTATCACAATTCAGAGAAGCTGAATAGATAAGACAAATAGCTTTTGTGTGTAACAGGAAATGGTGCATGTGTGTTCTGCTCTAGAAAGCAATTTATGGACATAAAACTGACATTACCTGTCATATAATCTGTTCTGTTCTTTTGGACTTTGCTTTAGAGGTGTACCTATGCTTGCATGCGTGAGATAAGATATGTGTATTTGGGCAAATGTAAATGTAGAAAAAAACTGCTGCTAACAGTTAACAAACCCATGTCATTGGTATGAAGCAGACAGAAAATATGTTGCTGACCTTTGTCCTTGGTGCCCTCTGATAGTGAATGATTAAACTGAATCAAAACCCCTACCAAATAATTCAATTAAATTCAATTTTATTTGTATAGCGCCAAATCGCAACATAAGTCATCTCAGGGCACTTTACAGTGTAAGGTTTAGGACCTTACACAGAATATATATACATAGAATATTTGTAGAAAGCCCAACAATCCCACTTGAGCAAGCACTAGGCAACAGTGGACCTCCGGCAGAACCAGGCTCAGGGTGGGCGGTCATCTGCCTCGACCGGTTGGGGTGAGTGGACAGAGGAGAGAGAA
>JAUMHL010000016.1:8596119-8631964 GCA_032362345.1 Sandelia bainsii | reverse complement strand
CTCCTCTCCTCTCCTCTCCTCTCCTCTCCTCTCCTCTCCTCTCCTCTCCTCTCCTCTCCTCTCCTCTCCTCTCCGCTCCTCTCCATATTTAATCAGCTCTGAGCAAACTTAATTAGTTAACTCACTCCAGATGCCCTCTGTGTACCTGTTACCATTCAGTGTCTGCCAGCTGCCTCCAGGCTTTTGTATGTGGACCTCTCCACCTCTCTCTTTGCCTTTCAGTCTCTCAGTCTAGACGGTCAGGGCGGCAGCAGCATCATGGCGTGATGCTGTGACCATGAGATACTAAGACTCCATGAATGTGTGTCATATTCTGATTGGTTCAGCCTGCCACTGACTGAGGTATGCATTAGACTACTGTGATACAGATATGGATCATTGATGCTGCTTCCTGTCTCTCATTCACTCTGCCCTTGGTCTCTCTTTTGTTTGTCTGTGTCTTCTCCTCAGCCTGTTACACTCTCTGTCTCTCTGCTGTACAGTACCACTCCCATCTGTCTTTTTCTTTGACCACACGCAGACAGTTGGAAAAAAGCAGAGACAGAGTGACGGAGAGAGAGAGAGAGAAAATAGAGAATGGTAGACAACAAGAGGGAGAGGAAATTGAGAGTTATTAGTGGGATGGGTGATGGGTCAGCGCTGTGTGTGGATGTGTAGACATCCAGTGAAAGCAGAGTGTAGGATGTTGTCTATTAACTGAGGCACCAGGACGTAAAAAGCAGCAGGTGTCTAGTCTTTCAGGCCTCGGTGCCACCTGACCTCTGTCCTATGACCTTCCAGTGTTTTCTTTAGCCTTTCTTTGTGGAGTTTGTGCTGAGGTTTCCAGGAGTAAGTTAGGTGAATTGGAGCTCTAAAACAGAAAAGTTTGAACATATTTGTCAGTCATTATGTTTTTGCTTAGTGATGGACTTGCAACTTGGCTCTGGATTCTGTCTCTTCAGTAAATGATGGAATGAGCTCCAATAAACATCCATAAATATGATATCTCTGTTGCCTGCTGTTCTTTTCTCTCTCCTCTTTCACTCACCCCAACCAGTCTAGGCAGATGACCGCCCACCCTGAGCCTGGTTCTGCTGGAGGTTTCTTCCATTAAAGGGAGTTTTTCCTCTCCACTGTTGCCTAGTGCTTGCTCGAGTGGGATTGTTGGGTTTTCTACAAATATTCTGTATATGTAGATAATAGTGTGCAAAATTTTTATAATAATATGACAAATATTTTCTCTAATCTAATGTTAAAGTAATATAATTGAGAAACAAACCTAAACAACATTACGTAAACTTAAATTTATGGTGCAGTGCGGTAATAACAAGGTAATGGAGGGATAATATCTTAGTTATAGAAATGTAATAATAAAGTAACTGAAGTATTTGATTTGTTACCTGGAAACACACTGGGTAGTTTCTGTGTGATAACTGTGAAACAGAGCAGGAAAACATATCTGCTTATTATCAGAATTTTACATCTTTGTACTTTGTTATTACAGAGCTCTAATATAAAACTTAACTCTTTATTTTTCTAGAGTTTAATTAAGGCATAGAAAATGAAATATTTTATAATTTATTTTATCTTATCCTCATAAGAAATTACTCGCAGGATATCCTGGGATACCGATATAGGGAAATAATCACTCAGTCTCATTAAAGTGAACCCCTTTTTGTCATTAAGTATAACTTTCCCAGAGAAACATATCTCTAGCGTCGCTCTGTGAACTCTATTCTTAGAACTGCTTGTGTCTTTGAACATGACAAGGGCTTGGATATGGAAATAAGACACTGTGTTCAACTCTGTGACGCCAAAATGCTGTACAACCCTCAAATAAAGTTTGCAAATGAAGATAGATGTCAAGATGTGACTTTGCTGTTGATGGAAACATTCAGTACGGAAAAACAAAACAAAACAAAACCTTTCCCCTAATGAGGTCCCATGGCGTCCTGCCTACACGGGTTAAGAAAAGAAACTCTCCAGTGGATTTTCTTCAATGTTTTACCCTGAAACTTGGATCTTTTACCCTCTCTTTCTTCTGCTGGGAAAGCTGCAAGGTGGGTTAGGAAGAGTTCATAAGACATGTTTGAATTCACATGTCCGTGTTAATTATAATTAAATTGTAGATTATTTTTATAATTTTGGTTCAGTGTCCAGTCAGGTAAATGGTTTTGTGCTGTATGTTCAGATTGCTGTAGCATTTTATTTGTCACTAGAACGGCTTTTCTGTGATTTAAACATGAGAATCACGCCAGTCTGTTCGCCTCCCATTCATTACAATTGAATTCTTGTCTGAGTTGAAGCAATGTGTGAACCTGGGCGAGCCTGCAACAGAGACTCACTGCACACAGCATAATTCACAAATGACCAAATTACTTTTTCAGTCTCTTTCACATGGATCAGTGGGGTCAATCATTACCTCTGGTGAAAAAAATGACATTATGCCACCACATTATGATTGCAACAACATGAATGTAAATTATACAAGCTACATTAATTTACAGGTAATTTCCTGTCACTCTATAAACAACCTGGAAGACACGTGTGTAATTTTACTATCCCCAAAGAATATCTGCTTATAAGAGCAACACTCACTTTCTCATTTGTCTTTCTTTCTATCTGCCTCCAGTCATCTTTCATTTCCCTGTTAGTTTAGTTGCACCCCTAACAACACTCCATTCCTTGAGTTTTTTTATCCTTTCCTTTGGCTAGTTTTTCTCATCCTTTCATTGCCTCAGCTTTATATTTCAGGGCCAGCCGTGAAATTCAGCTCCTTCATAGTTACTGTTCTCTGCATTGCTACTTAATGTCTGCATGTTGTGGCTGTATTTGCATACACTTTGTACACAAGTGGTCACTTTCATACACTTCCTGTCAGGGAATCCTGTAAATGGATATGTTGACTGTATCATGATTTTAATTAGAGGTAGATTTGTAGGGTTATTGTGGGTTTTTTGGTTCATATATTCTAACACAAACATAAACAATAAACAATGCAGTTCTTTTTCTTAATGGACACTATTCTATGCTGTACTTGACCTGTGAGTTTTGACTTCCCTGTGAGGGACACTGGTAAAAAAAAAACACAGTACACGTTAATCCTTCTGATTGTTTCTGATTCTGATTGTGATTCTGAAATAGGCTCATGCAGATTAACATTTCCTAAACCATTACTCCTGACCGCAGGGGACACACAAATACGTTTTCAAAGGGCAAATCATGTCATAGCAACAAATAAAACACTCAACTTCTTCACAAGTCTTATTAAAATTTCATCCAGCGACAGTGCAGATGAAGGAGCAGCATAAACTGGCTGCAAGCTATGCTTGAGGAATAGAGGCTGCGCCTGTTTTTATACCAGTCAGTGTCATAATATACTGCAGATTTATGCTAAAGCAAGAGTTTTGATCAGAAATGAGATAAACCATGTGATGATGCAGCCCAAAATTCACAATTTCAAATTGGTTGGCCTGGTGAAACCAACCCACATTTACTTGATCTTCGTGTTCAGACACACTGGGCATTATGTTCTTCACTTACACAACCAGTTAAAGTTTGAAGTCACATAGGAAGATACATGTCTTCAGCTGTGTTACCATCATATCAAAAAGGTTTTCTAGCAAACACAATGTTCAATTGGAAGATAGTACTAATGTTTGCTGATGATAGGCCTGTTTTCCAGCTGCAATAAGTTAGAGTAATTTACAATATTAACAACGTTGACACTATTTCTGATCAATGATGTTGAAGTGGTTATGACTTGGTTATAAATATTTATCCACAAGAAGATTGTTTATCATTTTTTGTAGCATGTGAAATCACACACCAGAGAAGAAAGAATGAACTTAGATCCATTCTACACATTTTTTGACACACAATTCTCGTTGGACTCTCAAAACAAAATGTCCTGTATTCCAACTAAGGTCTCAACTCGTGTTGTCTCCAACTGAGGCAAAATGATATTTAGCAAACTTTTCTACATAACTTTGAAATGAACTAATTGTTTAGACACAGAGATAAACTCCTTTTAGACTAGACACAGCTCTTTCTCTGTTTTGTCTTATCTGCTACCTTATGTGAAGAAGGTCAGACCATGACTGGTCAAAGGACATTTGGTGTTGATGCTCACCTGTCCTAGTCAAGGTCATCATGATGCTGGCTAATCTCCATAGGCTGTAGCTAGTTGCCTGGCTTACAAAATTGCTCTTGGCCCAGAATGATAATCAGCCCAGAAGAAAAAAAAACATGTTATTGAAAATGCATATATTGAATAATCAACCTTCCATTAAGTGGAATGTCTGTATAGAGAAAACCATCATCCTACTCAGTTATTACTCCTCTGCAGAGGGTCCTTGCATGTACAAACAGCCTCTGTATCCTGTGAACAACAGAGACAAGGACATGTTGGTTTTGTTGACATAATTAATTCATTTTTTTCTTGCCACAGTCATTCACAAATGCCAGAGGACTGGAAGGCCTCCATTATCAGCATCATTATAATAATCATTATCCATATCCTGTGAACATTTAAATAATCATAGCAGAGGTCAGGGAGTGTGTTAAGACAGTATCTGCACTATCCATGATCAGTGGTGGGGGGTTGGCAAACATCCTACACATGCATACATCTAGCGCCACACAACCCCACCCCAAGCACCACACTCACTACAGTATGAGTGACTAACTGGCTTAGGAGCGGGGTAGGGCATTTCTCTGCGTATCACTGACCCGCATTGAGTTACATCATATTACTCTGAGAGAGGATATGATCCTCTGTGTCACTGAAGGATGAACGGAAGTAGTAGGGGGAGGACGGGGAATGACAAACAGACAGAAGGGAGAGAAAAAGAAGCTGTATATTGGGGTTGACAGAGAAGGGGATGGAAATGTAGGGAAACATAGTGAGCGAGCGTCACTGCACACGAGTAAATCCTGGAGAGGATGAAGGGAAAACTAACGTGCTCACATGTCGAAAGTCAAAGGTTTATTAATCCGTGTCAGAGTGTCTTGAGACAGTGTCTGTAATAAAAAAAAAAAAATTGGCCTAATAAATAAACGTTGTACTCACCAGGTTATTTTCTGAGCTCTGGGAATCACCACAAAAAGTGATTAGGCATAAAACATAATCAAAAAATCATACCGGTTTTAAACACACTCCTAGGTTAGAAAAGGCAAAACCACACAATTATTACTCAAAGGCTGAAATCACTTCCTCCTTCACTCCTACAGTCCCTACACTTGGATAAAATTATCTCACTGGCTGACTAGGTCTGTGATAGTACCAAGCTGCTGCTGACAGAACACAGACAGTCCTCTCTCCCTTTAACACTGTACCAGTTTCTCTGTCTCTCTCCTTTCTGTCCTGACATCTGTGACATTTGTTCTTTTAGTTCTTACTTTCTGTCTGTATCTCCTCGTTGTCACATTCTCACAAACAAACAAATCACATTCACACAAACACAATTAGTAGCTGAAGCCCTTTCCCAATAAAATGTCTGGGGAGCACCGAGCTACTGCCAATCATTACATTTAAAATCTGGCAGACTGTGTTCATGCACATAAGCTTAAATATGATGGGACATGTGCACGTGTCTGTGAGTAAATGTGCATGATTGTCTGACTGTGAGTATGGTTACATTAGAACCTGTAAATGAAAAAAGAAAATCAGTTTGTCATCTATCATCTGTCACAGAGACAGAAGGACAGTATCTACAATGAAGAGATGGAAAAATTCACGTTCCATATATCAGATCTTTGACTCATTCTCTAGATTTTTCTTTATTATTCCTTAAATGCTTAGATGTCATCTTCCATTTACCACTTTTTGAGACTGATGATTGTTATTTCCTACTTCTTTGGATTAAAACTGATTTCTGTACTGAGAAATATTTCATGTATCGTTGCTCAGTGTTGCAGTTCAAGGTGGCAGTTGCTGAAATTGCATGCTTTTCTTTGCTTTGGGGTCCCTCTGCCTTTAGTTTGGTCTGCAGAAAGGGAAATGCTACTCTGTTGGGTTGAGGTTGGTGATTGACTCGGTTAGTCGAGGATACTGGTCCTCTTCATCATCTTCTTAACTTGCATGGTCTAGCTGAGTGTCCAATTAGTGTTGAACCTTTTGTAATTTGAGTACCATCACTTAAAAGGGATGCATCCCACATATAGTTCTTCATTATCGACAGAAACCTACTCAAATTAAAGCAAAGACATAGACAGACAATGTAGGGGTGTAAGAAAATATTTTTCAAATTGTGATGCGTATTGGCAGATTTTTGCCAATACACAGCCCTACCTCAATGTAGCCATTGATTGTGTCTATGCTGCAACGTGGAGTCTGAAGAACAAAAGGAGCTAGACTCAGTGAAGCCATTTTAGGAGCCCCCATTCACTGTGTGGACACCTTCACACCTTCTAGATTCATACACTGAAATGACAAAAAGCTAATTTGAGAGCCTGATTTTTCATCATACATAAGCTATGTCTACAATCTATTACAGAAAACTGAGCCATGAATTTCTGAAACAACTGTTCCCCCTAACTACCTTGTTTTTCTGACTGCATGTTACAACTTGTGTTAACTATTGGTCAATTTCTAGACCATTTTGTCTGGCACTTATTTATAGAATACAAATTATATAATAAGTAACCTACTTACAGATACTGTATAGAATGCAACTTCTCAAATATTTCTAATAGAAACATGCTCCATAACTTATCTAAATGTGGAGATGTGACACAGGCTCATAGAGTAGCTAGACAGCAGCATGGAGGTCACATGTTTGAGTGTGGCACCCCCTTCTAACCAAGCAGAGAATAGCAAGATATTTCAACTTGTTTAGTAAATTTTGTAGCATTCTCATTTATTGTAATTTCATAACTATCTGAAGGGTTGTGCAGAGTGTGGTATCGTGTAAAGGGGGAAGCATAGTTGTAGCAGAGCAGCAGTGCTGAACAGAGCAGATTGATTCTGAGTCTAATCCTATAGTGTTAGCTGAGATTTCCTGAACTGTGTTGTAGACTTTTAGACAACAAGTCATCCAACCTTTAGGACCATATACATTGTTTTCTCCCTACTTTCTTGCTAGTTGTGTATGCAAGGATTGAAATGTCTGAATGTATGTCCCCCTTTGCCTTAATGCTGCCTCATTAAATGCTTTGAGGTTGGTTCACGTTAAATAAGACAATTTCTTCTTTGTTGGAGACTGCACACAGATTTAACAGTCACAGCTGGAGAACCCAGGCCCTGTGAGTACATGTGTCTGGGTTTCTGTGAGTGTGGTAATTTGGAACACAGCTCTAATGACCAAATTATAATTCATCTCATGCACACAAGCATGAGAGGCACATGGACTCACAAGTGTATATGCACACACAGAGACACACACAAACACAAAGAAAAAGCAATGATTTGTGGTTGTGTTTTTCTGTGTGTGTTATTCCATTGTGTTTTTGCACACAACCATTCCCGCGTGTGTCTGTGTGTGTGTGCATGCACTGATAAGTGTGTCTGTGGGTGTATATGTGTGTGCATGTGTATACTGTATGTCAGTCTGTGTGACGAGGTCACTGGGCCGAGCCTCTTAACTTCACAGTTCAATTTGGATTTGCATAATCCTGACATTAATTTCCACAGGGTGCATCCATTCAGTGTATCTCGTCAGGTGACGGGGGTTAGACAGCCATCCCATGTTGCACTGCTCTAGAGCAGAGCAACGAAACATTTAGGGGAAAAAAAGCGGAATAAAGAATCAGTGATGATTGGAGCTAGGCAATCAAAGCCTACAATAAAGACGAGGATTGTGAAGTCAATGAATAAATTGAAATGATGCTAAATTAAGAGAAAATCAATTAACAGAATAAAAAGAAATGATAAACAGGATGGAATACAGATGAAAAAGAAATGACTAAAGAAATGACTTCTGGATTGTTAAGCTTATAGTCAGCATTCATTTATATGGCAAAATAACTCGCTTTTAATTGGTTTGAACCTCAAGATATTTCTTTATCAAAATGAGCCTGCAAGCTGAACTGTTTGTCACTCATGCATAAAGGAAAATTTATTAGTTTTGTTCAAAAGTGCTACACTCACACAGCTGTAAGCTGTTCTTTTTAACAAATCTTGCCTCAATACATAAGGATTATGTAGTAAAAAAGTTATGCATGTAATAAACAGACTTAACATTGTGAACTAAAGAAAGCACTGATAGACTTTATAGTAAACATTATGTGCCCTCTAAATTGCTGGTATTAACTACTGTGGCTTAATATGTTGAAATAGACAAAGTGGTTTATGTGCTGTGCAGTTGCATTGCACCATGTGTTTTTTTCATGAACTGATGTCAACTAATGCACTAAAAAAACAGAAATTATTGTTTTACATTTCTGTCTGTATATGGAATAAACAAAGAAGATACAATATATTAATTTGTAGGCTTTAAAGATGTTGAAAAACATCTCTAAAGCCCCTTGCTTCCAGTCTTTATGTAAAGCTAAGCTAACTATTCGTGGCTTTAGCTCCATATGCAAAATGGAAGGGTTATGAGACCTGGGAAAAGACAGTTAAAAGGGCCCCCATTGCTCCTGTATAGAACCCCAGACTGAGAGTGATACAACATTACCACAAATGAGGCTGTTACACCTTTTCTAGTCATTTTGTGGTCGTTATTTTTCTGTATGGGTATTTTTGCATCTATTTTTGGTCAATTTCCAACAGTTTGTGGCCATTTTGTGTCTTTTTTTTTTTTTTTTACATTTTGTATCTATTTGTTGTACTCATGTGTCTCTTTTTGGTCATTTTGTTGTGTCTTAAAGGAGCTATGTGTTTTTCAAACAAGACATATTAAGACTGAAATATTAAGACTGTGCCCGTTTGGTAATCCATCCCTGAAGACATGGACAAGAGAGTGACATCGATCTTCTAATCTAATTTTTATCAAGAAAGTGAATAAGTATATTTACCAAACCGTTGAACTGCTCCTTTAAAATCTTGTACTCTCTAAGTATAAACTGATGTTGCACAAATAAATTCATTTGAGTAATCTTCTCATATTTTAGAACCACAGAAGATATTTCTACGTCTGTTTTAACACATGGCGTATAGCTCCCTGCGACTAATAAATTGACTTGGACATGTGTAATATGTGCAGTGCCCTTTTAATACAATTTAAAATTTCTAAATTTTCATGTCAGTTTACCTCACTCTCTTTAATTGATTGTCAATTTTAATTCACTCCACTGAAACCTTTCCACATTAAAGCAAATCATGTTGGATAGCGACCCCCAAATACTCCTCAATTTCACACATTTGATCAAATCAGGCAAGTTGTCAACACTCCCTCTAACAGGAATATGGAAAAATACATTTCCTTGGAAACAGTTAATGGTCACATACATATGCAAAAGTCTCCCATTTTCCTTCAGGGTTAATAGAGGTGACAGTTGGCTCACTGGTACCAAGATGGCTGCTGCCGCCTCCTGAGTTTGACCCAGTGACACATTTCCTGTCCCATCTGTGTGTGTGAGACCCAGAGGAGGTGAGACTCCCCTGTTCACTGGCAGAGGAGTGTGTGCGTGTGTGTCTGTGTGTGTGTGAGGCTGCATCTCTAAGTCGACTTAATGTTTACTCAGCTAGCTCCAGCTTGTCTCTGAATAATTCAGCCTCGTTCATGCTCTCTCTCTCACACACACACATTTACACACTTTGCCATCCCGCTGGCACCGAGGGTGTGCTGTCAGCCCCTGCTGTTAATTTGTACCAGACATGCAGGAAAGAAAACCCAAATCTCTCTCTGCTGCCCTTTTTCTCTATTATGATCTCTCATTTTCTTTCCACACTGTTTCTTTGACCCTTGCTTTCTCTCCCTCTCGCCTCATTTTCTACTTTATCTTTCTCCTCATCTTTCATCCCTTCTTTTTCTCTCTGCCCGCCATCTGACTCTTCCCCTCTGTCTCTCATGCATAAATAAATGAGAAGCAGGGAAACACATCGTACTACCTTTGAGCTTTTAAAGATGGATAATTGAGTAGTTTGGAATGGGAGAAAAAATATACAGTAGGTTTGTTCATACCAGAGACTAGAACAGTGAAATTAATCTGCAAGTGTTTGGAAATATTTGGCATGCTAATTGCTAACGACTTACTACTACTTTCTTCCTGCAATTTTCTTTCTCTTTTGTTTATTACCCCCTAGCATGTTGTTCACGCGTGTGCACCATTTGGTTCAATAAAGTTAGTAAAGAGGGGAAATAGCTCTACAAGCAAACAAACTTGCAAAGACTAAATTAGCAAATTTATTGCTGTTAAGTTAAGCTCACATATTTGTAAGACATAATTTGTGCTGTGCTGTTTTTCTTAACGTGGAACAGTTAAGAAAAAGTTAAATGAAACTTTTGGAAAGTCTAGAAGAACCATAGTGGGTGCTAGTGGGTGTGTGATCTGTGAAGCATGAGGATCATCTGCCTAATTTTTATGGCTGGAAACCTGAAGAATGAGGATTTTTTTCCTGTGCATATGCACAACTGAGACACTTTATTGGTCACCGTGTTTTGTTTTTATTCTGTTTATCCAGTTCTTGCTTAACACATTCATGGTCAAGGACGGCAGAAAATGAATTGAGCTCCCAATAGTTTTAAATGCTCATGGTTTCAATTATTTTTGCATGTGTTTATAAATGAATAATTTAATCATTAAATTATGCATTATTTAACTTAGAACTAAAATAAATATTGATGTTTGCTGCCATAACGCGAAGGCTTCAAAAAATGTTATTCTACATAGATTACATCTACTGTACGTGAAGGAAGAGGTGGTGGAGGTAGGAAGTGAGAGGGAAAAAATACAGATAGAAAATTGTACAACACAAGATAAGAAAATGACAAAATGTGGTAGATAAAGAGAAAAGGTGGTGAATAGGTACACGTACAAGACGAGAACACAGACACACTCTCTGACACAGTGATTTTCAGTGATCCCCACTTCACTGTGTTTCCAGCTAACAATCCTTATAATCTCCCAATCCTCAGAAATCTGATGAATCAAAGTATCACTTCTGCAAAACTCGGTGCTATTCATCACTCAGAGATGAAATACAACAAAGTAAAAGTGTGAGTCAGTGTGTGTGTGTGTGCCCCCCTCCTTATTTTTCTCTCTCTCTTCTTTCCTTCCTCCTACTTCTTCAGTCCTGATTGTAGCATGATACAGCAAAATGCAAAACCTTTGCACTTTGCCATTTCTTACCACCTTTGAAGCTTGCTGCCGGAATCAAACAAAATAATATTTTGTGTGTATATGTATATATGGATAACCTTTCTATTGCAAGCCTTATTGCTTTTACTCATGTCTTTTTTTCTCATTTCTCTGCTTTATACTTTCTCCATTCATTTTTATTCCTCCCCTCTCCTCTCCACACACATTTTTTCTGCCCTGCAACAGAGAAACTCATGGGTGAACAGTTCTCTGGAATTCACAATTGCAATCATGTCGGCAAAATCCTATTTTTAGTCACCTGCACTTACTCTACTGTAAATGTGGCTGCACACGTTTGTGTGTGTGTGTGTTTTTGTGTGCAAATATGTGTGGTTAAAAACAAAGAGCGTATATGTGCACTTGTATGTGTGTGTGTGTGTGTGTGTGTGTGTCTGTGTGCCAGACTTGGTCATGCGTATTGAAGATCTTTAGGTCTTGTCTGGGTTGCTCCACTGTGAGTATAATTGTCTAAGTGGTCATTATGTGCTAATCCACCATTATACATACTATGCATAGAGTCATATATTTAGGTGTGTTCAAGTGTTATCATTGTTTGCTCTGCATCTACATATGTGTTTGTGAAAATGTAATAACCTGTAAGTGAACATACTGCAGGACTGTTAAATATATATTCATGCAGGTTTGAATGTGTGCCAACAGTGTGTACAATATGTGTGTGCATGACCAACGTGTGTGTGCAATGAAGGGCGGATTGATGTATTCCTGCCCAATTAGCCAGTGACCCAATTCTCTCTGGCTGTCTCCGAGTCATTCAGTGGTTGTAATGGATTCAGTCTATCATCATATCCAATCTCCATGTCTACATTACAGTGGAACACCACTCAATTTAACTAACACATGATGTTCCTCTTGCCAAAGACATTCCAATCAATATCTATATCTATGAGTATGATTCTGCTTTACTTTGTTGAAGTGAAGCTAACAGTTTAAAAGACTAAACTGCAACAACAAATACATTTTGTAGAAAATCACCGACTTCATTATCTAAAGATGTAGATTTTTTAAATGATTGACATGCTGCATTCAGGGTTCCCATGTAGAGTTCTGTCTGTGGTTATGTTTAAACAACAAAAGCACTCTGGTTAAGGTTAGGAAACGAAACGAAAATGTTGTCATTACAATTTCATGCTGTGATGCAACATAAGATATTTTGGTGGAAAACGAACATGATGTCTGAACGTTTTAGAAATAGATTCAGTATCAATGTACATGTACATACATTAAAAAAAAGTTCCTTTTTTCCTCTTTAAGCTAATAAAAATGTAATCTGGCCAAAATTGCTTTCCTACAAAATGTATTTCTTGCTACAGGTTCGTTCTATGTAGGAGTAATTTTTATGAGACACAGTTTGACACTTTAAGGTGAATATAAATACAGATCTTGCAAATTCACATAGCCTGTCTGAGCTTAAATTTAACCAAATACTCAATAAAATGGTCAATTTTACACTTAATTAATTTAGCACCATTAATATAACATCACATTTCTCTCTAAAAGCTACATGAAGCCGCTTTAACAACCAAATATGCCTCATACATGTTTTATGGGAGCAATCACAATCACTTGAGCAGCTGTACTTACAACACTTCTTTCTTGGTCATCTATCGTTTCCCATTAATTTCTGTTTTGTTCGACAGGTTGGTGTTTCCCTAGGAATGCAGGGTCAAAACTGGTCTCTCTCTCCAGTAGTTTCATTAACAGAACACTTTGACATTTGGGAGAATAGGCTCATTAGCTTTTTTGTGTGTCAGAGGAAGACAAGCTGTTGTCAGTCTTTGTGCTTAATTAAGCTAAACGGCTGCAGCCTTACAGTGTATTTACCTTACAGCCATGACGGTGGTATTAAAGTTGTCATCTAATTCTTGGCAAGAAAGCTATACTGTAATAAATGCATTCCTTTTCTAGAAAGTGAATTACACACGCAGTATGTTGAGATTGAAAAATACATGCTGTAAATGCATTTTTCTTATTAAATAGATTAAAAAGCTCCGTTCAGAATACATAAATATCATATGATTTACCACTCTTCACAGCTATCACAGCTTATCTGCCTGCAGGAAGTAAGCGAGTCAGCCAAAAGAGAGCTGAAGTCAGCATCATGTCCACAGCAATTCTCACAGACTACTCCTTTATACTAAAGCATGGGTATATCTTAAAATATCTCTAAAGGAACACGTGTATTGGTTGCATTTACTTCATTTTCTTTGCTATGGCAACGCTAGTGAGCTGCACTTTTACTTGGACAGCTGTGTCTGGAAATTTGAGTATGTAGATGCTTAATGTCTAACACCGTATTTCCAGTGATGGCACTTAATTACAGGTATTTGCTATGAGTTCACCTTTTGAATCCCTATCATACTGTGATACTGTGAAAACTGTGTCATATCCAGGAAGTAGTATCAATTTAGACAGATGGTAACTGAGTGACAACTATACATTTTAGTCAGGGTGATTATGAATGTGAACCCATACAGTATATTGCTCTGTCACACATCTGAGACATTCTAGCCTATGATTGGACATTTTTAGCTTCCAGGTTCCTCTTATAGATTCCCCCACATACAGAATGCACATTTGCGTAAAATATTTTTGGCATGTTTTCATGTTTTTTTAAGAACATTTTGACTACATGTGACAGTGTGGCTTCACTGAGCCTTAGAATTGCATTAATCCTTTAACTGAATATGCCCATCACTGTGTGGCAGATATCAAAGACAAATTTTGTGGCATGTGAGAGAGTCTTTTAATTCAGTCTTAAAGAGACATGAACGGGGCATGCTCTCACATTTCTTACAACATACAGAGAACAAACACAAACAAAGAAGAAGAAGAATACTTTCACTGTTCAGAATTGTGTGCTAATGCTGCCTTTGGAGTTTATACCTGTCTTTCCAGTTGTATGTGTGTGTATTCATACATGTGTGTGCACATGCAAGTGTTATCTGTTCATGCACCTGTATGAGAGATGGCATCCTGCTGCCCTACTCTCTTGTTGCCATGGTGAACTCAATTTGGCCTACAGCAGGTGTATAGGTGTTGTTTGTCTGATCAACTTCATGTTTTGCTTTTACTAAACGTGTGTGTTTGTATCAGTGCCTGTGCATGTTTACATTGGGATCATTGTGCGTCTGTGCAGGTGTGGGCATTTGTATGTATTTTGTGCATGCACAGCACGTGCGTATGTATTTTGTGCACAGCATGAGTGTCAGCATGAGTTTTATTGGGCGCATGTGTCCTCCGCAATCATGCATTGAGACAGAAGTGGGAGGAGGGTGTGATGACTCAGAGAGATGGTGGGAGGAAGAGGTCCTTGTCCTGTTTTAGCCTGTTTGTCGTCCAGCTCCAGCTGCTTCTCTCTGTCTCTGTCTTCTTTTCAACTCTTCTCAAATTTCAACACTTATGAAAAACATGGCTTGAAATACAAAATCACCTCGTAACAAGTCACAGATTACAGCTCACAGTACTAACATCAATACACATGTGATTCAATAAAGTCTCACTAATCCATCACACAATCAATAGACAATTATGTTGGACAAATGTACAGTTTGTTTGATCATTTTGAAAGGGCATCATCACAAAAGGCCTGGCAGTGTCAGTACTATTTGGAAATACCATTATAGCATATTTTAATAGCCAAAAAAAAAGATTTTTTATTGAAGCAAACAAGCTACAGTCTCCAAAGTGCCACTGGCTTACAAGAGCAGAGGTAAAATAAAGGTGAAAGAAAATAAAAACTGACAGCTGACAACACTTTCAGCCACATTCTGTATCTGAATCCACACTCCAGCAATATTCATGTGTACTCACAAGTCAAGCAGCTGCTTAGGAAGATGTCACTGGGACAGATTGGTGGGCTGGAGAGACTCAGTCGGAGAGTGTGTGATGCTGAGGGTAAATGATGCTGTAGGCCTTTTGCTGCAAAATAGAGACATTTATACTAACAGTGAAGAGCGCTGCGTGTTTCAACATCAGACTTTCACTGCAAACAGTACGTTAGACTCAACTTCAATCTCAACACCGGTAAGACGTAGAGAAGCCAGCTGGACTGAAAAGGCAAATGATGATGAAGGTCTAGGTTAGTAATTATTTGTCAGTGACTGAACATGACTGACAGTTATGGACTCAGAGCAGTTTTGTACCTTCTTCTGGAGTTGAGCTGTCTGTTATCTTAGCTGTTTTTTCTGCTATTTGTCTTTTTCGCCTCCTCTTTTCTTAGTGCCTCGATTTTAATCTTCTTCTTCTTCTTCTATCACTTTACTCAGACCATGTTATTTTCTCGACTGTCTGTGATCATCCGTCTCTACAGTCCATTCTCCACGCCATCTCCTCCCTTCCTCTCTTCTGAGTTTCCATTCCCTCGCTTTATCTCCTTCACCAACTACTTACTGTTATTACTGCGTCCCAGTATTTTATCGGCTCTCTCAGTATTCTATCTTTGACTCGTCCTTGTTTTTGTTCCAACCTCACCTTGCTCTCTGGCTTTGTGTGTCTCCTGTGCTCTGCGTGGGCTTCAACCTCAACATTGCAGTTTGAGTCACAGAGCCACAGTGTGTCTCAGTGTTCTTGCTGCCTGGGTCTGATGATGTTGTTGCAAATTTAATAGTGAGGATATGTTAATAGATTCTGCATATTTGTGTGAGTCTGTGTTTGTGTATTTTTGCAACTGAGACATTTTCTGTGTGTTATGAGTGATGTTACAAACATCCCTGCTTCAAAGCACCAGCCCTGCTCCACCTAGCAACAGCCTACACTCTAGCACGGTGCACATTCTCCCTTTTTTCCCTCATTCTGCCTCCCTCGCCTCTCTCATTCCCGCTATCTTTTAACCCTACTCATGCTGTGACTGGGAGTACTGGAGATGAATTTACATGCTCACATGCAGGTATACTGGCACAGACGCACACACACACATACACACACTTTTGCACTGTTACTGGTCTTTAAGCAGATCTGATGACGTTGGTTTCGGCTGTGTGAAAGCTTCAAAAGAATGATATTCAAAAAGAGACCTTTTGGTTACTATGGCAATGACGGCAATATGACTGTGACAGGTTCCTTATAAATGCAGTCAGATTGAGCACATCTCCATGTAATTATACCTGGGTTGAGAGCTCACTTCAAATCCATGCACAGGCACACACATGCACTTCTCCATGCTTTCTGTTGCTCTGTAAGCTGTTTTATGACACATGCACACACACACACGAACACACCACCACCACCATGACCAAGACCACGAAAATCTTCACATGCGTAAATGTTTTAAGTGTAATAAAAATGGCCTGGCAGAAAATTGGAGGTCTTGTGACCTTCAATTTTAATATGTTGTATTACACATTCTCTGTCTCCATCTTGTTGTCTCTCTAATAGGCTACAAACATGCACACACATGTTTATCTAAATATGACTGATAATATAGTAGTAGTAGATAATAATAGTGGGCAACCAGGTGATGCTTTTATTTTTAATTATTTATTTGTAATTTTAGGCAGGCAACTGATTTTCTAGAATAATTCAAATACAATCACATCTATACACAGTGAAATGTGGTAGAAACTGCGTAAGAAGAGAAGCCCAGTATTTCTGTTAAACGGTGTTTTGACCTGTCACTGGGCGCTGCAGTTGGTATCATGCCATGTCTTTATAAATCTGCTGAGCCCCATCATGACAGATCTTTCTAAATCTCCAAATCTCTGACCTTAAACTACAGAACCAACATAACATTTGAACTGACCTAACAATCTTTCAACTTCTTTTTCCTCCTAGCCTCACTCAAGTAAAAGGTAAATACTCAGTGGCTTGATCCAGCCTTATGCTGTATCTGCTTAGGTTAAGCTGCCATAGAGACCCACTGACTTGATAGCCCATGGCTAATTAACTAGTCCCACTGCAATGTTTTTAGCAGCAATAACATAATAATAAATAATAACAAATAATAATGACCACCAACCCTCTGACCTATTTACCCAAAACTCTGTAAGGATGGCAAAATACAGCTGCCGTCATCACACCGGTTCATCCAACCCCCAAAGCTGCTTCTCTCATTATATGTGGACACTGAGGCAGAATCGCTCCACCTTTGTCACTACCTCTTGAGGCAGCTTAAAGGAGGGTTGACTCCTCCACGTCAGTGGTACCTTTAATACAGAAGTGTGAGGTACCACATTGGTGCAGGTATACTGCCTTGAACGAGCATTGTAAAGGGGCCTTGTCATCATATAAACCCAGTTTGATAATCCACTATACAAACCTCTTTGGCTACCTCATTTTAGCACACAGCACACCATTCACTTACAGTATTTTTAAAACCTCATGAGTTTTCATGAGTTCACACTGCAGGTTCTGCACTTACCTGCCACAGCCATTCACTGGAACTTGCTGCAGTGTCAGTCATATTTTTTCCTCAGGCTTCTTTAGGCTCAGTCCTCTTACACCCAATTCAGTTAGCAGACAACCCTGTGGCCAAGGACAGACCTCAGATTTTCAAACATGTCCCTCTGCCTCTGCTGCAAACTCTGCTTATCTACATAAAGCTTTTCTTCATTTCAACTGTGTCTACTGTAAGCAGCACAAAATACACAACCTGCTGTCACCACAATAAAAGATTTGATGTTAACTTAATGGTAATGAACTCCTGAAGGACTATAAATGAAAAGTATATTATATTATATATGTTGTATAATTTGTATAATTTTAAAGTGGATTCAGATGAAGTCTGTAATTCTATTATCTATGCATCAAACACAAAGCTATAGCAGGAACAGATATTATTTTAAATCACTGAGGGTTTTGTCTCTCTGGCTGGCTGTGACACCACCAGCAAGACACTGATGTGGTGAAATCACTCATATGTGGTGGCTTTTAGCCTTTTTCTGACCGGACATACTATGTTATGACTTTAAAATCAGAGTCAGCTCTTCTGTTGTGTCTAGGTTGGGTATAACATAAATAGGGCACTTACCAGACGGGGAAACCACTACAGCTACTCTCTTCCAGACATTTTGAGCACATGACCCACATGAGGAATGCTACGCAGGGTTGAAAAAACACACAACTAAATTTGTTACAGTAGAGCCTTATTTACCTGTTTGAAAACCAAACTGAGTTTTTCTTCTGTTCTCTCCTCTACAGTATTTTACAGCCATCATAATACACTTATGAAGCCAATAATCTGCTTTATTTTTATGATGCCAGGAATTGTTGAGTAAGGATTGTGTTCCACGTCTGAAGCACTTTTGTTTACCTTGAGGAGCCACTCTGCAGAACAATACCAGTTATAGCCAGAGGCTGATTGGAGGGCACTTGAGATGAGATGTCATGCATCTTGAAAAGCATCCCAGTAATTAACTTCACAATAAGATGAACATGAGGTAAATCAGCGCTTTGTCTCTGGCAGCATCCCTTTTGTTAAGTGCCATCTATGTGGAGCCCTGTAGTCTTTTCAGGAAATAGACTGGACATGATCAATTAAGGAGGAAGTTGATGGATTTAATCCTTTTGAAACAGACTTGGATTGTATAAAGAGATCTAATGCTACATACAATGAATGAGATGTGATGTTCTTGTATAATAAGAAAATAATACAGACAATAAGCATCTCTGTAGGGTATTATGTATGTAATATGATTTGGTGGTGGTTAGGTTTGTAAATTTGTCTCCCTTGATCTGAGACACATTTCTTCAAGAGCAGACAATAAAATCACCAAAAATAATGGCAATTTATTCTGAGAGAGAGAGATAAATTTCTGTACCTGAAAACAGAAAACTAATACTGTCACAGTATGTCGGTCTAAACCTAACATTGCCATCTATACTGTTAGCCACCTAAAATATTGGAATCATCCTTAGAAAATATAACATGTTAAATATGTGTATATATTTGTTGGGACAAATATGTGTTAAACATAAAGGTACTGTAGTCAAATTAACAGTGTGCACAATGAAGGGATTGTGTGTGTGTGTATGTGTGCGTGCCTAGACACTGTGGACTTTTACGTGTACGAACACACTTGACTATATCTGGTTTTGTCTGGTTGTCGTTTGGTTTTTCATGAGTCTAGGTTGAGAGTAAACTTTTTCATTTTTTTGGGTGTTTTGATCAAGTTTTTGCTATTTACTATATTTACAATTTAATGAAATTAATCCTATTTATGAAGACTGAATTGCAGTTTTTAGTGATAACTGCAATTAATTAAACATTTTTCTTAACATGAATTAGCATATGAACCTCACGTCAACCTTTTGTTTTACCATGGCTATTTCCTTAACAGTGTGTTCATTATTTTAACTATGACAACAACAGTCTTCTAACCTTAAAGTACTTATTATAACCCAAACAGTTCTGTTCCTTTTGTCACCCCTTATACAGATATATTTAGATAATTATTCACTCCTATATGAAACAAGAGCTACAAAACACAGTCCTATACGGTCTCCCAGTGAAGCTTTTGTGTGTGCCTGCTGCTGCTCCCTGTATGCTCCAGGCATTTCTTTGGATGACTTGTGTTTGCTGGAATAGACTGTGGCTGTTTGTAGTCCCAGTGGAGGTAAAAAAAAACCTGGCGAAAACTGTGTGACCACCAAGACTTCTGAAAAAGAGAGGGAGAGAGAGAACAAGAACAAAAGGGAGGAGGAATGAAAGAACAAATGAATTAATTAACAAGTTGAAGATGAGAAACAGAGATATAAAAGCTGGACAGGCAGAAACACAATAAAGGCGAGCGACAGAGTGAGAGAGAGCGGAGGTGTGAAACGGAGACAGAGAGGAAGGCTGTACTGTGTCAGATGCCACCCACTTTGACCTTGGTCGCACCTCTTCCATTCATTGTCGTTGTTGGGTGCCAACCCTAAATTCAATGCTCCAACTCTCCTTCCTTCCACCGTCATTTTGTTTATCTGTGTGTGTGTGTGTGTGTGTGAGAATGTACACACCACAGAGAGTGCACAATGCAGACCTATTTAGACTGATTCTTAGGATGTATGTATGTGTAACTTTCTTGTGTGTGTGTGTGCGTGTAGGTGGGTAACTTTGCCGGATAGACGTCCGTGTGGGTTTTGTGACACGGAACTGGCTGGTCCATTCGGATCACTCCCACACACCATCACACCACTGAGGTAACACAAACACGCACACATACACACACATCAACTATTGTTCCAACTCGGTCACATGACTCTGGAACCGAATTGCTTTTTTCACCTTTAAGAAACAGCTACAGCCGAGTGTTAACTCACACTGAGAGCCACTTAGAGTTGGTCTTTGAAATCAAACAGACATTTTTACATTTTGCTCACAAACTCGCAAACACATTGCTTTGAAACACTGTTTTGCTCATGAAATATTTTCACTATATTGCTATGAATTCCATGTTTTGGTTTTTAATGCATGCATATCATTATCTCCACTTAAATGACACTCTATGATCATCACATTTATAGTCATTATTAGTGGTATGGTTGCAGGAGTTGCTAATACGTATGTGTTATTCAAAACGACAAGAAGGACTCTTATGTTTATGTATGATTCAGTCGGTCCACTCAAGTGCCAGTGAATCACATCATGTAGGGCACGTTGCACATGCACAAGGGCAGAAAATATGTGATATTTGTCTATTAATATGATAACATCTGATGCCGCTTCACTTCCAGGCTCTGGTGTCCATCTGCCTGTGTGTTCTGAGGCATTACAGAGGCCAGGCTCACAGACACAGTACACAATGAGTTTATTTTTCCATCATTTTTCTGGGGTTTTCAGTTTTCTTTTTTTTTTTGTAATTTAGTTATTGCTTTCAATTTTTGCCTTAGGAGTGGTGATGTGAATTTTAAGATAAGTTGTCTTGACAGCTATTGGATGGATTGCCATAAAATTCAAAGTCTCCAGAGGATATAGACCTCACCCTCCATCCTGTGAAATATTACATGATCTTCAATGTTTTGTAGCACCTGATCCTTTTTAGAGAATATCTACTGCTACAGAGCATGATACTGTACTTATTTATGTATATAACTGCTGATTATCATATTTTGATTGGCTTCATCTTAGCTTTTAGATATCAATCCATTAAATAGCCTGGACTGGCTGACTATTGGATGGATTATCATTAAATTTGATCAAGACATTCTACTTCCATTCAAGAATTATAATAACTTTCATGATCCCTTCATCTTTCTCTTTAGAAATTTAAATTTATTATGTGGTTTATAACCAAAACACCTGCAAATCCACCCACTGACCCATCTTGTTCTTCCTGTCCAACCAGCCAACCATGGTCACCCCCCTTTGTTTCTTTCCAGCCCATTCACATGCGCTGCTGAGCCACATATAGTGGTGCACACACACAAACACACCCAACACTGCTTAACAAAAAACAGCAGGGAGACGACAGTGAATAGTGACCCTCCCATTCTGTCCAGAACTATGACTCCCTCCATCCCTTTTTTTCCTTCCCCTGTTAGTCTTTCAGCACAAACACCTCACACACAGCCGCACAATGAGCACTCTGTGATGGAGGGAAGCCTGCATGTGCATTGTACTGCAGAGCTTTGTCTCTGACCATCATTACTTGTCTTTCTCTCTCCTTCCATCTCTCTTTGTGGCTCTGTGCTTCCTGCCATACTGTTGGCTCCAGTGTGTCGCTCCCCTGGGCCCTGTATCCTCAGAGTTATGATGTTGGAACACACTTTGCTGAAAGTGTACAAAAAAAGTCTGTTAAAATGGAGTCTCAAAAATTCTGATGTGTTTAACCTTGTCCAGTGTGGGTTTGTGGTTAATACTGTTTTCCAGAACAGATTGCAACGAGCACCCTTTCTGTGTCACTCCTTTTTTTTCCTTTGTCATCCATCTCTTCTTTTAATATCTATGTTCCCATCAAAATGGCTAACAATGAACTCTTTCTTTTCTCACAACTTTGTTCTCTCTGTGTGTTATCTACCATTGTGAGTCAATGTTCTCATGCAAACTCAAGCTCTCTGTTATCTCTCTCATGGTGGCAGCTAATTTGGAATTCCCTGATTCAAAGTTGATAGAAATGTAATTGGCTCCTCTGTATCTTCAAATATATTATCATCATTTGTTCTTAGATAATTTGATAAATGAGTTTGTTGGCTCACAAAAATGTGATAATTCATAAAAGTTTAGTGCTCATATTCAACAAGCAAGGGAAGAATTTCAGTATAAATTGGAAATTAAACAGTTTTTTTAATCTGCAGTACCAGAGTTTTGGGGTCTTATACAAGAAAACCACAAACACAGTGCCATATTGTTTGATGTCATATTATCAATAGAGGGAAGGGTAATTGCCCAAAAATGATTAAATGACCACGTTGATACTGGACTAGATTGCTGACAGAGTGGTACATTTAACTTTGGAAGTGACTCTGTAAAGATGGCAGACCTCGTCTGTCACTACAACAGCTGCCGTGCTTGAGGACCACAGAAAAAGAGGGAGACAGAAAAACGCTGCCCCGGAGGGAGAACAGGCTCTGAGGTCGCACAGAGGGCATAGAGAGAGAAAGTGTGTTATCACACTCTGTGTGTGTATGGATGAATGACTAATATCTATATGAAAGTGAGACACAGAAGGCTAACATATGACCTTTATCTAGACGTGCTGCAGATGGTTAAGTAGTCGTCTACTGTACCTGACTATCCAGCTACAGTGACAGGCCTTAAAATGGAGATGAAGCAAGCACGATTATTAGGGCTAACTCCCTCCATGCTTTTGACCACTGGGGTGTGTTTAATATCATGTGACTGTGTGAGCTGACAGCAAATGATTCATTTTAGTATGGCTTTTGCAAACCACACATGCTGTCTAGGGTGTACACAAAAACAAACACACACTTCGCGTGACCACACACATGCTCAGACTGCCACAAACCTCACACGGAGCCCAGCAATACTAGGTCAAGCTGTCTGTGTGTGATTAAAAATGCATAACTGTACAGCTTTCTGAGCTGTTGTGTGTGTGTGTGTGTGTGTGTGTGTGTACTGTATGTGTATGCTATGAAGTTTTTTTATTGTCCTGCCTCTGAGGAAATAAGAAAGTCCCTCACTCCCTGATTCATTTTGGGTGAGTCATTGGCAGGTATGAAAAAGGAGATTAGACTAATGCGTGGGTGTGAGTGCACATATGTATCTGTGAATGTGTGTGCACAAGACGAGACTTGGAAGTGTGTGCATATGATGGTGGTGGGTTGGTGAGTGGGTACTGGTGGTGTGTCTGTGTGGATTAGGCTAATCTGTTCATCCGGTAGAGGTGGAAGGGAACCTGATAGTTAAACAGAGATGGAGGATGAGCAGTGACTGAGTCCAAAACGGAGCTAAAAAGAAAAAAGTAGAATACAGAGAAACTATAGGTAGGTTGCAATGTTGTTATGCCGTGATTAAGATGAAGAACATCCATATACTGTATATTCTGCATCTAGCCAGGGATGTCAAATACTCGCACTGCTGTCATGCTGTTATGCGTAGCTCAACGGGATAAGCATCAGACTTGGATACAGAAGGTGGCAGGATTGAACCCCAGCCCATCCCCCATAGCAGGTGTGTCCTTGAGCAAGACACTCAGCACTAGCTCCCTGGGTGGCTGCCCACTGATGGGTCAAATTTCATTGTAACATGTAAATGTGATCAATGAAAATAAAGTTGATTATCCTTAATATAAAGAGCTGTTAGATGAATATAATAAGATGTAGAATGGGATGGGATTGTGAACTTCCTTTGAACGATTGTTGCCTAACAAAAGTGCATTGATTATCAGTACCTGTTTGAACTCGTTAAAGCTGAATTTGATAATTACCAGGGGGGCTAGGTGAAGCTGTTTGTAATGAGTTGCCTAACATCCTGTGTATTTCCAGAAATTAGTTTGTTGCTACCTGCTGCAAACTGAAAATACTGTGAATTTTGTTAAACACACATTGGCCTTCGGATGTTCTTCTCCAGGCTGAAGTGGTCTGAACAGAGGAGATGTTTTCTTCTTATAGTGGGGTAATAATGTTTGTTATTATTAAAATTATTTCAGTGTTGAGCATGACCATGCACATAAATTTCCAGATTTTGTAATTAGCATCAGTGATTGGTCTTTTAATTGGACCTCCATGGTGTGTTTAATGGTGTTCCTTGCTTATATTATCTGCAACAGTAGTCCATTTTTTGCAACAGGACCAAAAAACAGTATTGTCTCAAAAATATATAATTAAATATTAAGCCATGATGGTTTATATTTCCTCTCCCTCATGCTAAGATCCAGGGTCTGAACCCATTTTCAGTTGTTTAAATACCATTATGATTGCAAAACATCACAAACATGTGAAAAATAACATAATTTCTGTCATCTTTCCTTTTTTTACCTAAAAAAACCAGAAATATCCTAAAAATCCTGTAGTAGAATTAAAATGGATGTAAAGAGAGAAATAAAATGTGCAAGTAGCAAGACACAGTGAGGGAAAAAGAAGCTGATAAAATCCCAGTCTGGGCCAAACAGTGTCTGCGGGCAGGGTCATGCATCTCTCAGCTAAATTTAAATCAAAGAGAGATATATTTGAGTAGAAATCAGTGGCCAAATCAGGACGAGAAACTGCACTGAAATGATGTGGGCGTGAGGCATCGAGAGGCTGAAACTGGAAGCAAGAGACAGAGAAAAGAGAAGGACATAAAGATTTTTCCTCTTCTTGTCATAACAATTTAGATTTATCAAGACTTATGTAGTCTTGTGACTATACTTTGAAAGAAAACAACCATTTATCATTGTGATGTGAAAGAAAAATCAATCAAGCGGGTGATTCAACAATCACTCATTTTCAAAAGATAGTTTTCTTTAACGTTGTTTTGTTCAGAAATAAGCAAAAAGTCTGATCTTATATATAGAATAAAACAGGAAAGAGCTGACAACACATAACTGATCAGTTTTTGGGCTTAATGAGCTTTTGTTTTTTGCCCATTTACTGTAGGAGTCTGCTGGCATACACATACAAATGAAATTTGGGCCTTGTTGATGCCAGTAATTAGGTTTGACAGGTCAAAACGTCTATGATGTTAGTTAATGCAGACTTGCACCTCTGATCCAGTTAAGGGCTTGATGCTGATTGGCACAGCAGTGGAAACAGATCTACCTGAACAGGACTGTAAATGTGAACTGAATCAGTCGTACAGACTAGGCAACTGAAATTTAACTTAATTTGATGTGTGTTGATTGTGTAAAATCACACCGGAATACTGGTATATTACAATTAAAAAGCTAATTTAACCTCTAAGTTTTACATTACCAGGCAGTAAAAAGGCCCCATAAAACAGTATGACACACTCTAACCAGTTGAACCATTGTTGTAGTTCATTCAAGAGGGTAAGTTTCTTCCCCCCAGTGTCAGTAATGTCCGTTAGCATTTGTTAAAGCTAAAATAATCAGTTGCCTTTTAAAAATAATAAATATTACTCCACCTACTACATGTGGTACTATTATTATTAGTATTAATTTCCATATATAGCTTAGTAGAACCTCCCATTCTCAAGAATATCTTCTTCTTTCACCAGTTTAATGGTCAAAGGTCAAAGGTGAAGGTTACCGTGACCTCACGTCAGAACATTGATAGCCCAGCTGTATCATTTAAGATAGGAGAGAGAGACATCTTTGTGTAACTTTGTGTAAGTTTTCTTAACGGTAGTTAAGTTATGTTATGATAGCTCAGTGGGTAGAGCAGTCGTCTTCAAACCCAACGGTGAGTGGATCAATTCTCAGTCCCGTGTCCTTGGACAAAACACCAAAACCCTGTAGTAATGCTGACACAGATCTGGCAGCTGACCAAACAACAATTTCCCCAAGGGGATCAATGTGTCACTTATTATTATTATTAAACAGTCCTGTTAGTTTTGAGTTGCCCCAAAGAAAATCTAGAGTGAGAATATCCAAACATTTGAAGTAGGAATACTCAAAGGAAGATGGCATAGCATATAATAAATCACAGGCCAGTCATCATTTTGATTTTCCCATATAGTGAAAGATAAATTCTAGCCCATCCACCCAAATCGATTTTCATTTCTTTGAAGTAATGGTTTAATCTCCTCTGACCCTATCATCAGGAGTTACCCTTTGAAGAGCAGATACAAACTCCAGATATAGACTGAAAAAAAGAGAAATCCAAATAATTACTGTCAATAACAATATACTGTGTGTATTTATAGACATGGAACATTTAAAAATCCATTATTTTGTCTCACTCCTACCATGATTCATGTCATTATATCAGTGTGTTTCAGAAACATAGTTACTACTGACTTCATATTTTATGCATTCATTATTTTTGTGCCATAGATTCAACCTAACCTTTCATGACTCACCTTAGGAATTTTCAGCCGGTGAGTTAGTCCTGTGACCTCTGGCATGTGAAATGTCAGACAGCGACAACAGATTTAGGTGGGATGCAGGCAGGCAGACAGCCAGCAAGGCAGTAAGGCAGACAAGCTTTGTCCAAGGCACTGACATTTTGGTGAAGAGAATGTGAAATATTGGCTGACATTTGTGGTAGGGGAGTGCATGTGTGCGCGTGTGTCCTTGCGGATGATGTGTGCATGAAGATAGAGGCACAAGCCTTGAAGCAATGAAGAATAAAGAGCAACAAGGGAGGAGATACAGCAGATTAGATTTCAGGCATAAACACAGTGTTTCCACATCCAGGCTGTCTCAAAGATGTAGATATTGCCCCACTTTACATGCTTGTAGTGGACGGTTTAATAGCTTCTTCACAAGAGTGTCTGGACTGTTTGTCCTTTACAGTACATATTGTTTCATAAGTATCCAGTAATTTACCAGGGTAAATAAGTGAAAATGTAGAGATGTTTACTTTTTACTTCAGTTTTTTCATATCACTTTAATCTGTCAGATTTATCTTGAGACACTTTGTTGTGTCCTAAAGCCCACGTTTGGGAGCCATTAGGTTAAAGGGTTGAGATGCTGAAACAGATATTTAAAGGAATAAGTCAAACTTTAAAAGAAATGCACTTATCTGCTTTCTTGCAGAGCGTTACATACTTAACTACAAGTACCACAAGCTGATGGTTATCTTAGCTTAGCTTAGCGTAAAGGCTGAAAATAGGTAAAATCAATGAAGATGACAAAATCGACCTACCAGCACCTCTGAATTTTATGAATTAAAATATTCTAAATATTTCCTAATTATGTTTAAAAACATTCAGGAAAAGATATGATCAGTTTTATTAGATGCCCTCATCTGATTACACCATTGATCTTTACCAAGGCTATTATACACTGCCCTGAATAAAAATAGCAAACCAATCTCTGGGCACTTCTGGCAATATTGACAGCCATTCAGTCTGAGCAATAAAACTCTCGATCATTAGCATTATCAGTGCACCGCCACTTTTGTCATCACGCCAGCAGATGTCTATAAAGATTTCCATGTCTAGATATTGTGTCAGCGTAAGACAGAGGACATTGATATTGCCTTGAATGAATCACCCAAAGACTGAGACAGATGTAAGAAAACACCCAAGAGCATCACAGTCACCTTCAACCTTCAACACAAAGACAGAAGAGAAAAGATGCAGAAGTGTGGCCCAGCCAACAGCTCAAAATGTTGTGAAGGTTTTGTGATGCATTTTCATGTTTTAGGGGATTAAAATGCATTTACTAAAATTGAGATTAATTCATTTCCAATAATGCATGACACTGCATATAGGACATTACAACACAGTAGTGTGAAAATTATAGGCAGGTTACTTGAAATCTGAAAAACCTTAAGGAAACCTGACAAAATAAATGTTTGACAGTAGCAATGAGATGAGAAACCAATGCAATATAGTAGCAGCTTTACAATGAATGCAAAACAGCTAAAACCCTGAAGGCTGTGCTCGAACTGATGCAGTTGAACAGGACAGTCAAGGACAATTCAATGTAACCCTCCAACCATGACTACGACACAAACTGACAGAAAAAAAAGCAACAACACAGTTTGGTGCAGTGGGGTATTGCATTGCAGTGAAACACAGTGAGTCAGAAGTATCGACAATGTTATGTTAATTTTGCTTAATATCTTTTGGCAGTTCAGCTTAGTTTCTGTAAGAAATACTGTGCGCCAGGAAAAACAAAACAATAACGTGTGTGCGTGTGTGTTTGGCAGAGAAAAAGAGAAATAAAGGATAGTAAGATAAGGGAAGTGGAAGTGAGAGGAAGTCTTATGGGAAGGAGAGAGAAGGCAAGGAAGAGAGGTGATGCCAAGGTACCCTGCTGTTTTCTGTCTGACTAGAGGGCACAGCTACATTTCCTCTTTGTATGATTCTTTTTATCACACACACACACACACACACACACACACACACACACACACACACACACACAAGAGTTGGCTTTGAACACTGGTTCCCTGGAAGCTACAGTATCCTGAAATTTTGAGTATAAATGAACGCAACGAAGAAAATGCAAGTTTGATACCATAACGGAAGTGAATGTTGCTCATACTTACAATGTGAGCAGAGGTGTATAAAGTACACAAACTCAATACTCAAGCAAAAGTGCAGGTATTTGCCTGGAAAAACACTACTACAAGTAGAAGTACCCTTTAATTTTTTTACTCCAAGTACTAGCTCTAAGTACTAGCTCCGAATTAAGTACTCCACTATGAAAACTATGAAAACAGTGTATTTTAAACAATGCAGAATTAGATTTTGTTGGTAACATAAATTTAGAAGTCTAGTCTAGGTTTAACCACCATCCTGTTATATAGTAACAGGAGGTTAATCCTTAAATGCATTGTACATCAGCATTATTTTAGTTTATGTGAAGTGTTTTAGTAACTGATGCTGTTAAAATAAATGTAGTCCATAAAATGGAAATACTCCAGTAAAGTAGAACTACCTCAAATTCTTACTTAAGTGCACTACTTGAGTAAATGTACTTAGTTACTTACCACCTCTGACTGTGACTGCACATTAGTAGTTACATACACAGTAGTATCCAAGTTATGAATTCTTTTGGAGGTTTGTGCTCACACAAGTTAACATCATATGATTTATGGAACCAAAACCATTGTCCAGTCTTAGCTTTTTTATTGTATAGTAGAAGGTAAAGTTAGGAGATTAAATCTATAAGTTGAAATGAAAGAGAAACTCTGACAACACAGGAAGATGAAATGTATCATCAGTTCTGTCCTTCCAGCATGAGAGTGACAAGTGAAGCTAATCCAGGAAAACAGAATAGCAACTTTTAAGTTGTCTGTCCACTTGGACTCATGGACGAGAGTTGGTAAGAGTTTAGAATATTTGTGTTTCAGCGCTTCTCAAAGCCCAGTGGTCTATGGTCTGTGCATGTTTTTGGACCCCTCCTTAATAATTAATTTATAATATACAATTATAAGAAGCCATGAGCATTAAAGTTACATTAGTAACACTGCCCTAATATAACCATATGTTTGTATGTATCTTATTCCTTATTTTATCACACATAGGAAACTTTGAAATCTAGCAAGGATGCCAGAGAGTGATGGGATAGTGGGGGTGTGGGCTGGAGGAGTTAACCTACCAATGTTGAACCCAAACCTACATCCTGGCATCATAGCTACAAAAATTCAGGTCCAAAGACATGCAAATACTCAATTTTTAACCCTTTCTATGATCCTTATCCTGTCCACTCGTGTCCGTGCTGCAGTGCAGTTAGTCCCTCTGTCACCTGCCCTCTCCTCAGGAGGAGTCTGTTTGCCGCAGCTTGCAGTCGAGTGGAACAATCATGGAGTCACACCTCAGGAGCAGAAGGGGCCCACTCCCTCTGTTACAAACCCATTTTACATTCAGAGGCATCCTTGTGACACAGCGGGTTACAGCACCAAATGCATTTTCACAAGATGCACGATATGAATAGGACTTTGTCCTTATTTGATTCCCCTCTTTCTCAGTTGAAAAGACTGTAATTACAATTTTATGGTTCGTGTGTTATTATAAAATTACACTGACCTGCCTAATAATTTCTCAACTGATGGTGATTCAGTGATGAGAAGTTAAATAAGTAAGTAATAAGAAGTTCTTGTGTTAGAGTCATTTGTCTGAAAAAGGAGCTACAAATAATGGTCAAACGTGCACATTTTAAATTGGCATCAATTCATACCAATGTGAAGATACATGTTCCTCTGCATTATTTACATTTTTAATAATTAAACTTACAAGTAAGGGACGCACATTTGGGATTCAGTGTCTTGCTCAAGGACACTTCGACATGTGGAGCTGGAGTTTCAGACACCGACCCTGCGGTGCTAGACCCTGCTCTACCTTCTGTCTCTATCTTTAGGTTTTTCATCTCCTATTATTTGACTGTCTGTCTGCATGATGGGCTCTGATGAGCTGTCCATCAGCCTGTCTGTTCTCCTTTTTCCTTGTTTTTTTCTCTCTGCTGCAGTAAAATCTTCTTATTCTCAGTTCTACCTGCACGTTTGTATCCCTCTTCTTTTCTTTCCTTTGCTCTTTCTGTCTCTCCAGCAGCCATATCTGCCCAAACAGCTCAGCTTCCTCCTTAGTCTTGATTTGTTCGCTTTTGTCATTGTAAATTTTGTTTCTTTTCCATCATCCCTCTCCCCTCATCTCTCTCTTCCACATCTCTCTCTCTTCTTTTAGCCCCAGAGAGTATGTTTGTGTGTGTGTGTGTGTTTGTGTGGAGGGAGACAAGAGACGACAATGTGTTCAGCCTTTCAGCCAGTCTGAAGCCAATCAATGGGAGCTTATCAGGATATGCTCTGTGGCTGTCTGCAGCCGAATCCAGAGGCAGATAGGACTGAGCTGGGTCTGTCTGGGTTGGACTCAACAGGGCATAGAAAAGGGAAGGCTTAACAAGTGTGTGTGTGTGTGTGTGTGTGTGTGTGTGTATTTTGATAAGAGCATTCTTGTGAATGTGTGCATTGCTGGATGTCACAGATACATAACAGAGGGAAGAGTTTGTGTTTGTGTCAGTCAGGTGGAACATGAGTGTTAAAAAGATGTTGATGACATACAGTATGTGTGTATTTTTGTGCGAGATGGAGATGATGTTTCTGTGTTATAGCACAGCAAATTTTACTGTCGCTGGGCCTGATAGGCACATGCATTTACATTTTAGATGTACAAAGTGTATGATTCGAAATACAGTTAAACAAAAGAGCAGAGCAGAGCAGATTTCCTCAGTTGTAGCTAGCCAATTAAGCTAACACTAGCTCCATAATTAGCTCGAAAACCCTTTTTTCCCCATGAATATTTAATGTTTCCATCTCGGTTTGTTTTAAAACAACCATGTACTCTCAATATCTATATATACTTCTCAAATATACACTGCATTGTTACAAAATTGAGATTGAGATAAACATTGAAGCTAAATGCTGCAAGTCTCAGACAGACTAAATTCTGCTATTGTGCAGCTGAGCATGCCTTCCTGCAGTTTGAGTATAATAGATACAGCTCACAATTTGATTTTACCATGTTCACAATTTTACTTAATTATTTATTTATTTTTGTCAGAACCGAGATCAAACAGTACCGAACATAAAAAAATGTACTAGATGAAAATTGAATTATTTTTGTACTCTTAAATCAATCCCAATTCTCCTGAGCCTTGAGAGATAGTTGGCATACCTAATCCCATTGAAGTAACACTGACTTAGGTTGCAGCTATAAGATTTCCAGGCAGGAAAAAAAACACATGTTGTTTAATGAATTCTTTACACTGTTAATGTTTTTGTTTTTGGTCAATACTTCAAGTGAGTTTGCACATGCACAAAAATGTTGATTGGTAGAGAGAATGACTGAATGTGTGTGTAATTGTTCTCCTTAGGCTTTGAGCCAACTAGTTAATTGTAAATCCAAACCATACTGAGTATGTTAGGTTACGGCCCTCACACACACACACACAAACACAAACCATTTTCAGTCCCTGCATTTGAAACACAATCCTCCCCAAAACTAGAGCACCTGCTTCTCCTGTGATTTTGCCATCACTATGGTAATCACCAAGGCAACAAGTTACCTAGTGACTTTTCTGTTGTTTTGTTTGTCTCGCCCAATTGCCACAGCTTCCTGCTGTTTATTCCCACACCAGATTGAGGCAGATCGCTTGAGGCAATTATAAACACTAGCAATAAGAGGGACAGTTTCTTGTCTGCATTTTTGATTTGCCACCTAAGTCAAAATAATCACTTCAGAAATATACCTCCTCATGTGATTTTCGGCAGACTGGCGGCTCCCTCAGCGTACTGACAACCAGAGGAGACTAATTGGGATTTCAATTAGGGCTCTGCTGCACCAGACGACTCCTCCTCTCACTCTAATTAAAACCTCCAACTGGGTAATTATTGGGGGAGATGGATTGGTGTAGGGGGTGGAAGGGTGGAGAAAAGCACATGAAGGGATGGATGTGTGAACTGCAGGGAAGGGCAGGGAATGAGGGGTGTGGATAGATGATAGAAAATGAGGAGGCGATAGACAGATAAAGAGAAATGTTAGTTAAAATAAATATGACATTGACATTCTTATCTTTCATACTGTTTCGTATGAAAGATAAGAATGTGGACAGAATGAAAGGAGGAAGGGAGGAAAAACAGGAACATTGCAGACAAAAGTGATGGGCTGATGAAGTGATGGAAGGATGGAGGGGGAGGTAGAGAGGAAGGGCGGGATGCAGGGAGGTGTCCAATTTACTAGCATCTGAAAGGGATGGTGATGGGGTAAAGGACACAGAGGAGAAAGAGCACTAGACAAATGATCAGTCTGCAGGATTCACTGTATGTGTGTGTGTGTGTGTGTGTGTGTGTGTGTGTAGAGTGGGTTGCCATGGCAATAAGTGCCGCTTGATAGAGAGGGTCCATGAAGTAGTTAGCAGCAGGTGTCCATCTGTGGTCCTCCAAACATCTATCTATCAATCAGAGTGTATTAAAGCTACCTGCCTTTCTCTGTTTCATGGAAAACAATAAAGGTAAAGCAATAAAGGTAGAAGAGAAAAACCTAAACATTAGTTCGCACACATAGCCCCATCTCACAATCCACTGGTGTGTGTGTGTTTATTCGTGAGTTTATGAAAGACAACATTACTCCCCTAATCCCCTCTGTCATTGCAGGCAGGGATGACTGAGGTGGAAAAAAAGCACATACTGTATTGATGGTGTTTATTTAGTAATATAATAACAATAATAACTATATTGAAAACTTACTATTGTCAGTGAAAGATGTGTGATTTGAGGCTAACATGAGCCTAAACTGTGGCTGCACAGTAGTTGGTGCAGATCATCCTGCTGTGTGACTCAAGGCTGCTGACTCTGATCATTTATTCTGCTCCACATTTGGTCACTAGTTTGCAGCGGAAAGAAAGTGTCCTCACAACCAAAAAGAGTGGGACCTTTACTGTAGTAGCAGTGTGTGCAGGCAAGTCAGGAGATCAAATCAAATTCACAAGCTCTCTCTTAACCAACTTCTGGTTGCTGTGTAGAAATATTCTCTGAATAAATAGTTTACTGCTTGTTCAAAAGGGTTATTTTACTTTTGGTTTATTTCTTACAAATATGCTCCTTTAATATTGATCTTTGTATACAACTGTGCACTATTTAACAACAGTGTGAATGTGATTTAGTGTGGCGTATACTGACAGTTTTAGTGTTTACTTCTTGTTATGAGGAACCTTTGAGTTATAGCATACAAGCATTTGCTATCAACACAGAATCTGACAGCAGTCAGAACATACCAAACTTTATTTTGTTTGGAGTGCACTGTTGCAAATGCCCAAACATATATCTGCATTGTTTTTTATTCTGAATCACAGTTGAGAGTTTTTTATGGTGTTTGTGTGTTAGGGTCACACTATCCAACTTCATTTGATGCAAAGCTTGCAGAAAAATGTCATATTGACACACGAGTACCCCTTTTATTTGGCAACCACACATCCTGTTATTTTGGCAGTCATTGAGTGGGTGGACTAATTATTTCCACTGAAGTGCTCTTATCAAACAACAGTCAAAACAAATGAGAAAACCTCCCATGTTATTTTGCTGCACATTATAGTGTCTATTAATAGAAGAGGTTTTCTTTTTTCTTGCACTGACAGCTGCCAACTGAAACCACCTTTTTAAAAATCATTTTACTTTGATCTGTATTGAACCATGATCAATAAGGATCAAGATATAACATCTAATTCTTAAAACAGAGCTGGAACAGCAGTGATCATATACTGTTAAAATGCAGTATAATGCCATTATCCAGCTTGGGCTATTAACAGCTACTGTGTACACTGCAGGTACAATTAAAGATGCTACAAATCCAACAAGCCCCTACAGACTCACAAAATGTTACATATTGCTTTCACTGCAGTTCTTGCTCATGTGCACTGACTTTAATTCATTTAGGGCGTAATGCACCAAAAATGTAATCAAACCATTTTGAGGCAAACACCTCAAGACTTCTGCAGCAACAAACCTGAGTTATTGCTCCAGCAAATAGCAACAGATATTCTTGCAGGGCCCTGCATAAAAATACATAGAAACCCTCTTAAAATAAGACATTTGAACATATTGTTGTTTTATGAATTCTAAGAACAAAACTGATTTTCAACAGCTGTCTATTCAAAAATAGTAAGTATGCTTTCTCTGAAATGACAGTTTTACCCTAATAATAACCTATTGATTTAATAGTGATGGAATAGCAGGATGTTATGCTTGCATGTCTACAGGGATGACAAAGTATCCCCATGTATCCCACATGAGCAATAAGTCCATTTTTGCACAGAGCGAACATAATTCCAAGTCTTCTATAACTGCAGCTCTCTATATGACTGAGCTGGGTTGCCTTAAACAATAAATACAGCAGTTTGTCACAATGTGAAGTTCTATATTAAAGCTCAAAGGCTAAGACGACTGTGGTGAGTAAAGTAATTACCTCTCAGAGATGAGTGTATGTAGTCTGACAGTGTTTGTAATTGTAATTCCTGGGACTTTCTGTAATGTGTGTGCCTTGTGCTTTATAATCTCAGTGTGCGTTCATGCATGAATGTCTGCTTTAATGCATTTCTGTGGGTTTCCCTCCATACCAGTGGTGTAGTTGGAGGCACAGCGGATGCTGCAGAAAGTAACCTAACATTAGCACATCACATAACATTTAACCAGGTGCAAACACCTGTGCTAAATACCAGACTGTGTGAAAAACGCTCAGTCAGCAACAACTTATCTGTCTGTATATCTGATACTTAAAAGTATTTAAAAGAGTTTTGATGTGCAAGTGCTCAGACATCACATCTGGTACCACTGTATGGATAATGTTAGTTTTTTACATAGGACTGTACTTTTTATTTATCTTTAAGTGTGGTAGAATGCAACCATTGATTTCCCCAGAGAATTTCCTCTAATTGTGAATTTAAAAAAAGGTTGTCTGACAACACTGGAAGGCAGCATCTGCTTGCTTCTAATGAATCTGTTGGTGTGCAGTAGTTAAATGAGGAGATAATGAGGTAAACATTGAACTTTCTGGAGCCACAGTGCAGTACTTGTCTTTGGGACATACACTACTCACAAAAAGTAAGGGATATTCGGCTTTCGGGTGAAATTTCAGGATGAACCTAAAATGCACTATAACCTTTACAGGTGAACTTAATGT
>JAUMHL010000016.1:8567862-8592227 GCA_032362345.1 Sandelia bainsii | reverse complement strand
TGTATTTTTAAGTTAATTTAATCTTTTAAAGTAGTGTGATGCATGAGAATGGTGCTTTGGCTTATACTAGTGGTGATATGTGGTTAAAGCGCAACATAAAACTGCAAAAGTGCACCCCCTCCCAAAAAATAATTTCACCAGCCGCCACTGATTGTCAGTGTATGTTCCAGCACTGGATGACACAGTGGACGTGCATGTGACATGGTCTATGCATGCAGATATTTTGACGAAGAAGTTCAAGGAACATCTTCTCTAGAAAATCTGCAACTCTGTCTGAAGCTGGTGCTGTGGTAAGCATCCTTAGACAGAACTGCTCCGCTTAGGATCATAGAGCTCTACAGAGAGTTGTTCGTTTGGCTGAATATACCATTAGATTAATATTTCCCCCTCTGCTGGAACTATACACAGGAAGTTGCTGAACCAGAGCTTGTAGCATTGTGAAGGATTCTTACCACCCTGCTATCCAAGTTCTCTTAGGATAAGATTTGCTGTTTAGCCCAACACAAGGACACTAAGAAAAAGCTTCTTTCCAACATTTTACCACACATTACTCCCACATGTGGCAAATAAACTTTTGAATCCTTAAAAAATGTCATGCAACTCAAGAAACAACATTAAGGAAATTGACATTTTTATTAATACAAAACTGTTCTGTTCATGTCAAAAACTTGGAGTAAGGAAAAATCAAAACTACCCATCTACTTTATATCATTTTAAACTTGTGCCTCATGAAAGCCATTGAAAGCACCATATACTGGTGCAGTCAACAGAAAATCAGGATACAGGCTTCTTTGAGTCTGGGTGAATATATCCTAATTGGCATGAGATGTGGTGGTTATGGCATTGAATAGTAGGTGCCCTGGGAAAGTAGGTGACCGTTCAAACAAAATGCAGTGATTATGATCCGTCAATAGTATTTTACATTAATGGGTCTCGCACAGGCTTCTATTATATGTTTCCTCTTTGGGTTTCTCTGCTGTTGCTCTACTGTGATTACACCTTTTAAAAATGTTTAAAACACATGAAAGGTTAGTTGGAATGACTGAACACTCATTCCCTTTCACTCAAAACACTGTCTGCAAAATGTATAAAACTCAAGAGTTATGGTACATGAGCTTACAAACACATAACATCCTCAGTACGTTTAGCTAGGAAGTCTAATGTTGCTATTGAAGTGTATTTTGCTTGTCAGGACCAGACTGAAGGGACAGATTGTTTTTAGTTGAACAATCAGGAGGCCCAGTATGCAGAGTGACACGGTGCACCCTTGCTCTCACCCGTGTTAACTTATATCCCGCAGACACGTCAGCTCGCAGACACTGGAAATGGGCAGGAGATGAGGTTTTGACCCACTGAGTCACGTCTTGGCTGCTACATAAACATGATCAGCAGCAAGTGTGTGACCTAATCTGTCTTTCTGTGTGAGCTCATCTGTGTAAAGACATTTCTACACCACTATTGAAAACTGATGGTTTTTGCATTAAATGTATTCTTGATCTAGATTTACTGTGCAAGTGCGGAAATTGATATTGTCCCTCTTCAAAATGAAGTGTTTTGCATTTTGTGAAACAGAGAAATTGTACAGTAAAACATGTTTTTACTAGACCTGACAAGCCAATATCATATGTGACTAAATTCTTGAAACAAAGGCTGTATGTGTGAGGTTCACTGGAAGACAAACCATTATTTACTGACTGATATTACCATTCCTCTAGCATTACTAAAAATCAGATTGTGGATACAGAAAACAGCAAAGAGTGCAGAGTTTAGATATCTGAAGGCAGCTTAGTGTGGAACCACTGCTGTTTTGCTTTGAAAAAACTTTTTGAGTTGGTTTGGGTATGTGATTCACATGCCTCCTGGATCACCCCCTACAGGTATTCTAGACATCCAACTAAGAGGAGGCCACAGGTAAAACATTCTGAGGGAGTTTTATAACCCACAGAATATCACAGGTTTCCCCAGGAGGCAGTTAAGGACCCGAGTATGGAAAAGAAAGAAGCTTACCTTGGTCCCAGTAAACAGTCACAAAAATGTTTTATGCTTCATTTAGAACAAACAAACGTTCTGATCCTGCTGATACTGAGCGAATAGCATCATTTTCAAACTACCATATGTTTGGGGATTTTGTTTTTCAAAGTAATTTTATTGCTCCTGCTAGGTAAAACTGAATGCCTGAGGCCTGTGGTGAACAGTCCTTCAAAAGTGGTTCTGCGTTGCATTTAAACAAGACAAAAAACTATAAAGATTCAAACAGAAACACTTCTTAAATTAGAGTTGGCAGTCGCACACGACTCAGCATCCCATCTTTGATTAAATCCCATTCTACCCACTCTTCAGAAAGTGAAATATTTATCTTGTCTTTTCCACAACGCTGAACAGTAGTTGACTAGTGTTGCTAAATTATGTATTTATGCAACACAGGCGGACGCATTTAGATGTTTTTTTTTTTTTTTTGACCAACCGGATCAAACTGCTGACATTAAAATGTATGAGAGGGCAGAATAGTGCTCAGAGAAGATGGGAAATGAATGGATGGAGAGACAGGAGACAGAAAGGTATAAAAAGAGAGGGAGAGCGATATATGGAGGCGATATGGAGGAGATATATCACTGAGCAGTTCTCAATGGACAGTCTCAAGATATCTTTTTAATATAACACAATATTCAAAATGAAAAGTCTCTTTGTAAATAGTCAAATGTAATATTGGTTTAAAACTACAGCTCCTGAGTTGTACTGTGTGTGTGTGTGTGTGTGTGAGACTACTATTGCTTGACTGTCCACATGATTGTATATTTCTATTCTGCTGCCTTTGCATGCATGTATACCTGCAACTGTACTATAGCAAAACCTACTGGCTTCTACAGTTCCACGTACATCTTGACAAACATACTGTATATTATGAACAGCATGGTAAAGGTTAGTGAGTTTCTGTTACCAGTATCATATGCAAAAATGTATAATACAAATGATTTTTCCAAGTCCAATTAAAATACTTCCAAGTATATACAGTATACAGTATGTAAAATTGCAAGGATTTCCTTGTTTCATTAGTAACACACATATTTTGTGCTAAATTTGGTTATTAATACCTCACATTTAAATAGCTGGTATTTTTGTAATGCAAATATACAACAGAAAAGGGAAAAAAGTTAGAAAGATGGTAACTTGACTCCGTGGTTACCTAGCAACCATTTATAAAGCACAGCCAGAAAACCTTAGCCCAGCCAGATTGCTTGGCTGGAACTTCCTGTTTTTAATGAATGCCCACTTGCACTTGGAAAAACAGAAAGGTGGGAGCATATCTGAAGGAACACTAAAATCTGCAGTCAGAAGGAGAAGCCATCTCAAAGTAGTCTCTGTGTACTCTGCCTTTATGGATCGGAATTCCAACAACAAATATATACTAGATTACACCGGCTATACAGGGATGTTTAGTAGTTCTGGGAAAAACAAAGCAGTTCAGAAGTGTTTTAAGCTGTGCACATTACAATACTGTAGTCTTACACTGAGCAAGAAGTCTGGGTGGATCCAGTAATATCTTGTCATGAACTGTGGAACAGAAGCTATCTTTACTCTGATCTGTCTGTTTTTCCTTAGCATGAGTCATAGCCTGTTCCTTTGAAAGTACTGTAACACTCAGCTTGATCTTTATTTTTTAACTTTATATAAATCAGAATTTATTAAAAACATTACTGAGGTAAAAAGTAGATTATTGACTCCTCAACAACATTACTTGACAGAATAACTGAATAACTTGACAGGCTGAACACACAGATTAGATGATTTTTTATGTTATCCACAGCCAAAAATAAACTGTTTTTTTCTTCCTGCTTTATTTTTATCCCAATTTTGTCTGTGTTTCTACCAGCTCATGCTGACACTACTTAAAGTCTGGCATCATACTGAAAACCTATCACTGATTTTTATTGATTCATTTAATATGTGTCCTAGAGATTGTGGTCTGGCATACAGTATATGATGCAACTATATTAGCAATGTGAACAGTGCAACAATGCTGCTTTATATTGTTGTATAACTACACTGAGGCCTTCAACTGGTCTTGTAGAGCTGAAAATAGCAGCACAGTAAAAGAGATTCAAAAGTGTCTGGATCACAACTGAGGTGTTTGATCATGAAAAGACTTTGCAACAAAAGGAAGTTGAATTGAGGACAAAGCTTTTGAAGACAATCACATAATGAAACAACAAAAAGACAGATAAATAGTCACACACACGCACACACACGCAGTCTGAGCTGCAGACACTTTAGCAAGTCAGTTGCTGATTGAGGTTGATTGAGCGTGAGTGAGTGCACTGGCAGGAGGCCAACTGTTTTGGGGAAATTACTAAGATGAGTGGCACGTTGCCTGTCAGCTTTTCTGTGACGAGATGCCCTGCAACTCTCTCTCACACACACACACACACAAACGCACACACACACAGTGATTCTTCAGTGGCAGGAGGGAGGAGATAGGAATGACAGCAGATAAAAGCCTAAACTGTAGTGCATTTCAAAGTGAACAATTCTTCATTTTTCATCAGACATTTCATAATTGGGCTTTCTCATTTTCCATATGAGAGATAAATAACAGATATTTGGTGCATTTGATCCAAAGTGCAAAATGAACACTTGATTTAACAATAATAGACTAAAAAGAATACTTCCCAAATGAATCTCAGAGCTTAACATATTTGTAAAAGTCCTCACTGTGTCGTTTTAATAACCTGTGGGCACAATTGACGCTCTCAAGGTGTTAAAGTTCACCTCACGTATAACACATTTTTATCTGTGTTTGAAAACGTTTTACTCATATTTGTACAGGTAAGTGATGCTTTCCTCTGCTCTCTTTCTTTCACATCACAAACATGCTGGTTTTATGTGCAGACATTCTTCAGGTCTTTTTTCCCCACGTCTCTTCAACCTTCACTTTCTCTCTTGACATGAAACAAAAAAATATATATAAGGAAAAAGAAAGAGACCACCTCCTCACAACAGTGGGAGTGAGGAGCATCCTCTGGGGGACTGAGCACAACATCTTTGGTGGTTGCCGAAGCTTTCTGGCTTCTGCTCAGCACGACAGCTAATTCTGTTACAGGAGGTATAAACAGTTCTGTTCTGCATACTTATCGCAAACACAGACCCAGGACGTCGGCTGCTATCGTCATCATTGTATAACACTTTGGATGCAACGGACAAAGAACAGGGAATGGAGAGGGGAGGGACGAGGAGGGTGTGTAGGATGTGTTGGAAGAACGGAGCACAGTGATACATTACTGATGAATATTTTAAAGGGTCCTCTGTTATGTGAAGAGCAAGAAAAATGAAGACACTTTTTGCTGTAGTACGTCTGCAGTAGGAGGAACCAAGATGTGAGGACACATTGAGACTTATTCTCAACGAGGACCACAGTGTTTTCTCCATATTTCAAATCACTTTCATATCAAGAAGAAAAGGAAACCTTTTGAGTACCATCACGTGATTTTTTTTTCACTCACAAGATAGTTTTGATTTCCTCTATGAGTTTGTATAGCAGTGATAAGGTCACCAAAATTGTCCGATGACTGTGTCACCGGTCAGTTTATGGGATGTCGTGTCAGCTTATTTTTAATACTGCTTTAGTCCTGAATAGACTAAAGATGTGATAATGCATGATTTTCAGCTAAAAAAACTACTCAGTCTGTGGAAAAAAAAAAAGTATCATGTCTTCTGTGGCTCTGGAGTACTTTGTCAACTCAGAGAAAATAACAGTTTTCATTACTGCAAGTATTAAGTTGCATTATGGGGACTGTAGAATCCAGTGATTTTGAAGCTTAACACATAAAGTCTGAATATCTTGGCCTATTAAAGTGGTATTAATTTTTACCACTTGCTCTATGAAGGAGGTTTATTAAATTGCTGGAGTACCCATTTAACAGTAATTGTATCCATGGCAACAGCCCTTTGGCATGGAGGCATGAGGCTGGATAATTTCACTGCTTTGAATACACAGTAGCAGAGGAGTTTTTGGATTACAAATACTTTTTTCTAAAATTTATATTTATATTTATATTTTATATGCAGTCGGTGGTCTCATCACAAAAGTTTTCAAAAGGCATTTTATCAAAAATGTCAAACAAAGACAGGTAGTCGCCTTTCAACACATTAATTAACACCACAGTAATGGTACATTTAGGATTTTAATACACAGTTTTCAAGATAAAGTTCTTTGATAAACAAAGGGACAGTTTTTTGGCTATATAAAAAGCTATTTAGAAACCAGTGACTAGACTTAGAGACAATAGTGGTTGTGTGCTTACATTTTCAGGTATCAAATACAGACATATTTTGCTCAGAGTGAAGAGGATAATCACAAAGTTCAGAATAAACGTCTCACTCACTGATTTACAAGAATCACTTCATCAATATTTTGAACCACGTTACTACACACTGAGCCATTTAGAATGAGCTATACTCCCAGAAATATGCAGAAAACGGATAATCAGGATTAGAGGTCAGTTTACACTTGAGTTCCATCAAAAGAAAGGTAAAAAAAAAAAAATCCAGGCTCGAGCGAGTTAGTAGGAAAAACTGGGACGGTGCAAGACCACATACACTGAGATCCCTTGACAATACCCTGATAATGATCGTAATAAAAAGAGTTGTCAAACTGGTTGCGGGGGCATCGCATTGTGAAGCTGCAATGTTCTTACTCATTTTGCTCTATTAAATTGAAGGATGACAGGCAGCACCAACCAGAGGCTACATCTACCTGGATCTCTTGGAGCTCATAAACTGGAGTTCATTAGAGCCAGTGGTGTTGCTGCCACCAGCTAAAAAAGGATAAAGCACCATTTATCCAAAGTTTCTCTCTATAGTGAACCTGTATATTTTAAATATGACTGGCCCCGGGTGTTGTCAAACCGTGTATGATTTGTAGCAACATGCTTCCCCATTCATTGATGCAGCTGAAGACAAACTGACCTCCATGCTGAGATAGACACCCAGAGATAGTGTGCTACTACCACAAGAGCACAAGAGACAGAGAGAAGGTGTTTGGCAGTGCAGAATCATATGCAAAAGATTTATCGTAATATACAGTATACCAATGAATATCACACCTGGGCCATCACAGAATCTACCACCATTAATCTTACAGTAATTATAAATATTTAATACACTGATTTTTTTTAAAATGATTGTTAGCAAACAAAATAAAGGCTTTAAGAGTTATTTTGGCTTCTGCCTCCGCCAGATTATGTTTTCATGGTGGTTTGAACATTGTTTTGACCCAGGTCTGATTAGTAGGATTAAGAAAACAGATTTACAGTACAATACACTTGTAAATTTTTACACTGTGAAAAACATTTCACTGGTTGTCTTTAAAAACTCAAGTATTGAAACTGCAAAGGTATTAGGTCAAGAACCAGGAGGTGAAGACACACCGTTTCATCCATGCCCTTCACTTTGAACTTACAAGTGTTTAGTTTGGGAACTCTAGAAAAAAACCTTCAGATGCTGAGTAGTATTTCTGCTCAAGCACGATGAACACTGCTTGTGACACCACTTGAGAATGTAGAGAAATCTGGAGCTTGACAGACCTGCTGCTGTTTTTATCATAGTGGCTGAGGTAAAACTGGACAGTCAATGATCAGGGTTAAACAAACCTGCAGTTCAGGTCTTTTGATTTGATTTACACAGTAGTGGTAGCACTTAATTTTAGAGTTCATTAATCATAAATAATAAAAATGAAATAGCTACTTTGTATTTACTAAGAAATCTGTGATGATTATTGGTACAAAAATATAATTCCCATTATATTTACAGTTGAGCAGCTGTATTTACAATGTAATTATGCAGTGCTATGTGTATAATTGAACATGTTGTACATGTACATGTTGTAATTACCTAGTAAATGATTGATATTTACTGTATTTGTTAATGTGACATAACAGAACTAATAGCTAGTAATTATATTTCTGTACCAATGCAATAAATACTGATTAATTATTGCATATATTGAAATATACTCTAACAATATTAAACACTAAGCAATTATTATACTGCAAAATAAAATTCTACAATATTTGTAGTTTATCACTCTAAACTGTTTCTATGGCAGCTCAGTGAAAGTCTACATTGATTTTTAACTTCTCTTACTTGATTACTGTTCATGTATTCCAGAGTCCCAGATAACTGTAATCTGTCTTCTTGACCTGAAACATAGTATGCAGCTCAGTTACTTGCGATTCTAAGTCGAACCGATGGATTTGTTGTTTACAGCGCATTCATCATGAGAGCACCAAAGAAAGTGTACAGTATATATACAGCCCAAAGTGTAAGGCGTAACATGATACAACAATGTAGTGCAGATATTCATTTTCAGTCCAGTCGATGCAGAGTCCATCCTTTCAATTATATGCCACTGTGTTATGTTCCATTACTTTCCACTCTATTAATATTCACACTAATCAGTTTAATCTGTAGTGTTTCATATGATTCCATTTCACTCCATTCCAGTCTAATGTGATTTCAATTAGTCCATTCCAAGCCATTTACTTCCACTCAAGTCCATGTTTGTTGTCTGAGACCAGCCCAGTTACATTTCAATTTTTCAATTTACAGTGTAAGTTTTGCTGTGTACATCTGGATTCTCCAGTGAAGTATCATCTTTGTTTCTTCTTGCAGACTGTCATTACTGCAAAGACGCCCTGCGCTAGTTTAATTATCAGAAGCCTTGTTCCCATGTGTACACCATTATATGAACTGTACATTTACAGCTGACATAGTCTGTAAACCTAGAACTTCTCTAGACAGTGTCAGCCTACTGGATGCTGTGTTTGAATTATTATACAAGGTTGCTCTGTGACTAATTAGCTTAGTCCCTCTAATTTCAACAAGCAGACATTGGTAAGGTGGTGGGCATTGATTATTTCTCTCCTAAGATTGACAGTATAGACTTTCCCATACATAAATATTATTTGGGCCAAATACATACTGTTTTGTTGACATATTCTGTACAATCATTTACCTATGTACATTGTACAGACTAAATATTATTACCTTTACCTGTCATTAGTAGCATGAAGCCAACTGTTTTTTCTTCAGTTTTTCTGTATTGCAATCAGGTTAAAGCTACAATATGCAACTTTTTGGAATCAAGCTAGCAGTAGCAATCCAATCTGCTCCGTCCAGCTGTCCCTATGCCCGTCCAGACATTCAGGTAATAGTCTTAAGAAATTACAATAAATAAGAATACTATTAAACGTACCAATAGGTCTTGTCAGTTCTCTGCTACTAGACTCTTCAATGAGTCTGGGTCACTGCACCTCTACATCGTTAAGATAATGTTTTGCAGTGTAACAAAAAATTAATTCAGAAAAAAGTAAATTAGCTTAAATAAACTGATTGATCGATAATGTGGCAAATTTAAAAAGTTATATATTGTAGCTTTAATTAAAATAAATTACATTTAGTCAAACCTCTTGTGAGGAACCAGATGCCAGGTTAAGAGACCAAACCAACTGGCCAAAGATATTTAGGCATATAAGGTCTACATGAGGGAGGTTTGTAAGTTTTAAAGGTTTCAGGCAGGACTGCTAAAAATATGTATTGACCCTGTTTTAAGAGCACCCCAGGGCACAAGTGAAAAGATTCTGCTTTTGGTGCCTTTTTGGGAAATAAGGACTAAACAGATAAAGAGTAAATGTATAGAATTATAACAATAAAGTTGAGGACATACGACACTGGCTGAACGTGATTATTCAGTGTCCAATTCCTTTCATGCATCCATTTAAAAATGTGAATAGGCTAGTTAAGGCAAACCTCTCCTAGCCAAGTCTGAGAAATACTAGCAACAGGCAGATACCAAAGATCTCCAACCCTGATCAGGAATGTCAGTTTAGCAGTTGGAGCCAGCAGGTGTATAGTTACTCAGCTCCCTGCGGATGGTGCTGAACGGTGACAGCTCCAGCTCAGTGGTGCACTCGTGTTCGTTATCGTCACTGGCCGTGGCAGAGGAGGGCACATGGTTACAGCAGCAGCAGCAACAGCAGCAGTCTAGGAAGGCCCTGCCCAAGGGGCGGCACAGGAGGAGCAAAAGGGCCGGCGTCACAGCAGCCCGACAGAAGAGCAGCAGCTGTGATAGAAGATGGAGGACAGACATGGTGTGCTCAGGAACACCGGCCGCCATGTATGCAGAAACTATATTGCAGATGTTCTCAGGCACTACACATGCGCCGTAGACAATTGCCAACGCCACAACCGTGCAGTTCATCTGGCTCTCCAGCCTGATCTGCTTCTTGTTGCTGCGCACACTGGCCTGCTCTGCACGCCGGATCTTGCGTGCTGTTACCAATGAGCACCCAATGGTGAAAAGTGTAGGAAGGCAAAAGTAGCAGCCGAAGCACCACCACAGTCGGGCACCCTCGTAGGTCAGGCCCAGCACATAGAGCATGTCAGGAAGTGAGGTGGATATCCTGATAATACAACGTTCAACAGGAGGCTCATCTGGGATTCCTGTGTCCTCTACCACCAGCTGTCTGATGAGGAGCTCCGGAAGGGCCAGTAGGAGGGCACCAATCCAGATGACAGCTAGCTTGGCAGTAGTGGAAGTACAGTTCTCAATCATCTCATAGTACATCTGGACATTGGTGGCTGCACGGAAGCGGTCAATGCACAGAGCGCACAGGGTAAAGGTGGTTACACCCAGAGAGGCCACCTGAGAAAACAGAGAGTAATTAGTAACAGTGTACATTGAATGTACAGACATATGTCTTCGTGGCTTAATTCATTCGAATCATGGCATAAAATTCTAGTGTTTCCGTGAGGGTGAGCATCGTGAAAATGTGATAGCATGATAATAATAGAGTCATTTCAACTGACAGACATCCTGAGGTGTGTGCAATACACTTTTCCATGTGGTAGTCAAGGTTGTCAAGTTTCCAGACTTAAAAAATTAAATAATAATAATAAAAATAGTTAAAATAATAACAAGGAACTGACAACATTATCTCCAATGTTCCAACGTTATCTTCCAGAATTCTAAAGAACGGCTGCAACCAGAAGTACACAGATTCTCTTGCTTGGTCTTTCTAATACTTGACATGTCAGCCACCCTCACATAAATAAAGAGCAGGACACACAGTAATGGCACTGGCCTTTAGGTGCAGCTGACACTGTTGTAATTACAAGTGGTGGAGCAACAGAAGCACAATAGAAAGCTGTAAGCTGCTATTACCACCGTGTAGCATCCGTGAATGTGTGTATGTGTGTGTGTGAGGGAAACACACACAAAGCACAGACAGACAGAAACTGAGGTGAAACCACACAGATCTAGCAAGTGAAAGGGTGAGTGAACATCTGTTGTTAATTACAAATCTAAAAGTCCTAAACATTCCACTGTTTTCCTGTGAAGGTCTCACTCAAAAACTTCATGTAACAGCTAATTACATGGTATTAGCTCCACATTCTTTAAAAACTCTGCAAACTGTCAAGAGAGCACACACATTTCCTGAGCATGTGAAAGCATCTGTTGGCTTAACAGTCATTTTGGCAGAGTGGGCAAACTGCAAAGTATTACTCTGCAGCTGGAGTGTGTGTGTGTGTGTGTGTGTGTGTGTGTCCTTACATAAACCAGTGTCTTCCATGATTTAGCCTCCAGCACCAAATCTGCCACAAGAGCCTCTGATCTCCTCTTCTCCATCATTCCTGACCTTGCTTACCTTTTCCCCCTCTTTCTCTTACTATTCTCCCTGCTCTTTTTTCTCCTCCTCTCCTCACCCTATGCTCCCTTCCTTCCTTTCCTCCTTCCAGACCTCCTTTCATATCAAATTTAATTAAAACAGCCAGTTTCCCAGATGGCCCCAGTGAGCCATGGCTTTAGTGCTCTAAACACATACTTCCTGGTTAGACATAAATGTACATGCACTGCAAGATGTTCTGTGCATCTATGCCTGACACACACTCTGACCCTTTAACACACACTGAGGTCCTAACCAGACTAATGAAGGGCAACCAAACGAAACAACAAGGGGTAAGGGGCGTAGACAAACCAAGCACAGACTCCAGTGTTTTGGAACAGGAGGGTTTATTACCTGCCGTCACACCACAATCTTGTAACTGTAATTGTAGTGAATTGTTTTGCAATTTACCCAAAGCAGAACAATCATTATTTATTAGCTATTTAAGTGATGTATTATTTTCAGCACTTGTAACTTGTAATAGATTTAAGCCAAGTGCGTATATGTGAGTGGTTTATTCAAACTCTGGAGGGATTAATCCTTTAGGCAATATGCGCAGATGTCATAATATGTATGCATCTGGCAGCCATTGTCATGTTACAGCCAGTTAACCATGATTGAAAAGCCAAGCACCAGGAATCAAACAAATTCAGAAGACTGTGCAGCAGTCTTGAGGTAATTTCAAGAGCTCAGAACATCCAAACCTGCACTTGTAAGGTTGCAGAGGCAGAATCTGTTTTGATTGTACTTATTGTAAAAAAACAAACAAAAAACCCCCAAAACAAACAAATCTTGTATTTCAGGGAGACAGATTGATGAATTGATGTCCCAAAACTTCTCAGTAAAAGCACGGATTTGATCAGTTTAATTGTATCTTAATGGCAAATCATACATTAATTATGGCATTTGATGTCATAATACATTTATGGCACCATTAAATTTGTTGTTTTGGCAATGTTATTATGGCCCTATACTGAATATATTTATGTCTTAGTCTCTTTATTAGAATACAACTAGACAATATAGGAAATACACAGTACTGAAAAAATACTGTACGCTAGAGTAGGGGTGGGCAATATGGCCCAAACATAATATCACAATATTTCAGAGTATTCTGACGATAACGATAAATTTGATGATATAACAAAATACAGAAAAAATGCTTGTTAATCATTTGACAGCATAAACATAACAGGTTACCTTAAAATATTCTGTAAAAACTTAAAAAATATATTACACAGGTTAGTTTTAGTGCAATAACTTTATTTAGTAAAGTACTTAGTCTTCAAGTAAAATAAAAAATAAAAATAAAAACCTGAAAAAGTCTGTATAAAACATAAATAGTATAACAAAATAAAATCCACCACAAAATCTAAAGTGCAGTTTACAAAAAATAAAATGAAATGAAAATAGAGGTAAGGTATGAGGTAAGGCTCTGTCGTCCTACTTGACCATAAATCCGTGGTCGATGCATAGTAATCCGCAGATGACAGTGAGGCTTGTACCTTTTCATGGTATTCTTCATACATGTCTGGGAGTGCCGTCTTGGGAAAATACTTCCTTTTCGGGAGGGCGTATCGCGGGTCTAGCTTCTTAACAAGGTGCATGAAGCCTTCTTTCTCCACCATTTGGATTGGCATCATATCTTTCGCCAAACAAATGGTGATAGCTTGGGTAATATCTTTCCAGCGTTGGCTTTTTCTGTCATACGGAGTACAACTGGCGAGAGACTCGGTGATGCCATGCTGAACCAGCTTACTTTGTTTTGGTTTCGTAGCGTTAGCTGCTGAAATTTCCTCCTGGGCTTTCAGACAATGCAGGTACAGACTCGGGTGCTGATGCTTGAGATGGTGAAATAAGTTGGAGGTATTTCCCCTTTTCGATTTTACAGGCTTCTTGCACTCCTTGCATATTACCATGATCTGTTCTGTATCTGCTCGTTTGTATCCAAAATAACTCCACACCACTGAAGTAGCTGCTTTTTGGGGAATTAATTCTTTGGCAGTACCGCTTCCAGCCATTCTTGCCTTCACCTTCAGAACTTTAATAACTTTGCGCTGCATGACGCACATGAGCATAATCAGCTGCGTAATGGTGTGACGTCTTTACGCCATGAAATTTGCATATCATGACTTTTTTTTTTTTCGGGCAAAAAACAGTTACCGGTATTATCGTGGATGATATGATATGGCCCACCTCTAGGCCAGAGTGACAAATATTGAGAGAAATATTGAGTGTGATCTCTGTAGAGGAATATGGAGAGGTCAAAGACAAAAATAGGAGTGGAAGACCTGTAAAAATCTGATGAGAGGTTTTTTAGAGTTTGTTCTTTGAGAGACCAGAAGAAGTCCAGCAAGGACCTGGCTCAGCTTCTGGCAGCATGCTAGCATGATGGGATCAATACTTTACTTTAGTGCAACCGTTCCATCAGAAAGTAAAAAGTAAACTGTGCAAATACAGCTCCTCTCACATCTACAGGCACACACAAGCACAGGCAGTATTCTTGATCAGGAATGGTCTTTGTAAAAGTAAAGCAGCCAAAGAAACAACTGTTTATGTTTCTAGTTTTTCTGAGAAAACTGAGAAATAAATATATATGGTCATCATAGCATTGCTAAAAAAATCTAATGGTGGCCTAAGACTTTTGCACAGTACTGTACGTTAATGTATGCTCTTTAAAGTGATCAAAATCCAATGCAGATTTTTTCAATTTAAAAGTGAAATCCCATTCATCCATATAATATTGACTATCTAATAATCCTTTATGCCAGTCTGATATTTCTTTATTTAATTAGTTAAAGAAGCATCATATCCTGCTCTACATGAGACTTTCTCTATAAATATGCACATGAAGCATACTTGTATTTCATTATGTGGATGTAAGTGAACACACAGACACACATACCCATCCAAAACACATGGACAGGTGCATGAACAGGCTGAATGTTTCATGGCTTGAACAACAGGGCTGGAATGGCTTTAAAGGCTGTCATGGAGGACCAGAAAACCCCAGCTTTGATCAGTGTGTCAAGGCGGAGAGAGGTAGGGCAGGATGAACAAGCATAGCTTTGTAGTGGAGGGGGGATGAAAGAGAGAGAGTGTGTGCAAGAATCGGCCTGGTGGGGTGATGTGGAAGGGGGTTATGCAAATGAAGGGAATGAAAAACAGGGACAGAAGAAGAATAGAAAAGAGAAAAGTAACAAATGAGTGGGAGAACTAGGAGGACAATGAAAGGAGAGTGCATATAAGACAGAGGAACACATCAGTAAATTAGAGACATTCCAAAGTGACAGGAAGCCACAACGTCTTATTGTAACATTGATATGATTAACAATGTTAATGTGGCATTTTTTCAAACAGCAGCCTTGACCCTGTCATGTTCATTTTAGCTAGTGGCAAGATAATAGGCCTGCCAGCCTCGGGGATGGAAATGGTGCTTCAAAAATATTATCCATGAAATCTTGCTCCATATTTAAGCCAGTACTGCAATAATTTAAACAAGAATATGATTATTTGTTTTTTGCTTTTTGCCTTTAAAGGAATAGTTCAACATTTGGGAAAAATGTGCATTCATGCAGAGAGATCAGAGGCTACAGCCAGCTAACTTAGCTTCTAGGGTAAGACAGTTAGCCTGGCTATGGTTTTATGTGGGATTATGTCCCTGGCTAAATAACCCTTGGTAAACTTTATTTTTCATACAGATTTAAGGTATTTTGGACAGAGACAGACAACATATTTCCCCATTTTTTGAAATAAAAGTAAAACAAAATAACTAACCCTATTCTCAACGTTGGACTTCAAGGGTTCAAAAATAAAATAACATGAAAAGCCTTTCATCCACAACACCTTTTTTTCAGGTTCTGGCCATGTATCTGTGCAGCAGGTGAGAAAGACATTTCCCCTGCTGCTGTTTTTAATATCGGCCCATTAACTTCCTGATTAAAGGTCCTGTGAGCTGGAGGCACAAAGGCCTTGTGGTATTAATTGGGTCTTAACAAGGACTGGTGGAGCCTGTGTGGCCATACTGTGACTACAGCCTCTGTCAGGGGTAATGCGTGTTATCAGGTGATGAATGGACCAGTGGACCAGACACAAGCACACACACACATACAGTTTTATAGTAATGAGTCAGGAAGACAAAGGGTTATTCCGGTTGCAGTCTTTTCTAGGTTGAGTGTGTGACCCAGTGCAGGCTCCACTAGAACATAACTCTAACCAAGGAGACCCAGTCACTGACAGCCACCATCCGTCTAACAGCTGGTTGTGTGTCTGGGGGTGAGAAAGAAGTGATGTGTGTTGGCATCCACACATTTGTGAGTGTGTCAGTGCACGTCCACACGTATGCACATTTATTAAAATTCATGTTTTGGGTTTGTGTATATGAGTAGGGTGGATGCCGCATACATATGAGTGTGTCTGTGTAAGGGATTATGGCAGACAGACTGACTAAATACATCCTTGTGGGCTGATTTAGATTCTTCTTTGATGATGCTGAATGCATAGCACTTTAAAAGGCCACAGCTTCCTATCTCTCTCTCTGTTACTGTATCTATTGTATAATATTATGTCTATATTTTGGGAAATTTGCTTATTCGTTTTCTTGAGTTAGATGAGAAGATCAATACCAATCTTATGTCTGTACATAAGTTGGAGCCAGGAGACGTTAACTAGAGAACAACAAGGTAACAACTTCTTAAACTTACTTTTTTTAATGTTATAACTCATTAACTAACATAACATAACTAAGCTTTTTTAATCCATTCAAAAAAGGAATATCTAATGTCAAGGCGTGGCTTTATAAAGCACCATAAATATTGGCTGATTCAACAAACCTCTAGAGTAGTCTTTCTGCCTAGATTGTCTACTGTTTCCAAACTCAAAAGTGAACTTTCAGTCTATTATTTTCTATTGTAAGTAAAAAAAGGAAAGAAACTGTCTCCACCAGTCAGGACAAAAGATCCATAGAACTCACAAATAAGTAGGGCAAGCACTCACAACTGTTCTTCACTTCTTGCTGCTTTCTTTTTTAAATTAAATTAGTAGCAGTTATAGTATTCTGCTGTATTCTGTTGCTTTCTGTCTACATCTTTTTCAGTGTGTCTGACGCAGTTACTTCCAGACAATAAATTTCTCTTCCATTAAATTATATCCTGACCTGTGGCAGATTTTCCCTGGAGATACAAAAAAAAAAATCTTCTTTGAGTGTACAGTGGCTGCTGAAAAATCTTGTTCCAGGTCATTGATTCCTGCCTAGAAGTGTTATGTTGGCTGCAATACAAATGCAATAGCTTTCATTTTCTTTTCTTTTGTATTCTGTGTATTCTGTGAAGGCTGGCTACATGCCGACCTGTTCTCTGTTGATCTGAAACTGCTATGCTGTTCTTCTTTATTCCACCAACACAACTAATTCAAAATGGCAATCATTCCATTAATATTTCATCTTTACATGGGCAATTATCAGTGTAGTTAATTGCATCCAACAGCAAATCTGATCTCTGCTTCATGATGTTGTGTGGTCTTGTCTCATTGTATAAAACACAATATCTACTCATCTGTGGACAAAGAGCTGACTGGATGGACTCACCACCATGCATTATTTAGAGCCGCTAATTATATACTCTGAATAATTTACATATCTTCCAATTAACCATAATTCATGCATCTAATAGATGGGCTGAGAATGCAAAGGACTCAAGACCTTGTGTGTGTGCTTATGTGTTGCCATAGTGTGTATTTTGCATGTGTACATAGAGCGAATGAGCACAATTGCGTGTGTGTGTGTGTGTGTGTGTGTTTGTGCCCAAATATTTTAATACTATATGTAAGTGTGTGTGAGTGTCTTCCCTTGAGACTTGCTTCTAATCACAGATAACTGTTGCGGGGAGAGAGAAAGATGGAGAACAACCGTGGGCAGTGATCAGTGGAGAGAAGGCCGTCCCACCCATCTGGAGGATCAGTTCACCCTACTGACTTTGTGTGTACAGGCCAGATCGTTAGATAGCTGGCTAGAGAAATAAACATGGGCTTTGATGCTTAGAACTGTATGTAGTGAGAGACTGGCCCTATTTTCATCAAGTTTCTTTAAATAAGAAGGAGTTGGAAATACCATTGTGACCCATGAAGGTTCAGTGATTTGTAATTCTATCAGCTGATTATGAAAGTTATCTTTTTGGAGTAATGGATTACTAGAAAGAAAACAGTAATTCCAGTAATTGAGCCTACTGGTCTTTAGAAAGGAAGGCGAATCCCTGCATGTTCCTCCTCAATGCCAAGAAACCAAATCAGTTATTCCGATTTAGTGCGTATTTGTGTGTGTGTGTGCATATGTGAACGTGTCAGGCTGATGTATGTGCTGCCATTACCACCAATTCTGACACAATACAGGAGTCTGCCTCTGGCCCCTGATGGCTTTATGCAGCCCTCTGTCTGTCTCTCTCCTTCTTCTCTCTCTCTTTCTACCAATCTGTCTCTTCCGTCTGCCTCTTTCCTGCTCTGCTTCAATAGTCTGTTTCTCTCCCTCTGCCTGCTGTAGCCCACTGTACCATAGCAAAGACAACCTACAGTTTGTGACTACAGGACACTGTACAGCACTGTCGAGGCCAGATGTATAAATGAGACACAAATAGTTCAGTGTTGAGCTGAGTGAAAGTTGTATATTATGAAATGCATAATGTAACTTAAAGCCATATGTTGATATTGATAACATAACACTAACAAGAAAATGTATCTTTAGGGAGTTGTTAAAATTGTGTCCCATGATCACGACTGGGAATTAGCTCTAAATCAGGTTACAGAGAGGGTGTGAACACATCTAAGTCTGTCTACTTACTGGAATGGTGATTAGGTTGTTATTGAGTTTTACAGTAATTGTAAGATTCTGTATGAAACCCTTGTGGGCAGATAATTCTGAAAGGTCTGTGAATGCTTGCTTTCAATCTTGTTCATATACACATTTTTAAATTAGATCTACACATTTTATGTGACATTATGACATCCTTTAAAACTTGCATCTATTCCAACAGGCAGCTATGAATTTTAAAAATCATATATATATATCATGATTTTTTGATTCTTTTTCCATCTCTTAATCATTTTTCTTTCATTTAGCATTAATGAGACAATGAGTTTCAGCAGGACAGTTCTTAATGAACCTTCACAAATAACTCATTTTGCACTCTGGCTTGTAATATGCTAACTGCACTGCACCTTATTTTACCCTACTTTCTTAGTCCAGTCTTATCCAAATCAAACGCCAGGTGCAAAAACCCAATTATTGCCCATTAGTTTTGCCTCATTTTGCTGCTCTGCATCACTGCCTTAAGGGATCATCTGCAGTGACAGCAGCATGAAACAGACGTGTTTCTGAAATAATGCAGACTGGCTCGAGTTCACTTTTATTTTGTGCAGCATTCTTACAATTTCCCCGCTGTGTTTGCTCACATCTCACACCTAAAATTGCTTTCTCTTTGTGGTTTGGAAAATTCCACACTCGATCAAACACTGAATGACACGAGGTTTACTGAAGGCAGCACCATGGGAAGCTCCTCCCTCCACAGACATTTTCTATACCATCTTCTCATTATGAATGCATGAACACGTGAAGTTGGGTCTCATGTTTGCATGTGTGTGTGTGAGAGTGTTGTGTGTATACACAGGCATGTGTGACTGAGTGTGCGTGTCTGCATTTCAGGCCAAATGTTCATATCCTCTGAGATGAAATTTGGGTTAAGTGAAGAGTAAAGTCACTCCATAGGGTGAATGTGTGTTTGTTTCACTGAATGTTCCACAGGGAGAGAGTGAGCCCCAGGCTGCATTACTCACGGCCTGTTTTGACACATGCATGCGCACAGACATGCACACAGTGAACACATACAGGCCCCTTGTACATGTCCTCACAGAAACTTATTATAAAATACTTCTGCACATGCAATAATAAATACACACACACACAAACTGTATTAGGAACAACCATTTGTTCCATGCACTCGAAGTATGTTGATAAGGTTATTAAATAATATCCTCTGGTCCTTCAGTAGTTCATAAGCAAGAACATAGGCAGGGGTTCTGTTTCCCTCTGATCCCCCAATAATTAAAACATATGCACTCACAAGGTGTTTGCTACACACTGTGCAATAGATAAGTAGCAAACAAGAACACACACTGACACAGACTATTTTTATATTCCTCTACATGTGAGAACTATTGGAGGTATCATCCCTTAACTGAGGGCTACATACCTTGATATAAAATTCATGATTTTTTAATTTAGCTCCAGAAAGTGGTCTTCATCTGTGCCTGAAGAGATATGTCTGACACATTTGAAGTGCTTCATATTTCGTAACAACCTAAACTCAGCATCTTCAAATTACTAACGTATGGACGCAATATGAGGACAATAACAAGATGTTCACCTTCTCATATTTTCCCCTCATTATGTGACAGCCCTCCCTGCCTGCAGGCTTCATACAATCCAGAGGGTGGAGTCAAACTTGAATTCTGGTCAACTCTTCTGGCTCTTTGCCAGGCTGGAGAAGCTGAATAAAGTCAGACTCCTTCCCTCGACAGCTAGCCTCAGACACCAGCTGAGTCCACTGTTTTCATTTTGATCTGATGTACTATAGTTTATGTTGTACAGTATATGGGTGAAGACAAACCTATAAAACCGAGTCCCTTCTTCCTTGTACCAGTTTGCAACGATGACCATTCAAAACAAGCTTAAGACCCCTGAGCTGGAATCCACGGCTTGGTACAAAAGATATTCACCTTTGGGCAAAATTAACACTGGCGTAACTGCAGTAAGCACAAAAGGAAGATGAAACATGGTAAAAAAACCTGTCTATCATCCCTCCAGTACTCTTGAACACAAGTGTGTGAAAGACAGACAAACAAAGATACGGGAAGTGTGTGTATTCATGTGTGTGTCTTGTCTACAAGATTGGAGCTGAGGCTCTCACTATCCAATAGCAGCAGGTGTACAAATGACAGAGTGTCCTTGTTATTGGCTGAGGTGACATCCTATAGCTGTCTACTTTCTGGCCTGTTGAGCTTTAAAAATGAAACTCAACTCTTTACGCTGGATCGTGGAATTTCATTTTCATAGCCTAAAGTTGGACAGATTATGTCTATTGTTGTGCTGTAGAGGTGTGATTACATTCAGGCAAGATGGATAATATGTAAATGACAGGCTGAACCCCATTTACCATCTGTGATCCTTCCAGCAGTACATAATTCCAACATATCCACAACAATATAAAATAACTGTCCCTGTGACAGGCACAGTAGACTAAAAATAGAGAACAAATACAAGAAGGAACACACTAAAATTACCTCCAGGTAGGGCACCACTTTGCAGGTGAACTCCCCCAGCAGCCAGGACTTGGTCAGCTCATGGAAAACCACCATGGGCAGGCAGAAGAAGATGAGCACAAAATCCCAGACTGCCAGGTTGGCAAGCAGTGAGTTGGAGATGCTCTTCATGTAGTAGTTCTGGCATACGATGCACAGGATAGCAATGTTGCCCGCTATCCCCACGAGGAAAATAACCCCGGACACGCACGTGATCGCGTACGCGCCATAAGTCTCACTTGTCACCGGATAAAAAGGGTTCTTGATCTCGTCCCCGAAATCCTGCGAGCTGGGAGGGGTGATCGGTGTGGCGTCCCAGGGGTTCTCCTCCCTGAAAGTGAGGAACTCGTTCCTCCTAGTGAAGAGGTCAAAGGGTAGGTCGGTGGAGGTGAGGGCCACCGGCTTGGGGATGGGTTCCCACGGCGACGAGTGAGGTTGAGCCAAAAGCACTGAGCTTTTGTTCAGCCGGTTTCTCCCCCTCTTCCAGGCTTTCTTCTGTTCGTCCTTTGTGCCCCTCTTGTGCCTGTCACCCTCTTCGGGTCCCCCTCCTCCATCTCCCCGGCCCATTGAGGAGGTTTTAACCGCATTGTAGTGTCCACCTGCTGGCGTCCCCGTACTACTAAGACCGCCATTCAACTTTATCCTCTTATTACGGTGGCGCGTCGGGTCCCAATGTGAGACGGCGTTGGGATCCTCCACGGGTATCACAGTCCTATTGAAGTCGCGTTTGTTGTGTCCAATTCGCCTCGTTTCTCTTGCAATTATCCTTTTCCAGGGATGAGTGGAGTTAAGGGTCCCTCTGGTAATTGCCCGCTGCGCCTGCAGTTCCGCCGAGGACGCACCTGTGGCGTATCCCGGCGAGAGCGCGCGGTCTCTGGCTTTGTTTTGATGGGTCTCCCCGAGTGACACATGGAAAGTCCTGGCAGGGTATAAGCTGCTGTTGCTGTCCTCTTTAGTTCGTACTTCTCCATTGTTTCTCAGAGATAATAGTATATGTGCGTGGGCTAGTAACACAAATAACGTCCTAGGCGGCAGAATCTGCATGGTCCAGGAATTATTTAGCGCAGTTTTAATCCTCACAAGTGCATCCTCATACCTCTGTGGCAGCGCGGAGAGACTCTTCCATTCAGTCAACACCCATGTTGAAAGCAGCACAGTGAGTTCACGGTTTCAAGTAAATAGCTCCATTTATGGCACGAGCTCTGCAAACTTGTCAATTATATCCCAATTTCTTGTCGTGCGGTATGTGCTACAGCTGCAATGATCTCCAAGCTGCCTCCTCCTTCCCGAGTCACTCCCGCTTCCAAAGTCTTGACATTACCAAGCAGGACAGCGAATCCGACTCTGCATCCAGAGAGAAAGAAGCAAAGAGAGGTAGAGAAGGAATTGTTGCATATCCACGCACATAATCCGCACCTCATCCAGTTTCCAGCTGTGGCTAATAGCATCCGAAAAGACAGACTCTTCTTCTGTGTATGTTGGTGCGTTAGTTCAGTGGGTTGGGTCGGTTGGCAGCAGCAGCGTCAATGCGGTGCAGTCCGGGTATAGCCCACTAGGTTGTCATGCACGGGAGTGGAGAGAGAGAGAGAGAGAGTGACAGAGAGGCAAAGAGGAGGGGCGGAAATCGGTCGCTCCACTCTGTGATTCTCGTCCCCTTATCCTCAGTTTCCAGTGTCTCTCCTCCTCTAATTTCTTCTGGGCAGGACCGTGCGCTGCAAGAAAATGGACTCCCCTAGCGGCTAACCCCGATCTGTCACTCCTCATCCATCATAGAGCATCCAGCAGCCCTGTAGCAGACTACGGCTACAGCACCTCCGGCAGACAAGTCAGCCACGCCCGACTGGACGTGCTAATAAATTTATTACCCAGTTTAGAATTTTACGCACAGGCGGCGCTGTGATATCGACGCGATTGGACAGCATTTAAGAAGATGCATCTAATCTAATCTAATCTAATCTAATCTAATCTAATCTAATCTAATCTAATCGAAGCAGCAACTAGCAGGAAGAGATAGTTGTGTTTGTTTCAAAACAAAAGAAAACCCTTTCATTTTTATTATCTTAATGTGATCTACCAAGTTCAACTCATTTGAAATGCATAAATGTTCTTATTTCCCCTCCAGTCATATATTGATTACAGTTAAGAAAATTAATATTTTCAGTTTAAGCATTAGACTCAAGATACTTAATGTATGTATACCATTATTCTGGTATTTTAATATTTTACTGCTGCAAAGTTACTACTAGAAATCTTGGACCCCTGAAAACAACTCATCAACAGCTCCGAGAGATATATTTATAGACTTTGTCATTTCCCAGCATCCCTCTTCAGCCGTGGGCCCTCAAAATCATTCGGGTCCACCTCCCACATGCTCACTGCGCCAGGTTGCAAGCATCACCATTTCTGAAAGTGATCTTCATCTGGATTCTGTATTGATCTCACCGTAGGAGATCTGGACATTGATTGTGGCTTCTTCTATAGCTGCATGCATCAATAGCTGCACCATATCTCCATAAAAACATGTGCTTCCATAAAAGGGGTGTTGGAAGTCACTGAATAGGCTCATCAAACTGATATTTTACTACATGTTGCAGACTTTATTCAGAGACCATAAGAGGTGCACCTGCCGATTTTCTGAGATATCATAAGAGGTTGAACTTGGATAACAGAGAAACATTTTTAGGTGGGTTTTGAAGTAGAAAGTGTTGATTAGTGTAAAGTGCATTGAGACCCCTTTCACAGTACTGTGTATAGTTCAGCACTCTACTTTTATAGTACATCTGTCTCATTATCTTTGTATTCTGCAGCGTGGGATAATGACATATTCTCGAATCAGGGTACGGCAACTGTACAGTACTCAAACAGGTACTTTTACTGGTGATGTGTTTTGTGATATTGTGAATATAGCTAAGACTGATGGATTAATAGTTGAATAGATACCATAGTAGTAAATGGTTGAAATAAATAATGCTCACCAGTGTGATTAAATACACACAAGCACTCACAACCCACAATCTGACACTATAGCACATAATGTATGTCCAGTGGGGCAGCCAATAACTCAAGAGACTCTTGGGACTAAATGAAATGTGCACATTATTTCTCAAGTGCTCGTAGTGTCTAAGTGGACCTTTCACACCGCTAGAGTCTAAGACCACAAGCTGCACTCTAACAGAAATACAAGAGTGCACACACATGCACCTGACAATGAAAACATGCATATACAGTAAATGGCAAATAGATAGATAGATAGATAGATAGATAGATAGATAGATAGATAGATAGATAGAATTAAATGTT
>JAUMHL010000016.1:8530934-8567762 GCA_032362345.1 Sandelia bainsii | reverse complement strand
TAGATAGATAGATAGATAGATAGATAGATAGATAGATAGATAGATAGATAGATAGATAGATAGATAGATAGAATTAAATGTTTGTTTTCCAGAAAACATATGTATACTGGGAGAGACAGAGAGAGGGGAGCATGATTTGGCAGGCACAGCGAACATCTAGCTGGTGACCTTCTACATCAGATAGGTGATAGCAGCCAATTCCAGCCGGGGGAGCACACATAAACACACACAGGTTCCCCACGCATACAAACACCACACATTCTCACACAGCCAATTTTCACTGGGGGGGAGAATCATGAGGATAGATAACGATGGGTTGCTCCTGCCAATATCTTCATCTGACCTTCATTTGACTTAAAAGAAAGAAGTTCTATATGCAAATTAGCAATAAGAAAATTGTTGAATAAAGTTGAATAACCTTGTGGCAAAAGTGAGTAAAATAATATATAGTATTGGAACCTTTGGAGGTCAAAGATCTGCATTAGTTGCTGGAGGAGAGGAGAAAGTTTCTTATTCACATTTTTCATCTTAACTTTTTTTGTGGAGTACATATGTCCAGTGAGTTAAACATGGATATATCTGAATGAATAAAAACATTAGATTTTTTTCTGTCAATATCAAACTTAGTCCTATAATTGTGAGCAAAGTCTCGTAAAGCTAATCGCTCAATAAATGTTGAGCACCTTTCAGGATTTACATGTTAAATACTTTAAATTACACTGTGAGTCTGACCTTGAACATACCACCGTAGCACCCTGAGGTACAATTTTAATAAGCTTGACGGCACAGGGCAGCACTTCACATGCAATTATCATGTCTATTGTGTGTATAGTCCACGGAGGCTCTGTTAGTTGGCTTGTGTGGGTGGAGATAAAGAGGAGAGGTTCTCTCGCAAATGTAGTCACGCATGGAAACATTCAACAGTTCAGACACCAAGGGACATCAAGGGCACACGCCATGCGTGTACACAAAGGAAACACAAATAATACAGTAAGAGCACACCTACACAGCATGACACACACACATACACACTGAAGAGTCTGAGTGAGATTAGTAAGGCATGCATTCAGCTGGAAGAACATGACAGGGCCATCAAGATTTTGTGGATTTTAATATGCATGTATTGCGTGGAAAACAAAGGAAAAGCCAGGAAAAGACATTATTATTTTATTTAGACTTTTATACAATAATTATCTGTTATTATAATTCTAATTATTTTTCTAAATAAATCAACACATTTTTATTAGTCTGTTAACCTGTAGGTGCAATTTGTAAGACAATGTCACTGTGAAGTCATCTTCATAAACTACATATATGAGTCAGTTTCAGTTTTACTGAAATTTAGGCAAGAAACAGCCTGATATAATAGACATTAAATTTTTCTCCGCTCTCAAACCAACTGTCTCTAATTTTGCAGCCACGGCTCAACATCTCTACATGCAGCAGCCTACTCAGCATCCATGGGCTCCAATCACACTTTGGCATAACAAACGGGCAGTTAGTGTTCACATTTGCCAAGTGGCCAAACTGGATTTAATGGAAGAGTCCCTTACTCTGCCTGCTGAATCGAACAGGCCATTACGCTCCTGTACATTAATCAAATCACAGTGGTTTAAGTGGTCTAAAAACATGCAAGAAAGAAGGTACAGTAACAAAATACAAGGATATTGCAGGAAACATGCAGTAAAACCTCTCTACACAACTAGTGTGGCTAGGTACTAACTGTAGTTAGGTACTGGGCATCACTTACTGACATCCTTTACACCACATCCCTTGACAGTGAGTAACATTATCTTTCAGTATTGTCAGCACATCTGCAGGAGGCTCTTGGTGATGATTTCTGTGCTCATAATAAACTCATGACTCAGAGGAGCTGAGTGCTGCCAACGTGAATAGTCCAACGCTGCCATCTGGTGGTGTATTACAAAGTCACAAGAGTGTGAGCAACATTAACTGAAGTTCTTCAAAATGCTCTTGCAAATTCTGAAAAGCTTTATGTTTGCTTAATTTCCATTATCTTTATAGTAAATGAGGGAAATAGATAAAAGTAAGATGGTTTATTAGTTAAATGGTTAGATGGTTTAGTTAAAATGTTGCTGTTTTTTATTGAAATTGCTGCAGAAATCACCTGTACCTTACAAACACAAGTTTTTTGTCATTGCTTTTCCCTTTGAGTCGATCTTTGCTTATTTGGCATAGTCTCCTACTGCTCTTTATTTCCTGCAAATAGTCTTTTTCTTATTGATTTTCACACCATCCTGCCTTTGACCTATGTGATAGCTCTTCTCTTGTCTCTCTGTCTCATCCCAATTATGATTGAGAGCATTCACCCATTAAAGGTGGAACAGTGATCTCAATTAGCATGAGCCAGAGTGAAGGGGTGACATTGACTGAATGAAGCATCTCATGCTTAAAAAATAGAAGAAACTTAAAGACCATGATACAACAAAAGCTGACATCACTGTGACAGTCAGAGGAAGAGGGGAGAGAAGAGACACTGTTTCCTCTCTCAGCAGGTTGCTGCAGGAAATCAATGGTTTGCAGAGACTCTTTTATTAGTTGACTTCAACCTGACGTAGCATAGATCTCAAAACCCTTTTTGTGCACAATTACAGTATGGGGGTGAAGTTCCAAAACTGATTAGCAACATAACACTCCACCACTGGTGGGAGTCGTGATGTTGATACCAGCAGGAGGGTGAAGAAAGCTGCAGCCAACTGGATTAATACAGAGTTGTTTTTTTTAGCTGCTGTTTCCCATGTGGGTTAAAATGAGGAGTTATAGTTTTAGTAATACTGGTTGGTGTGGTGGTTGAGAAAATAAATACCATGATTGAATGTTCAGTGAGCTCTGTAGTAATATATTCACTGTTAATAGGACTGTTTTGTGTAACAAGTAAGGGATTGTAATAGCTTTTTGTATAGCGTAAAAAAAATGGGCTTAGCACACAGTCCTGGCTAATGACTGAGTGGTTGGCAGTGTGTCATTAGCCTTTACTGCCTGAGGTGTGAGTAAACTCTGCAAAAGAAATAACAGAAAATGCTTTAGTTTACATGTCAAGACGATTGATTTGTCAGTGAATAAATTAACCAATTCACAAACCCTGGTGCTCAAGATGTTATCACAAAGGGCATGGAATGGGATACATGTGTATAGTAACCTATGGCGGTGCAGGGTTTCCTATTACCAAACTACACTGCAGAGCAACAGCACCCCCTGTTGGTTAGTTCAGAGCCCTGCTTGCTTCTTTGTCAGTCTCAGTGTTTTTTGTTGATGGTGTTTGATCACTTCAGGTATGTATTGTCCACATGACTCTTCTCCCAAATTTCAGACATAACGGCGCTGGTGCAGGGTTTTGGTGTTTTGTCCACGGGCAGCTTGACATGTAGCCTGGAGGGACTGGGAATCAAACCGCTCACCCTCGGGTTTGAAGATGACTGCCCACTGAGCTATCTTACTGCCCCCCCTGGAATGATGCTGCCTTCATGTCATCTTCTGTCTCATGTAGCATATTTGGCTGTTGTTTTGTGTTAGTGACTTCACTACCTTTAATGCTATTCTTGTGTGAATTCCAATATGTTTTCAAAATTTTTTAACATTACTGAAGTTTTTCAGAGGTGACATTTCATGCACCTCAGGTCACCGCGACATTGTGCCGCCCACCTGATGCTTTTCTTTGTCTTTTCATCCCTATTGCTCTGTCAACTGCAGGTGACACCGAAGGAGCAGCAAGGCACAATTTCTGTTATAATTCAATAAAACACAGATGGTTGAGATTTCACCCAAAGCCATTTAAACACAGCAGGAAACTATTTTCTGCTCAGGTGGGGAAGGTAAACAGAAGCACAGACTGCAAAACAATTTTTGTCTTCAGCATATTTTTCCATTGCATTTTATTTATTCATGAAAGGCTCAGGAAAGGTACGTTTCTTTTTGTGCTTCTAAGGAATCGCGAAGCTCCTGTGCACTGTGTGTTTATAGATATCTACGTGTGTACTATTTGGGAATTGGAAATTGCTGGGAGTCTGCTGTGTGATTTTTATTTTATTGTACTACCTTGGTGCAGTTCCTCAGTTGGTCAGCAGATGTCACTTTCAATAGCTGTGTTGTTATTGCAAAAATGTTTAAATCTGTAATTTGTTAAAGTCACTACTGTGTATCTACCTATATTATCTAGTTGGCTAAAAAGTTGGCCACTCTTTTTGTCTGTTACTATTCCTTACACCACAATACAAACGTAAATCCAACATAGATTCCAAAATAGTTTTTTAGTTTTGAGCATGCACATATTATGAGAAAACCGGCCCCTGGGCATAGGCAGGTAAAATCACCCCCATCCTTCCCACAGCCTGTACAAACCCACAGACTCAAAGAGACACAAAATGACTACAAATGAGGCCATTATGTTGTTTCCAGTCATTTTCTGTCTATTTTTGGTGCTTTGGCATTCTTTTGCATATCTGATGATGATGAATCAGTGATGATTGAGCATCTTCTCATGAAGCTCTTTGACTTTGCTCTTTGAAAGTTAGATATGTGGAGACAAAAATGAAGAAGACAGAGAAGCTGTCTGTGTGAACATTTCACATATTTACATGTTCATATTGTTATGTGAACCCTGCCGCGTGTGCCCTGTTTGCCTGTCCCAGACATTCTCAGATAGTGTATTTCTGGTTTTGTGTGTGTAGTAGGTGCTGACTCTGCAGCTCATTATAGACCACCAGGGACTCCTGTGGCCTTGAACTAGTGAGGGGGAGGAGAAGAAGTCTCTGACCCAGACATGAAGGAAGATGCTGGGATGTAGAAACTAAGTCTGCCAGATCCGACAGGGCAAACTGTCTACTGCCTGATGGTCTCAAAAAGCTAACCCGCAATTCTACCACACTGTGTTCATGTAGGCACGGTCTAGTTAAACATACATTTTGAATATTGCTCTTTTAGCTTGGCTGATTGCCTCTTAAGTGAAAGGTTGTAAGTGTGCTAGATCTAGCAGTAGTATATCTTTCGTGACCTCCTGATGAATCAACTTGTCATTTTCTGTTAAAGGAAAACTTGAGGAAGTTTTTAGTGATCTTTGAGACACGTCTTGGCAAAAACTTGTTGCTATGAAGAAGCTGTGAAAATAACACAAAATGCTAAATGTACATTAAGCAAAACCTGTAGAAAATCACAGTGATTTCAAACTTTTGTATTTCACATTTTCAAACATCTGTGATGTCTATAAGAATTGCTTTTGCCTCTGGCTAGATGTAATTTCAAAACAGTTATCTCAATGACATGCAACAAGTGTTGAAATGGGAGCTTGACCAGCTGTGAGTGGAGGAGGGTGTGATAGTTTGATAGTTCTGGCTGTTATGAATATCATTTGATTTTATTAGTAAGTACTATTTTGTGAATGTACTAGAATTCAGACATTCCACTTCAATCAGGTCATCGTGGCTAAAGCTTAAAGCAAAATATTACCTACTGGAGAAATTTTAGAAATGATGTTTCCAAAATCACATGCTTTGCAACATTAGCAAGCAAAAAGCATCAGCTTGGTCTGACAGTGATGGTTAAAAATAGGACGACTGAGGTTTTGAGCCAAGTTAGAGAATGAGTTGAAATTGCCAAAGTGCAGATGTAAATAAGAAAAGTACAGGGGGTTGAGATTTTTTTTTACACTTTAAGCCAGCTGGGATGTGAACTGCGGAAGCAGGGCTGCAACTCATTATCAAGCAGCTTTTGTACATTCAATGTAGTAGCCATTTATTTGTACTGTAGCATACAAATTACCTCATAGGCTGCATCAGAATGACAATTTAACTTTTACAAGGTTTGACAGAGTAAAAGCAGAGTGTAAAAGGTCACAAACACCTCATTTCATCGGTTTCATTGAAGTGGAATAAATCCCCACAGGGGCAGTGAAGTGTCATATGCCATAGATTATTAGAAAATATTAGTTTGCAACTGCCAATGCTGCTCACTAAAGGTGACTGATATGATCCATACTGGTGTTCATTTCTGCTCCTAAATATATAGAAAGCTATATGACTCGTGTGTGTAAAAGTAGTTTGTTCTTGTAGAGCCTACTGGTGTCAATCACACATGTACATGCTTGATTACTTTGAGATTTATGATGTAGTAGTTGTGTTTCATCTGTTTTTCAGCCTTCATCGCACTGTTGAATATGTGTGTAGAGAAATGAAGACTACAATGCAGTTATTAAATTCTGGATGAAACAACATTATGGATGAAAGCTCACAGATGATGTGACACAGAGAAATGAAGAGCAGAAACACAGAAATGAGGCTGGATTTGTATTGGCAGCACTACAACAAACCCATCCCTAACCCCTTAACTATTGCTTGATAGATTTAAAGAACTGTAATCAAATGCACACAGCGATGTCTGAAGATTTAATTCATACAGAGCGGAAAGACCCCAAATCATCTCTCCAACCAGAGAGCATGAGGGAAAAAAATCATTATAACCCTCTAAGAATCTCCATTATTCCAGCTGAGACATCTGCTTCTGTAAAGAAAGCAACAAACAAACAACATGTATAATTCAACCAGCCAGCCGATTCTGCATTGAGTGGAAACGAGGAAAAAAAACAGGAGTCCAATAATTATTGCTGCAGAAAAATGATGAAGTACCACATTTACAGCTAAACGGCCTAATTTACACTCATTTGTTAGAAGCAATTCAGGAGGTGAAACACTTAGTTGTGTAGTATGCGTGTGTACAGTGTGTAGCATACTGTACAGCTAGAGATAAAGTTTATTCTGCAGATGGGAAACTGCTAGTGTCACGTTTTATGACAAAGCCAAACATTAGGTTACAGTAAACAAGAGTCTATCTCACAATTAGGGCGCTGATGGTGGATGAGAGTTAGGATGCAGGGAATGAATGTTGGGACAGGTTACACACATGCAAACAAGACTAAGCTTAAAAAGCTAGTTGCTCTGTGAGGCTGTTTTTATTGAAATGCAATTTAACTGTTGTGTGTTAGCATGCTAACTCTTGCTAATTAGCACAAAAGGCAGCTGTGGCTGATGGGAATGTGAATTTGCATGTATTGAGTTACTGTATAAACCAAAGTTTTGGACAGATTTAAATTCTTACACACATTCAATGACTTACAAATACACACTCTGTGCAGACATTAAGGAGAAGATGCCCACAGACATGGACGCACATGTTTGATCTTTACAGCATCTCCCTCCAAACAGCTTTGCATACCCACTTCTCAGCCTCGCTCGTTATCTGCAAGTGAACAACTTGACACGGAGATGTAGAAAAACAGGACATGAAAAATGGAAGAAAGGAAGTCAAAAGAGACAGAGAAAAATATAAACAAAGAAAAGAAGACAGAGTGAAAACTCTGCAACAAGAAGCAGATAGTGAGAAGAAAATGAAGAAGAGACAGTGGAGAGAAGAGAAACGAAAAGTTGGAGAAAGGGGCAAACAAAAATTGTCAATTAAAGACAAAGAGCAAGGGGGGAATGAATTATGCATCAGTGTGACTAGAGGGCAGGAGGAAACCAATCTGCATGGGGAGGAGATGCCAGACTGATACAACCTCCATTTATCTCTACAGTGACCTTCCATACATCTCCCACTCCTCTGCTAAAACCAACAGTGTTACTGAGGAAGAGGGTAAGAGATTGAAAAAGGCAGAAGATGACTACGTAAAAAATGAGCATGTGTACTAGAGATAGTGGGGAGGAAAGATAAAAATAGAAAGGGAGAGACTGATGTGTGAATAAAAGATACAGTATACTAAAAGAAGAGACAGAGAAGAATGAGTAAGGGACAGCGAAAGAGAGAGAATGCTGTAAAGAGAGTCAGGAAGATGGGGCTTTTAAAGATTGAGGCAGAGGAGGATGAGTGCAGAGATGGGGAGGGGGGTAAGGAGATGGGGACACAGGGAGAAACACCTTGACTTTGACTGTAGAGGTGAGAGGAGATGATGAAGTCGATTGCTATCTCTCTTTGGCTTATGTGAAAGTATCACTCTCTGCACCATGACCTGGGCAAGCACAAATACAGCAGCATATGGAGTTCTTAAAGATCGCATTTAAAGTGAGTCATCTTCTTACTTTGAGTATTTGGATACATGAAGACACTATTTTGTGCCAAATTTGAAACATTGTTTCATAATTAATAATAATTATTTCACATTTAAAGCTCTTCATAGATTCATCAATTGTTTTGATGAATCCAGACAGAATTATCACCTGAATCTGTTGTTAGCTTTCAGCTCATTGTTTTGTTTTCGAGCGTGCAACTTTACTGTTTTGTATGGAGCCCGGGAGGGGACATGGGAGGAAAAAAAATTAATGGTTGGGAAAAAAAAAAAGACATACTTTTGCAAGATCTCGCAAACCATTTTTACTGCCAAGCACTGATTTAATGTCTTTATATTTGAGGCCAAGTTCAAAATAAAACTCTACGAATGGTTCCCACAGTTGTATACGCTCCATTGTTGTTGTCTCTTTTGGTAACCAACTCTCTTCTTGCTCCCATCAGCATCATTTTCATCTCTGTATTTTAGGTGAAGCCTAACTGTCCACTACCCGTACAGCACAAAACAATAAACAGCCACAGTTAGCAACTAGCTGGCGAACATAAAATAAGTGAGAAAAATACTGCTTACAAATCATGATGATATTTCAGTGTTGTGATTACAGATTGCTGCGCCTAAATCACCAAAATGATAAGTTCATGCAGGTTTAGTGCTGCAGAGAAACACGCTGAAGTTTTCAGGAGCTTTAAACACTCACATTCACAGTAGTGACGACAGTTTTACAAGCTCAGGCTCTGTTAAATCCACAGTGCACAGACAGAAGTTATAATGCCTTTATAATACATGCTCTATACAGACACAACTACATAGCCAATCACTTGGCCTACTAAACAGATAGGCAGTTGTTCAGATTTACAAGCAGTCAGTTACCTTGTCAGCATGTCACCGTGACTGAAAACTAGCCAGTCATTCAGCCATCCACAAGTCAGCCAGTCAAATGACAGGCAAATAGCCAGCAAACCCCTCAGCTGTTCAGTCAGGCTGTCAGATTTGTCACAACAGAACCCTTCTGAGCGACAGAATAAGAAAGCAATTTTTGCCTGCACCAAACACGTCAACACACGGCTCTGAAGGAAGGATTGAATTTGTCAGCGTGTTTGAATGGAATGAGGGCGGAAGAAGGAAAAATACAGCCACGTGAAAGACGCAAATCACCATCTCCGTTTGACATGAAACAGACAAAATGAGGACGGGGCATAATGTAGGAGTCAAGACACATGAACACATCAGAACTGAGCAAGCAAGTAATTGAAAATGCATATACGCAAATGAGTGAAGAGAAACATGCACAAAGTAAAAGGCTTTCAAACGAGGAAACACACAAAATGAAAACACATTTCTAAAAAGTATGCGCAAACATCAGCAGAAAGAATAAGATGTGATGGGTGAACAAAAGCCATTCAAAGGCAAAAGCGCTGCTATATTCCCAGCATAGAGAAGATTATATGCTTCATTTAAATGTTAAGAGTATTTTAAGATGACAGGTGGGCACACACATGCAGTCTGAAAGCATGACAAATGCATGCTTTCAAAAACACAAAATATAGAAGCAAATAGCTGTGACAAGAATTCAAAAGATATAATAATATCTACATTCTTGGAGTGGAGGCCAAATTATTTATAATTTAGCACCAACCGGTCCAACATGTCAACGTCTCTCCAGATGATTTTATGCTCTTTTGGCAGTTTTCAGAGATGGAGAAAGGCAGATGTTGCCTCATGAGACACAACATGTAGATTTTTATCATATCCAGCCCAATCACAACACTGCTATATTTCCTTTTATCTCATGTTGCCTATTGTTTCATATAATGTTGACTTGAAAAGTGAAATGATTTTAAAGAAATAAAAGCAAAACCAACCACTGTAATTCACTATATAATAGTAACACATAGGATATAATCTTTAGCTCCTGGCTACCTACCAAGTCTTTTTACTGTAATTCCCCACCTGTCCAGGAGCTGTGACTAAAGAGCTATGGTTACTTATCAAACAGATCACTGTTTCTGTTATGTTTAACCAGTAGAATGTATGGATCAGGATTTGGGTTTATACTGGCATCAGCACATTTGCAGCCTTGTTTAGTTGACAGCAAACACTTTCTGATAAAACTGACAAGATTAAAAGCAGCCCTACCCATGTGTGATAATGTCTTGGAAAACTTGTCAAGCTTTTGCCCATCTCACTCTCTTCTCTACTGATCCATTTGTCTTTTCACACCTTTTCTATGTTCCATTGAATTGTTATCTATGCTTCGCTCTGTACCCTTTTTGTTTAATCTTTTTTCCTGTATCTATGGGCTTTCACCAACTTCTCATTATCTGCCTCTTGTGCTCGCTATCTATCTCCTTTTGCTTTGGCTGCCGTCCTGTTTGGCCTTCTCTCGCTCTCTTTCTCTCTCAAATCACTGATCTCTCTGTGTTAAAGCCTGAGGAACTCAGCACAGGTTGAAGCTGCATCCTTTCAGAACTCAACATCGATTTGTTAAGTTCCAGTTAACTTGGGGGGAGTACGTTATGTCAATGAGAATCCCCCGAACTAATAAGTGTGTGCCCGTGTCTATATATTTTTGTGCACACAAATTGTAGCTCAATAACATGTTTGTGTGGACATTGTGGCATAGTGACGGCATTTTGGCTGGCCCTCACAATTGTAGAAAGACAAACCTGTGTGCACGAGACAGATGTTCAGATGGATATGCAAGATAGCTCTGTGTTTGTGTGGTAGTCTTGAGGTGGAGTGATGAATGGATGGTCAACTTAGTTCTAACATGACACTGTCCTTTACCGTCTTCATGCTGTACCTGAACTCATACACTTATAGCTACATGCAAATATGTGAAACGTTTGTGCACAGACATTGATGTATAAAGTGTTTAAAGTTTAGCTGAACACATCCAGAATGTAGGAAGTAAAGCAACATCATTTCCAACTGTTCTTATGCTTGCAGCATGGATGGCAATGTTGGTCTATTGTTTGGACCATCTCTTTGGTCGACTCTTACACTCTCTCATAGATTGCCATTAGAAATCCATGATGCTCATGATGAATTCTAATAACGATGCCCTGAGTTTCACTCTTGCCCCTCAAGGAGGTTGACAACTTTGGTTTTGTGTTAAAGGTCTCCAGAGATATCGGATGTGTTGCCATAAATAACAACATTATCCCCTAAGGATAAACTGAAGTAACTCTGGTGACCCCTTAACTTTTCAACTTTAGCAAGTGTTAGCATAAAAATCTAAGTTAAGATGGGGAACACATAAAACATTATACAGCTCTTACACAGCCGTAACACAAAGTGACATTATCATCCATGTCCAATTGGGCCAGAAGCTTCCTCTACTGTTCTTTACTTTTCCATGGCATTATGTTCAATTAAAAGTTGCTGAAGAAGGAAAATGAAACTCACCTAGTTAATGAGCTAATGGTCACTTAGCAAACTTGTTAGTGTTGCTAACTGAGCATTGTCTGCAAACTATTGCTCATCTGTGGAAGCAGTGTATAACCTATCATAGTAGGTTCAAAAGGGACTACACCACCACAAAATGTTGCTGCTTTAAATCCTGTGTTCAGGCCTTAAAATCTATTTAACTTGTTCTACTTTGTGTTTCATTAACTGCACTATACGCAAATTCTTAATTTGTTTCTTGAAAGAATTTACGTAGTACTATACGGGCTATCTGATAATGTGAAAGACAGAGAACAAAGAAACAGACAGAAGAAAAGGAGAGAGGATATGAGGACTAGACAGGAAAATAATTCTATAAAACAAGGAAAGAACATAAAAAATATGAGACATATAAGAGAAAGTGAAAGAGACTTGAAGGAAGAAAACTATAAAAATAATGGTAAAGAAAAATAGAAAAAAGAAAGATGGCAGAGTAAAAAGAAAGAGAAAAAAGGAAAGTAATAAAATGTCCCCTCCAAAACAGCATTAAGTAAAAGCTCCGCTGTTGTTCAAATATTCAGTAAGACAAGACACTGGGTACTTGTTAATCCCCCTTCCAGCTACCTAACACACATAAAAGCCTGAACAACTGAATGTGCTTCTGCTAACCTTCACTCCTCTATGAAACATCTGTTACTGCATTGCAGAGGCAGAAGGAAAAAGAATTTTTTTTTGTCTCTCCAATAGAGATGTTATTTTGTTATTTTTTGAGATAAACAGTGAAGAAACAGAGGCGCAGAGGTGGGGAGCCTTGACAGACAGAAAATGCTGGGGTCAGAATCTGAGGCCAAGAAATATAAAGAGTACCCAGGAAAAAGACAGTGGGAGAGACATACGTCAAGGAACGCAGCATGAAATGGGCAGGAAGACATTGTAGGTAGGGAGTGAAAAAATGAGAGAGAGGAAAGGGAAGTGAGAAATGTAAATGTAATTATGGGAAAAGAACATTTGATGTTTATGAATGGAGGTCAAGTTTGCAGGTGTGAACATGAAAAGGGTATCTTGAAAAGAGAGAAGAATATGCTTAGCATAAAAGGAGGAAATATAGAAGTGTGAAGAGCTGTCATGACCACAAGATGTTAACACATGCTTCATGCATCAGAGGCGTCCAGGTTGAAGGTCAGGAGATGAAAAAGCTTAAAATGAAGGCGGTGGAGGCGGAGAGGTTGGAGCTATGCAACTTTAGCAGAACAAACCTCCTGAAATGGGTCATAGGTCAAGTATAGGTGTCAAGCAAAAGACAAAGCAACATGGAAACTGCAAAAAGACAAAGAGGTGAGAGGTTTCTGGGCAAAGAGAAATAGGTCAAGATAAAACAAAGTGCGCAGGCTTTTTATAGTTAATTTATAGTCTATGATTAAAGAACTGGATTAAAGAATTGGGCGACTGTTGCAGCTTCCTATCCACAAAAATGTATATATTATTACACTGTAACATTAATAAACTACTCTCCAGTGAATGAATTTACTTTGATACAACTGAATATCAACATACCATCAAACAATGTGACAGGTGGGACAAGAGATCTTCTGCCATCTCTCCTGGAACTGAGTGCAAAACAGATTTCAGTGTAATGGATACCTCTGCTCTATATCATGTAATTAAGACTGCACACGCACAGAAGGTCGGGGAGACATGGAGAAGTAAAGATAATGAAGGTGAGAGAAATGGAGGCGTGACAGCTATATCAGGTTAAATTGAGCCATTTTGACGGAGTCCTCTTTGACAGCCAAATGTCAGCAAAATGAGCAGGACTGCTTGAGGCGCCCGAATAAATAAGGTGGAAGGGAGACGACCTAAGACGAAAACGAGTAAAAAAAAGAAGCAGTGAGTGACAAAAATCTGTCAGAAACAACAAATGGGACTGAGGTGATGATAGAGACATGAAAGAGGAGGAGGATTAGAGTGAGAAACAAGACGATGATAGAGACAAGATGATGTGAGAGCAGCTTGTAACATCTGGTGCTGGTTGTGAAATGGTTTTCTAAAAGGTCAGAGCTGTGCTAGGATTTTTAGAGATATGTGGGTAGCAGTAGTTCAGCTCTTTGGTGCCTTAAGATGCTTCAGAGTAGTTTATCACCCAACATTTAACCCTGCTTGCCACAGAAACAATGGAGCAATGTCACTGAAATTACCATATGCTATTATCACACATTACTATTTATCATTCTACAGAAAGGCTCTGCAGTGTGAGGAGGAAATTGTTGCCAGCGGTGTGACTGACTCAAATACCCCTGAGAGTACGGCTGCACTGAGTTTGTTGTATGCAAATTGGATCTAAGTAGTCATCACGCTGAATGCTCAGCCGTCCTCTCTCTCTGCGGCTCTGCCTCTTACCTGAAAAAGGAGGCGTCATTAGCGAAATGGCACACAGCGGTCGTTCTGTATGGCATTTGTGTCCATCCTGATAATAGCTCATTGAGAAGATATGACTGTTGATGTAGATATCATTGACTCAATTAAACAGGTTGTGCATGTGTGTGTACAGCAGCTGTATGACAATTAAGTACAAGTGATCATCACAGTGAAGAGTGGAGAGTGGAGCATCTCTTTCATCCAGTGTAACTGTCCATATGCCTGCTGTTAAGCTTGCATATACAGTACACCTCACATATACTCTGAATGCTTTAACCTGTAGAATCTGATTCAGTTGTTCTCTCCACCTGAGTGTTTTCACAATTACGCTAAAAACTCATGGGCGTAATCAGCTTATTGCAATATTTCCATTACACTGTATTTACAGGGTTGACAGAAATACAGGTGTTGTCATAATTGCAAAGGCCGACTATGACTAGTGCGTGTCACCCATTTGTATCTGCACCTTCATGAGGTGGCATGAGTGGTGTTGGGCTCTGTGTGATTGGTTGTATTAACCTCATTCCCAGCATGGTTCTGTGCCTGCCAGTGGCTATTTAGTTCTGAGTGGTAATTATGTGCTATTAAACGAATATGTCCTTTTCTACACGTGAGCGTGTGTATCCAACAACCCATATTTCCATTACAGTGATTTTTCAGCATAACAATAGCTAACAAAAGATGGGCATGTGCTGCAGTTTACACTTTACATAGGACTTGTTGATCTAATACAGCTGGAAATAATTACTGTTTATGGCTGTTAAATATCTATGCACCCTGTAATATAGCTGGACTTTGATCACACAAGTATGTTGCCTGAAACACTTTTTTTCTATCATCCGTTAATTTGACTTGTAGGATTTATTGGCTGCATAAGCCAGCTTGTACAAACTTCTGGATGTGTCTGTGCAACCCTATAATTGCTTTGGATTGGTATGTACGGTGGCCCTTAAGGACAAAGCACATACAAGAGAGAAAACACTAACATCATAGGTCATAAACAGACTTTTTAGGGGAAAAAATCTAATTTACAGTGAGTGTAGTAAACTCTTTTACCGCATCTACAATCATTCCCCCTGGCGCCCCTGAGTGCTCCTAGTGTAGCAGTTCCTTTTGTATTTGTTTTCCCTGTTTGTATGACATTTTTTGAATTTGGAGCACATTTCTCCTTAATGTTTGTGCTTTCTCTCTTGAATGTGCTTTGTCCGTAGGGGCCACTGTATGTTAGTGTCTGATTATGTGTGAATGTGTGCTTCTGCAAACCAGTCAGTTTGGATTTTTAAGTTTGTTTAAATATTAGAGATGGATTATGTTCATTTGTGATCCTAGAAAAAGTTGCTGTGTAAGCAGTGTTAAGTTACACGGAGTTAAAGGCATAGTTCAGCATTTTGGGAAATGTGCTTATTCACTTTTCTTGCCAAGAACTGAATGAAATCACTTGATACTGCACCATGCTCATATCTGCACTGTAAACATTTGCTAGCTTGGGGTTTCTTGTGTCTTGATGTCATAGTGAAGTTATCAGGCAAAAAATAGGCTGCTCATAATCCCCATAAAACTTCTCTGTGTTGGTTGGAAAAAAACAGGATATAATGTGTTTATTTGTGATCTTTGAAGCTGGAGCTGGTAGGCACTGCCAGGACATCTGTTTCGCTGTTCATTGGACAAAAATGTTGAGTTTTATTTTATGCATTAGGTATGGTTGATGTAATCATTGTAACATTAAGGCCCTAATGGTGTTTTTCCTTCTTATCTCTCCAACCCCCAACCACTGGCTTGCAAAGCTGACCTTATTTTCACATGAAGAATGTTTGCGTCCACGTTTTACCACAAACTTAATCAGGCATATTAATGAACATTAGATTACATAACTGCAGTAATTAAATGTGTTTACATCCATTCACGACACAGATGCATCATCCTAATACATGACATTGTGATTTTCTTCACCAAAATGCTGTCTGGAAAACATGTTTCATGCTATTTATGTTACAAATTCAAAGTCTTCTAATTTGTCTGTGGAATCTGTGTGTGTGTGTGTGTGTGTGTGTGTGTGTGTGTGTGTATGTGTGAATGTGCCTGGGAGACAAGGATGAAAGGAAGGTGTTGCTCTATCACGTTGCAGTCTTGTGACCATGTGACATTTGGAACAGGAAAGAGTATCAGTGGCTTCAGGCCATGCATACACAAATACAAAACCACACATACACACATAGGCCTATTTGGTGTTTCCTCAACAGTGTTGTGCAGTAATGTATTACATACAATTATATTACATTACTACTATTACTTTTTTTGTAAGGAGTAGTGTAAAGGAGTACAATTACACTGTAATAATATTATAGTTACTAATCGAAGTAATGCTTTATTACTTCATTACCTGAATGTGCTTTGATTTTCATCCAAGGCAGGCTGCCTTTTGACATGTGCACAGGGACTACTAGTTCATGTTGACTATTCAGACACAATCAGAATCAGAATCAGACACAATAGTATAGTAATATAGGGGCGTCAGTACAAATACATTCGTACATACAGCTTGGCAAAGATTTTGTAACAGACAATTCTTCAAACTCACCAAATCCTGCAGAAGTACTGCATTATCACAAGGCTTAAAAATAGATAACTGCTCCTATGGGACACCTCTACTGACCCTTAAGTCCATTATGTTAATGACACTTTAAGTGTCAAGTTAAGTTAATTATTGCTCAGCTGAATGTGATTCCATTCAAAAAGGTTTATTTTCATTTCATGAATGTAACTGTTGCAAATCTAAATATGTTGCATGTCATTATTACTTACATTACTACGTCACAAAGTAATAAAGTAATGCGACGAGTAAAGTAATATTATTACTTTTTATAGATCTAATAAGTAAAGAATAATTGATTACATTTCCTGAGTAATTTGCCCATAACTGTTGCTCAGATAAATATGGAAAACTAAGAAACTCTTTCAAATTCTGAGTTCAGAAGATTTTAGCTGGTCATCAGAGGAACATTATAAACAAGTTACATTCTCAAAAATCCTGAACTCTCCATTTAATGGGGACATTATTCTCAACTGCCAAGCTGTAAACATCTCTCATTACCCTTAAAATGAAACAGAAGGGAAAGTGTTTACATACTGTATAGCCGCAACACCTTTTCTCTGTGTGGGAGTGACAAAAACTAGAATATCTTTGTTTTATTTAGGAAATAGGAAATATATAGGAAATGTTAGAATCAATTTTGAATTTCATTCAAAACAGAAAGAAGTTAAATCCTCGGTCATAAATACACACGAAAAAGTGCAAAACAGATTTAATAATTTTCCCAGTTCCTATCAGCTTTTGTCCTCCTTCCTCTCTCAGAAAAAAATAAGTTAAAGAGAAAGTGGGAGTAAAGCTCCTATTAAGTGGCAGAGTCAATCAGAGCGTCTGTCTCAGCCTCAATATCTGAGCTGTTTTCCATCCCCTGACTTAATAAGGGAAGGAGAGAAATTCAATCCACTCCTACTGTAGATAAAATAAGTCAGTTGAAACCTGTTGCCAATTATCAGGCTGCCTCCATCCCTGGAGTGTTTGTGTGTGGGCGCATGTGTGTATACACTGTGTACACACATTAAATCTGCGGTACATGTGTGTATGCTTATACGCGTATGTTCAAGTTGTTTCACTGCATGTATGTGCAGACAGTACTGAGGCTGTTGTGCTGCACGTCTTCCCCTAATAATCTGAAAAAGTAAACGTTGGGAAGATGAGATGAGTCCACGAGAAACGCTAACTAGATTGATATAGTGTGGGTCTATTCACAAGATAACACTCATTCTCTGCTGTTCTGGAACAGACTAAAACAAAATGCAATAACAGGAGAACAAATAAAGGGAAACTGGTAAATTGAATTGATTGTTCAAGTCAAGGAGGGAACTTCTTATCTGTGTTTACATTTGTGGAGAGAAAAAATATAAAGAGGACACTTTCATTTTTATTTAATTTTGAATATACAGGAAGCAATTCTATTTTAAACTGAAAAGGAGAAAACAAAACAATTTTGAGAAGGACCAGAGTAGCGCTAAATGATTAATTGAATAGTCCTGCAAATCCTCTAAAGTAGTTTACTCAAGACTTTTGTATCCTGAGACCTTGAAGATGACTTCAGTAATAATTATGATCTACTGGTGGTAGAGGTTTTCTGTCTTTGAGTATCTGTGCCAGCTATAAAACTGTGCTCAATGGGTAGAGCATATACAGCATATGCATGTCTTCTACCATGCATATAAATTATTAATGTGACAAAATGTGGGTATCTGTATGAGTGTTTTTGTGTGTGGTCCATCGGGTATAATAACTATTGATTTACTTTTTGTTTCAGACCAGCTTGGGACGTCAGGCCCTTTAGTCAGATCAATAATTTCAGCACATTACCACGCTCATGCAGTAACTGAGCAGAGAGGGAATGAGCCGCTCCCCTTGCCTCTGCTTTTTGCCAAAATGGGTGGCAGAAAAATGTTTCACGACTGTTTTATCAATCAATGCTATTAATCAAAGTGTCAAAACTGCAATTCTGTGGGTTTAATATCAGTATGTGTTTGCATTTGGCGTGTGAGTGTGTGTGTCACCAGGTTTTTCAGTGCAAGACTCAAAATTGAAAATTTTATATGTGCGTCCAAAGTTATGAAAGTCAATAAAACCCTTATGTATTGTAGTTTTACTTTATTGCAAGTATAAGGGTAAAACCGAGCTTAAAACACTGGGCTGTTTTGCCAAGGGCTGTACATTTTTGTCAGATGTAACTGTGACTACAGGAGAGAGGGAAGTGAAAAGGCTGAGATGTTGCTGATGATTCTCAGAGTCTGTAGGAGTGTTACTGTTCTCAGCAGTGTGGCAGAAGGCTGCTGTAATTACAATGCTTATTTATCTGCACCAAAAGTAACATGTTACATTACTCATTACTTTACTTTTATTACTTGGCTCAGGTCTGGCTTTTGTAGGTGCTTAATCAGCACAAAATATTTACTTTTTTCACCCTCCAGGGGTGTGCCAATGATGACAACTCATAAAATCAGATGTGCCCCCCTGTCAGAGTCAGAAGGAACATTAATATACAGTTTATTTTATATCCACAAAGGTTTCTTACTTTGAGTGTAACACCTTTTAATGTATTTTAGAAATGTGCCACCTTTTTGTGTGACCCCCACGGAAGAGGCCACACAAATTTGTTTGAGTTCTTCTCTTCTTTTTTTCTTTTTTATATATGAGTTTAAATTCAAATAATTAGAAAAAAGTTATAATTATGAAAAAGTCAGACCATAGATTATAAATTTTTTTAATCATCCTCTACATTGCGCCCCAGTCTGGCCACCTCATTAAAAAGTCACCTTCCCTTGTCACCTTCAACAGCCAACCCATGCCAAGCTTATCCTCTATGACTGCTCACAGCTCAACTCAGCCGCATGCTTCACACACCCTCTCATTCTAAACAAAATCAGATGGTGTCTGAATATCTGTGACATTATCAAGTCGGCTAAGACAAATTTTAATAAGACAAATTTGCAATTATCAGGAGGACTCACATTTGTCCTCATTTGGTAGATGCTAACTGCCTCCCCTCTGCCTGAATATCCAGTTCTGTAGTACAATATCCACTTGCAAGATAATGTTTTCACTTTTATGTTTCCATAAAAACTTAAAAGATTTAAAAAGGTTAACAAGACAAAGCTGAGCCACTGAGTCCTGTTTGGTTTGTCTTTGACGGGTCGCTGAACAGGTTGTTGTTGTTGTTGTTGCTTTTGTTGTACTTTGAGTTCATGCACTTTCTTTGTACATGTGCCAGGTAACGTGCTTGCTGATGCATTATCAGTAGCTTGATATTATAAAACAGAGGTTTGAACTTGGGATGCAGCATTAGCAATGAACACATGTTATCATTGGAAGCTTTTAGGAAAAAGGACATAAGTTTACAACAGAAAAAATAATAATCATATCCAGTTAGGATAAATGAAACCATCCATAATAAGTACAGTATATGAAATATTTCCTGGCTTTCTGGCTTTCTGGCTTTCTAACTCATCATTATGATATCTTATGAATCATTTATATTACTTTGGATAAACATCATAAGGATGTTTCTGTCCTTACATACGCTATATTGCCAAAAATACTGGGATACCCCTCCAAATCAATGACTCCAGTCTACAAAGCAAAGTCCATAATGACATGGTGTGGAGGAACAGACAAAACACCTTTGGGATGAATTAGAGCAGAGACTGTGAGCCGGGCCTTCTCATCCAACATCAGTGCCTGACCTCACAATGCTCTCCTGGAAGAATGGTCAAATGTTCCAATAAACTCACTTCTAAACTTTATGGACAGCCCTCCCAGAATAGTTGAAGCCATTAAAGTTCATGTGTGTTAAGGCAAGTGTCCCAATACTTTTGGCAGTATAGTGTACTTTGTTATATTAGTATGCATGCATTTTCAGGGCGATTGTTTCTGCTGATGGACATGCACATCCTCAAAGACCGCCTGTTCGGTTCCCTGATAAATTCTTCATGCTGTCAGTGCCTCAGGGTGCTGTGAATGAGACAGAGAGATAAATGATGGAAGGATGAAAATTAGATGGAGAGACCGGGGGAGTACGAAACAGTGAGACAACATGGAGTTGGGAGCTAGATGGATCTGAGGATGTGGAAGCACATAGAAGTGTCAGTGAGATGGAGAGGTTGAATAAAAGACTCAGCAGGACAGAATGAAATTACAGAAATCTGTATTAGATGAAAAGAAGAAAAAAGAATCAGGATTATATAGAATGCAGAAAATATGTAGAAGAATGCAGTCACCTCAAGTTCAACACATGGAATAATGCAGCAGCAAACATTCAACAAGTCTAACAGGATTGTCTCGGTACTCCACCATACTGGATTCTTAATAAAACGCTCTAACTAAGCTTTAACGTGAGGGTTTACAGTATACAGAAACACCCTTTCAGGTCAAATAGAAGGACATGGTGAGATATCTAATGGTGGAAAAGGCAGAACAAAGTCAAAAAGCTCTAAAAACCAGCAAGAAGAGGCTGAAATTCAGGCTTGACAGAACATCACCAAGGAAGATAGCAACTGTCCGCTGATGTCTGCTGTCTCACCCGATGTTAATGTTAAATAAAAACTAAAACCCCATATGAACTGGACCACATGCATTAGCACCATTTTTTGAAAATCAAAAGGACTCTCAAAAGCAAAGCCTCCCTAAAAAACTCCCTTTCTATTCTTAAAGATACAGCACTTTCAGAGATGCTGTATAAATGTAGCAAAAGAAGAAGCTACAGAATATTAGTCTAATGACTTTACATCTTACATATTGCATGCCCATAATGTATAGAAATGTATGTAATCTACCAAAAGGGATTCATCATATAGCCAGGAGTAGACAGGATAACAGTAGGTTTAGTGACACACATCAGGGAGGGGTTACTTCTACTAGTATTATCCCCTCTTGGTGTACAGCTCTGCACTATTGCTGCAGTCAGCTGCTGTTGCTAGTGACAACCAACAGATGGTGATGTGGTACTTCTGTTGCCACACACGTCATTGACGCTCAAAATCAGTAGACGTGTGAAACACCACGAGATGATCGAATGTACAGACAAAGGCACACTTACATCTAAAAGCAATGTTTTTTTTTATGCAACTGAGACTGGATTACATAACTAAAATATCCCCTGCCTGGCTTTTTCTACCACGTTAAGATGGGAGCAGTGCATGTTTGTATGTGTGTGTGACTTGGAAAGATTTGTGCAAGGTGTTATAAAATGCCAAGCTTTAAAAAGTACATTTCTCCTCTTTCACTCACCCCCACTCCCTGTGTCAGTGTGTCTTTAACTCGTTCTGCATTTGAGGTAGACATGTTTGATATTATGGCTGCAATTCCCAACTCTCACTCTCTCCATATTTCCCACTTTCATTCACATCTATTTTCAGCTTGTCTTCTTCTGTTTCACTGTCTCACGCTGTCTCCACGTCCCTGCTTTTTTTTTTTCTCATTTTTCTATTTTGTACCTGCTCCTGTTTTTGTATATCAATCACTTATTTTTCAGCAGTATCTACTGTAGACTCTATTCCAACTCCTATGTTCTTTCTTAGCTAAAATAATACAGTATGCACATCAAGGAAACGCATACGACAAATCTAGTTTGCGTGTTTATTTTGATCTTGTTCCATTTAATATTCAAATATTAAGAATAATATTTAGCAGAATCTAATCATGAATTGATCAAGACCTGTGTTTTGCTAAAGGAGTTTTCTTTGATGATAAAATGTATATAATTGTGCCTGTGTGTCTATCAAGAAAAAGACAGCCTCACACCTCATGCCAGGCCTCTGATAATGGATTTTAAATGTCACATATTCATGGGAAAAGCCATGAATGACTTACGTGAAAGAATAAAACACCCATCGTTGGATTGCACTGATGCACCTTCCTCTGACAATTTTTCCTTACTGCTTTCTGGACATGAAGAGATTTTGTATTCTGCTCTGCTGTCAACTGCAAGTTGACCTCAGCATGAAGACAATTCACAACAGAAAAGACACTCGACAATAATGCTTGACACTGTTTTAGACAAACAGAGACGTTTGATGACCTTTTAATACACCACCAGCAAGGAGACGCCTCAAAACTGCACGAAACACAGCCGCTTTAAAAGAAACCCTTCTCTTCTTCCCCTCACAAGGTTTCAGCACACATCACCCACCCCGACACACCACTGTTTCCCATGCGTGTCATTTATTTTGGCAGCCCACACAGAAAGACACTGAGGAATCTCCATCTGTCACTATGCAGGTGTCACAGGTGATCCCTGATAAAAGGGCTATGCTGTATTGCTGATGTGCACACACACTCTTGCGTGCACACTCAGAGGAAACCAGTGGTGGTGGAGGATCTCTCTGTGACCTAAAGGGCGATGACCATTGCAGGAAGCAGCCTTAAATTGCCAGGTCTGGTCAATTAACCAGAAAACAATTAGTGCTTTATTTTATTTAATCTTTCTGGGACATTACAGTACAACAATTACAGTTTCAGCAACAGTGTCACCTAATCTGCATGTTAACCTGCTGCCAGGCATGATTATAAGAATAACTTAAAAAGACACAGAAGTGTTACATACTCAGAAATGTACAATATTGTCAGCATTCTCTGTTCTGTTTGGTTATGTCACTCATTTGCACCTTTGTTCAGAGAATCAAATTCTTATACTGTATTACTTGGTGATAGTAAATGTTGAAGTGAAACTATAATGGCCTGACATTCATTCTGCAAATGAATGCTAATGCTGCTTTATATATGTTGGATGTGTAAATAAACAACAGTTTGCTAGCACATTTGATATCAACTTTTGCCAGTTGATAAGATGTTGTGAGTTGCTGCTATTGCAGCTTGTTTTTGCTGTTTCCAACTGGTCAAAAAATGATGTGTTGCATATTTTAACAAGCTTGCTTACCTGATTCATGGTATTTAAAAAAAAACAGCAGTATTTGCATTAGATGGCGTGATGCTGATTTACAACTTATGATGTGCTTGGCCATTTCTTTGCATTTTTCTCAAAATGCGTCGACCTCCATGAGTCCAATTTTTGTTGCGAGGCTCTCTCTGCTACTCAGACGTTTACATAGCAGAACACATGTCTCATTATCCTCATGAATGTCAGTGGAGCCTCAGACACAATTTGCCCTTCCTATTCTCTTGCTGCTCGTGCAGCTTCTCATTCTACAAATTTCTTTCCGACTCCACCATTCTTCTTGTACGTCTGCCTCTTTCTGTCTGGCTTTTGCTTGCTCATTCATCCTTTGTGTCACATCTTTCACAATTTTGTTGCCTCTGTATTCCTCAATTCCCCTTTTCTTATGTCTATCCTGTTTTTGCACTCCTATGTAATTCTTCTTTTAAGTTTGCCACTCCCCTTTTCTTTTCAGCACAAACTTCAAGCACTATATTGTAAAAATGGAGAGAACAATTTAGTTCATATTACAATATCCAGAAAATCTGGCCTCCCTCTGTTTATTTCATTACATTCCACCAGTCTTAAAGTAGTAATTCATGACATATTCATGTCGTAAATGTCTGCTGTCCTACATAACCAGGATTACACCTGGACTAAAGGATAGATGTCAATATAAGAATAAACGAGGGTTCTGTCAGGGCCAGGGTTCTGTCATGTACAACATACTACTAACAAATTCGTACAACAGGTATCATAAGCATTCATGTCCCACACTGAAGCACATAAATGTACACATCTGTTGGAGGGCAAGCAATAAAACAACTCATGAACACACACACACACAGTGAGAGAAACCAGGCATGCTCTCCAGGGACTGGTTATAACTTCCTGAGTACAGTATTCTTCATGTAATAACAAGAGATGGCACAGTGCAACACAGATTGTGACATGTGGAACAAAAGTGGAGTCTTTTATGAAGCTGAGCGCTGGAGCTCAGTGAACATGATGACATGAGATCTAAATCTTCAGGGGAATACTTGTGTCCTTGTTCACTGTACACAGAAGGCAAGCTGTATGAACAGATGGATGTGTGTGTGTGTGTGTGTGTGTGTGTGTATGTGTGTGTATGACAGAAATGTGGGAATATAAAGTAAGTGTATTTTTATCAGAATATGCAGTTCATTATTTTGCAAATGTGAGTGTTTTCCCTTTGTGTTTGTGTCACTGCATGATGAATACTACAAATATGTGGTTGAGTGTGAAGGTATTTGCTGCCTGTGTGTGTTTTTGTACTTACATATGTCGGCTCGTAGAAATAAGAGGAAACAAGAGAAGAACTAAATGATGGTGATGGATGAGCGTGGTATCTGTAACTCACTTTGGGTAAGTTTCCCTGGGAGACAGAAAGAGTTACAATATAAAAAACTTGTTTGCACAGTTCGACAGTCCCTTGTCGAATGAGTAAATCAGCCTGTGTCTCATACCTTCTAGCAAGCAAAGTGTCACTAAGATACAACACCATCCTCCAAATTCACATTTGCTTTCATAATAGCAAGTCTAATCTCAAGAACTATTAGCAGAAATCACAGTGGTGACACAGTGGAAGTCCTTAGAATTCAAATTATTGGAACAAATGAAAATTAACTCAATTCTGGTTTGACTGCAGTGCAATCAACACAGCTAAATGGTTGCTCCAAGGCAGAATGTAAATTATGCAGCAATCTGGCTTCATGCTGTTAATAATAGATTTAACTCCTTAATTTCTTTTTGTTTAATAAAGTCTAGATGTGACTAGGTTTCACTGCACAGCAATGCAGAGCAAAACTTTCCTCGTCTTTTCACAAGATTGTCCTTGTTATTCTTAGTGTGCCACTATCATCACCAGTCCAGTAATAGTTAAACACAATAAGCATTCATTTTTTTAAATTACAGTGATTTCATGTTACTGCCAGGCAGAATAAAACAAACAGCCCAGCTTTTACCAGATGGTGATGTTGTGGGATTGGACATCATTTTCATTTTCTGTTTTCGACTGACAAAACAGGTTGCATCTGTGAAGCACAAAGAAACACAGATTTTGACTTGTGTATTGTCACCACAAAAGAATGGAAAATCACCATTTTACATAACCCCACTTTGTCAAATCATATAGTACAGTAAATCATATTTTCATATTCGACTCCTGTCTGCATTAATCTTCCCAACACAGTCAGGAGCTTGAAAATCCATTTTGCTTAAACCGTAAAGAGAGTGTGCATGTGACAAGCCAGGTAGGCACTGCATGAATATGTACTGTGTTGTTGTAAACTACTAAACAATGGCTGTGTAGTGTGGCTGAGAATGGTCAAGATAAATAATCAGTATGCCTATTAGTTGTGCTTACAGTAAACACAGGCAGCTACAAAACAAGTAAACAATGAGCTACTACAAATTAGGCCTGAGTCGAGTACTGTGGACTATCTGTAGCAATATGTGGAGACTTCACTGCTACATAGGCTAAAATATTTTAGCCCATGTAGCCTTATTTGAGCATTTCCTGCCTTGATTGATTCGGAAATCAATCCATTCCATCATGAAGGCTGTCCCAAAGGAGACAGGAAACATAAGCAAAGATAGAGGAGACGTTGATGAGACAAAGAGATGTTTAGTTGTTAGTTACAAGTAAAGATTGTCGCATATGATACATATGAAAAGTTTGTAAAATGTGATGCTTTTTTATACATTAAACTGCCTGTTTATTTAGAGTGATAGTTTACTGCTTTTCTGTTTAATTACTTTAATAATTTTCATTCATTTTTAATAATTTTGACATTTAAACCTGTCTGGACAAATGGTATTACTTCTCTTAATTGTAATGCACATTTTTCTCATCTTTTTTGCATAATTTTTACTATCAATCAGCGAATCAAGAAAATAATTGAGAGATAAAGCCCTAAGAAAAATAATCATTACTTGCAGTCACTACAATATAGTTAAATATTTGCTCCACTTCAGCCACAACAATCAAGGGTCATTTTTTTTATAATAGTCTTTACTGTAGAGTACATACTTTTACTTAAGTACTTAGGTATTGTAAGGTATTGTATGCAAGACATTCTTTAGTTGAGTATTTTACAGTGTTATATTAGTACTTTAGCCTCAGGAAAAAATCTGAATCATTTCTCCACCACTACCCACAAAATCTCAGAAGTTTTTACACCAAGCTAATGACAGAAACAATTCAAGAGGATTAAGACCAGATTTAGATTCTACTTGTTTTCAGAAGCCTCTTGTCAAAAGTACTGGATATGCGATTCTGACTTACAAAAGAACTGTGAACAACTTTCTTTATTCATTAGGAATATTTTTCTCTGCAAGATCTATTATTACCTATTACAACACCTACTGCAAAGGATGATACCCTGGATTAATGAAGCATGGATAACATAACATAAACATAGCATCAATCAATGCAGATCCAATATGTTTTACAATTTTAAAACAACAAATATGTGCATGAAGGGTGCATTTACACTATGATGTTACAGGTCTGACGACAGATATAAATACAGACTTTAGGTTTTAATTAATCTGCAGATGTGGGCAGCTAACTCTGCTCTAGCCACAGCTGATGCCTTGGATCAGATAACAAGCTGGAAGGTCTCATATGATGGTGGAGTGAGGGAACAGAAGAGAGTTGGTAGCTTCTAGCTTGTGATTGACTGAACACACCTGATCCAGGTAGGGCAGGGACAGTTGGAAAACAAGCAGGACAGTGGCCCTCCAGGAGTTTAGACGCATCAAAAGAGAACAAGGCAGCACACTGTGGTTGATGTGCGTCCTTGTTATGATTTGGACCGTGTTTATGTGGACTAACTTAAAACCAACACATCCGACTGACGTGTCAAATATCCCGGCGTGATTAGCAACGGAAGTCACTGCAGATGACGCTTCAGAGACAAGGACCGTCTCATTTGTGTTAAAACAAATGACAGCCACGACGTAAAAACCTCACCTGTGCTAAGGAGAAATGTTACCAGTCGCCTGTGTGTCAGGTTTTGGAGGTCGTATTTACTGTGGATGTATCACGATGATGAAGTCTGTAAGATTCAGATTTAGCCAGCTGGTGAACTCTTGGGACTTTGTTCATTGTGGATTTAAAAACAACTTTAGAAGATGTGGACTTTGGACCTGGATCTGTTCCTCACTCCAACGGATGCTGGTGAGTTTTTTATGAATGAAGCACCTGCTTGCTGATTTATTATGATTGTTTACGATGTGCTTTATCAGTTGGAGAAGAAGCTCAAGTGTTTGTGCATGTGTGAATAATCTAATGTTGGTCAACGAGATAACTACAGTATGTGGGATGCCCTGTGCCAGTGATATTAGGATCAGGATCCGGATCAAGACCGAACCAGGCATTTGTAACTAATGACAATTGTATCATTCTCCGTTTGTTATGTTTTGCACCTGTTGCTGTGTTTGTGCTCATAGACTGATGTTGTGTGCTGTGTCAGGGCCTAGTTGCTTAACCATGATGGGCGGGCTGATATACTATTACAGCAGAATAGACCTGGTCTTTATTGCTCTACATGCATTTTTAGATCGACTCTTTTGTCCTGCTTTTGTGGTGTGTGTTTGTGTTTGTGTGTATGCACTCTCAAAAAAAGCTTCAGGCTGTCAGATTGTTAGAGAGCGAGTTTTGAGCTTAAATGGTTTTTGCCTGAGAGAGCTTTTTGATGTCAAAACATGTGTCATGCTGATTTGACTCTTGCCTTCTATCCTATATGCAACATGAGCTCCTGAATCCAGATTTATTATTCAGCAGAAAGCCTGTCTGAACCATACTACATAAATAATGTTACATTGCTGAACGATAAAGCAAACACAATGTTGGATTATAGTATTGCTTGCTTTATTTCTTTGTTTTTCTTAAGCCTAAGAAAATAAACTCCTGGCAATGACCCTGTTGTCTTTGCTAGCCATAATGAAACTTTTGTTTGCTCAACATAAACACTGTTACTGCCAGTCAAATTATTTACTGCTGGCTGAAACTGGTCCCAGCCAACCATTATGTCAGAGTTTGTCACTGAATTGCAAAACCAGGTTGCTACAGCTGTCAACAGAGACACCGTGAAGCATTCTGGATGTCATCCACATGTCACCATTATGATTACATGGAAATAAGATTGGATAATTAATTGAAGTATTATTCTTTTTGTTGCAACCTTCAGCCTGGTCTTAATGTGAGTTGGCTGCAAACACTGAAACTTTTAACAAAGGAGTAAGATAGTGAGGAAAATGAGCAATTCTGGCTAATTGCTTCACAACAGTTTTTGAGAGCCACAAGTAGCACTTTCCCTAAGCATCAATTTAAGGTTAATTGCCATTGAAGATGTGCACTGTGGATAGAGTTTAAAGTATGTGTACTAATTCTCTAATGCAGTTTGGTAAATTGTTCTTTTTTTTCTATACCCACTGTATTTAAGTTCACTACTTGCAAGAACTCTCCATGTCTGTTAAATGTACTATATGTTTATGATACTACTGTATATAGTATGTTGTCATGCACTGTACACATGCACGTGTACACTAGTTGACGTGTACACATGCAAATAAGCTGTATGTTCTGTCTCTGTTTCTTGATCTTTCCTACGCACACCCAAATATGCTACATATTTAACACAATGTGAAAACAGTGAGATTTGTTATTACCTTTTTGACCCAAGTAGTCACATGATCCTACTGCTGATAAAGACAAAAAGATGTGCACAGACTCTGTAAAAATTAAGAGCCGACATGTAGAAAGTCCCAAACAACTCATGGGGTAATACTTTTGACCTTTTGCACTAGTGATGCATTGCATAATGTTTAGCCCACTGTGAGGTGCTCTTGGGACACTTTGTGTATTGCCAAAGATCAGATCAAAAAGGTTGAGGGTGACACGAGACAATGCATGTTTGCGTTGTAGTTATGGCATCAGTTTCAGAACTGATATACCTGTTTTCTGATGGCCATTGATGCAGGCAATAACCTTGATTTAAATGAAATGGAAACACCGTTTGTAGGGAAATATTATGTATGGTGTTTTCATTTGTCTGTTAGTATGATCAGTTTACAGTCATTTTGCTTTGTTCTGCTAACTGCTAACTGTACCTACATGTTGCTACTCGTTCTCTCTCTCCCTCTCTCCTGAAAGTGGGGCAGTTTTCTTCTGCTGTATTGGCTCTTTTTGCTGCTAAGGAAAGCACCTGTGTTCAAGTTTAATCCCTAAAATAAATCCCTTTGTTAATGCTTGAACACTGGTAATTTCTTTAGCAGCAGATGTGTTTACATTTGTTAAGAAATTAGGTGTTATGATTGCATTTGTAAGTTATTGCAGAGTAGGCTGTATACAGTATGTCTTCGAATAACTCCTCATACTACATTTGTATGTATTGTTGTTGCAGTACCTGCAAAGTGCTAATCTTTCCTGCTCAATATTTACTGGACTCTTTTCCTGTGATTCTGTCCTGGATGGCGTCTGCTATTGTAGCATTTCTCCACACACCTGCTCTGTTCTTTTCACTGCATCTGCATGCTTGTGCCAAACACCCCTCTTCCTAACATGCTCCACACCTATTTGTTAGGTGAGAGGAAAATGGGAAGAACCCCAGTGCACCAATCATTTGATGATAAGATGAAGGTTTTGGTTCCAGATCACTCCACAGCCGGTGGAAATAAGGGGAAAACATGGATTGTGTGGGTGTTTATTTCTTTGGTATATTGGGCATGGTTCCCTAAAAGTAAATGAGAGTTTTCCAGCATTTGGGCTTGTGCACCTTTCAGGTCAGAAGTAGAATCTTGGCTCAAAACATACATTTTTGTTAGTTTTGGGGCATTTTGGATCTCACTAGGAAAAAGTATTTGTCCCTTTCCTGATTTTTTTTTTTTTTTTTGCATATTTGTCACACATGAATGATTCAGATCATCAAACAAATTTTAATATTACACAAAGATAACACGAGTAAATACAAAATGCAGTTTTTAAATGAGGATTTTATTTATTACAGGAAAAAGCTGTCCAAACCTGCCTGGCCCTATGTGAAAAACTAATTGCCCCCTAAACCTAATAACTGGTTGTGCCACCCCTGGCGGCAACAACTGCAATCAAGCGTTTGCAATAACTGGCAATGAGTCTTTCACATCGCTGTGGAAGAATTTTGGCCCACTCTTCTTTGCAGAATTGTTTTAATTCAGCCACATTGGAGGGTAAAGCACCACACTATTCATCTGAATGGATTGTGGGTAACCCTTTAATTGGATGCATAGTGGAATTGAAGGAAATACAAAACATGTCAAAATTACAGACAGACTAAGGAGGCAACCAAGTGGCTAAAACTGAAATTAGAAGTTGCCAGTACATAGCACACACATTTATGTACACATTCATATTTTTTCCTCCCCTCCTTCTTTCATAATCAAACACTCATAAATGCAAACATTTTACATTTGCATCATAGTTGTTCTAATTACATTTGAGTTCTGTTTGTTAAATTTAATATCTAAATTTTACTAAAGTTTGTTGTGACCTAAAGTGTTTTTCCACTCCTTACTTTCTACTCGCAGCCAAGAAACTTTCTGGACATGGACAGATTTTGGGGATGCTCGCACGATTAAAGGCGTATCTGAGATAACTTATTTTATTTACCCATAATTCACCATAGAAGGAGAATGTGTGTACAATCTGTCACTCAATTATGGAGTATTAGCAGGACCCCCGAGGGAGACAGATGGGGAGATAGAGGTAAAGATCAAGACATAGATAGAGAGGAGAAAGAAGGGGGAAGCAGAAGATAAACAGGAGGGTGAAAGTAAGAGAGGATGAGGAGTGAGTAAAAACGTGAGGAGGGAGCTAAATCATAAAGACATCTACATTTCCGAGGCAAATTCGAAGTATTGTTTTTGATAAATGCTCATGGAATTGAAAAGTTAGAAAAAGAAGAAAGCAGGGAGAGAAGAGATCTGATACCTGTGTGATTAGAGATGAGAAAATTTTATATAATGATTATAGTGTCCAAAAGTATCATGGTTATCATTATTATCACTCTGTTGTTCTACTTCGAGTTCTAAATACTGGCACACATTTATCTGTGGTTATTATTATTATTATTATTATTATTAATTATATTTATATTAATTATATTATATTGAGTTTTTAAGTACTGGGTGTTGCACACCTTTCATGCAACAAGAGTGCAGGTCATCCTTATGTGTGATACATTGCCATCACAGATACTACTGACACATTTCAGCTTGTTGCAGATGTATTTTCAATAGATACTGTATTATTCCCTTTGGGGAAATTCTTTGTGTACAGGCTGCCCCTGCACCAAGGGTTTGGGGTTCAGTGTCTTGTCCAGGGACACCAACCCTGGGGGTTTGTAGACTATTGCTGACTGCCCTACTTGCAGCACCACGGTCTTTGTATACACATGCCAATAAGTAGAAAGAAGTTACAGTACAAAAACACATTTGTGGTGGATTAGAAATAGTGCAGTACACCACACTTTATTCTTGAGCTTTTCTGATTTTGTATATAGAAACTTAAAATGACATCACTGATCATTCATGTGACTTATAAATCACCACTTATAAGATTACAATCTTACTAATGGATTCATAAACTTATCAGAGAAACCATCATTTCAGAATCCCATTGTTAATAGATATTTAATCTCTTGAATATACTGTATGTGTTTTGGGGCAGCTGGGATCAACCCCAACCCCTCCCTGATCCTTAACAGGGCAAGCGGTACAGATGTTAGGTAGATGGATATCAGTGTGCATCATTGTTGGCCTGAAAAATATGGTGTCGGACAGGTCTTACTGTCTGCCAAATCCTCCTACTTGTAAAGTGAGAAAAAGAAACAGACAGCTCAAAGATATCAATGGATGATATGAATAGAAAGGAAGGAAAAGAGTGAAAGCAATGCAAGTAACTAAAAACATACAGATTTGAAGTATTTTTGCGACAGAGCAGAAAAAACACAAATAAACAAAATTTCCCTGCTTCTCAGTTTAAGGAAATAGCTCCACTGGGCTACATACAGTACAGTAGATTTCCTCACATGGAACCAAACAATAGATGTAAAGCAAACAAGAATAAAACTTAAGTTTGTGAAGCAGGGTGAATGGGAGGGAGAGTGAACGGGAAGAACAGGGCTGAAGAGGACGCACAGAGCAAGAGAGATAACAAAGAAATATGAGTTAGACAAAGAGAGTTTCTTTATAGTACTTTGGTATGTTCTTATTACACCAGCTGTCTCACACACACAGGCACACACACACTGTTACGTCTGAAACTGCATTGCTGCGATCCAGTAAGACAGAATAAATTACCCCGTCTCATCGCATTTCATACATGACTGCACACACAAACACACACTCGCATGCACTCGTACACTCACCACTACCAGCATTCAAAACTGTGCAAGTGCAATGAATACAATCGTTACAACAACAGAGATGCACAGTATACACACACACACACACAGAGGGGGGATGAGAAAATAAACAGGTGCTCAGAACGAATCCAGGTTCAGCACAGGCAGAGGTGCATGAGGGGAAAATGACTGAGTAGTTTTTTTGTTCAAATAAAAGGAGAAAAGAACCAACGCCTCCACTGTGTGAAGCCAAGGTTGCTTTCACCACCAACTGCTCATTAACACCATGCAATTTGAGTGAGCTCAGTGGCTTAGTAAATGGTTTGAGAATGAAAAGACACAGTTTTAGGACAGGACATGAGCCAAAAAAGCAGGTAACTACTTAGCCCTTCTTTATTAATTGAATAAAAGGAATCATTTACCAGTTAAAGAGAAAGAGACTGCAGACTTCACTTTGAAACTAGAGCTGTCAGAAATCATCACTTTGTGGCACCCCTGGTGGAAAGGAGTAGTAGAAAGCCTTTCAGCGTGCAAGAGGGCAAAGGCTCATGGACATTAGTCTCTGTTACACTTGTCAGTATAATGTTAAAACGTTTTTTACATTTTGTTTTATAGTGTTTTAACAGTAAGTTGTTGTTACTGACATTGATATAAAACAGACGAAACCAGTAAATCCTCACATTTGAGAGTAGAACCTTTTTTTTTTTTACTTTTTGATTATTAAATTACTTTAAAACATTAATTTTTTTTTTCACTTAATCAGTTACTTCTTTATTGTTAAAATCGAAATAAAATAAAGAGGTTTTGTTGTGATTCTTCTAGAGAGAACGGAAAAAATACTGTAGCTCCAAGCATACTCAAAAGCTGGGTGGCACATCTTATTTAGTTTGTTTATGTTAATATTTTTCATTTTATAGTGTTGCTCAGCTATTCAGTGTTGCTCAGCTACTGCTCATGAACTATATGGTTTGTCACAGCATAAACATTAAATTATTAGAAAAGCAATAAGCACCTCTACTCTGTTTTAAGTGTTGTTAAATCACAGTAAAGCACACTGTACAGTAGCTAATTGTTTAAAACCATTTAGGAGGAGTACAGAGAGAGAAATCATCCCTGTATGATGGAGGAAAGAGGAGTATAGCACTGTAATAGAGGTGGTGTAATCGAGATGGGCACATCCCATTCCAGGTTTTTAGTTGAATACAGCTTGGGATGATTTGTGAGGCCTGAGCCTACACAAGGCCAAAATGTTGATAGCTGTGTACTCACTCTCTGTTGCTGTCAGGGACCACAGCAGTTATTGTGCCAAGTGTGCTGACCTTGGAAAAAAAGATTAATATTTTTCCACACATAGGTTTGTATTAGTTCCAAACCTACTGTCCTCTGCAGTAGATTTTTCATTAGTTTTTAATCATAGCATTTAGTCATTTTTGGTAAATACATTTATTTACATTCTGGCAGAGAATTCACATTCATTCACATTGGTCCATTAAAATTAAAAGCATCTGATATACTTGCTTTTTACTAGTGCAAAAAGCAACACCAGCGTTATTGTTCACATGCTTGTGAAGATTAAAAAGTCCACAAAGGGAAAGATCAGGGTCTTCTTGTCCCTGGCTGAGCTGAAATACTTTCATCATGAACTTCCTCTTTTGCACAGCGTAAACAGAAACCATGGCAACACTGAAGTAAGTTACAGTGTGGTTTATGTTGAGATCACAAAAGAGAAAACAGCTGCACAGATACCATAGATCAGCAGGTCCCCAACTGGCAGACTCCCATCTGGACCAGGATCCAAAGAAATGTCTATATGAACCAAAATTAATTGAATTGGTGAAATATCACAGCCTTAGCTAGACAGTGTACAGTTTTTAAGTTAAATGGCATAACAAAAATAAAACACACTCTTGGAAAAAGGAGAAAAGTTTGCCACAATTATTTTACATTTATTTTAAACCATGACACTATACATTCTCTGTTATACCTCAGTTTTACTAAGAATATAGACTTGAAGTCCTTTTTGAGAATATGTATCACTAAGAATTAATTCATTCTCTCTGGAATGGAGGGCAAAACATATTCAACTAAAGTCCAGTTGCCACTGAATAACCTTTTTTGGGATTCTTCCAGCTATGAAATATTCCTGCACATACACCTTGAAACTGTAAATTTGGTAGTTAGATCTTCCTACTTGATAGCAAGGGGAGGCATAATATAGTCAAGGAGGGGTGGAGGAAGTAGGTGCCAGCAGAGCCATTTATCATGTATTACTTAGTCATAGCTCTGAAAGGGAGCCAAACCATTTCAGATCACATTCTGATCCAGCTTGTTTGTGATTCTAACCCCGATCTTTCCAGTAATTTTCATTGGGGTGTGGTAGAAACACCGGCCCACTGTGCCAAATAAAGGGATCTGTAACAGAGGCCAGTGAGAATGAACATCTTGCCACCACCTGGCAGTTGAAGGTTGATCTAGAAAGGCAGCTCGAGTTCCCAGACACAGCTGAGATCATCCTCAGGCCAGAAATGGTCCCAAAATGACAAGGCATAAATAATGAAAATAATCATTGATTTTTTTCTTGTGGTGATTCAGCATGAGGTGACACTGACTCACTTGTGGGGCTGCACTCACAAGCTGTTTTCACATACAAACTCCAGTCCAGACATTGTCTAGAGTTGGTCTTTTACACATGCAGCACACAACAGGAATTTGCATGTGTCAGACGCATTCTCACCTGTGGAGTTAATCCGTTTGGTCTTGGCGAGGGGTGGTCCCTGGGTAGAGCATACAGGTTGACATTGACCTGGACATTTGTGTTCTCACATACAGATCCTCCAAGTAATGTCTACAGAGGTTCAGGTTTCTGTCTCTAAACGGCTACAGAAAAGTGGAGCAACTGAAACACACAATCAGTTAAATGTTTTCTGTACTTTGTATGTGTCCACAGTCAAACATTGGTTGAGTTTTCTGTGCTAGTGTAGCAACAGTATTTTGACAGTTGGCTTGCTGGCACTCCTGCGTACAAATAGGTCCCAGTCTCATAATAATAATGACAGACAGACAGATGGATGCGATGCAGCAGTAAAAACAAGTAGGTATTTGAGCAACACTTTTTCTTTAGTAGGTCCAACCCAACATTTCTGCCACTATATAGCTACCAAATTTTACTTTATTGCTGGAGAGCGAGGAGATACTCACTGAAGAGGCAAAGGTTCAGAAAACAAGGAGTGAGGAGTGAAAAACCAATACTGTACAAATACTTGTCAGCCATTGTCACTTGATTGGAATGAATCATTCATTTTCTCATGTGTGTGTGTGTCTGTAGGTGGATACTGACAGTTAGTTGTCTGCTTTTATCTATTCTCATTATCTTCCTGTCTGTGTGTCAAGCTGATTGTGTCTTTCTGTCTTCCACTACACTGTCCACATATACAGGTCGTGAGCGTGATCATTGCATTCTCTCTTGTCAGAAAGTGAGACATAGCAGAGAGAGAAGTTCATCACTCCAGTTGCTTTGTCTTCGAAAAGAGTTTAAAGAAGGCCAGTGCAAGTTGCAACTAATTTCAGTCTAATTTAAGTTGAGACATACAGGAAAAGAAAAAAGGGGAGAATGAGGTCGGAGAGAGAAAAAGACAAGGAAAGGCATGCCTTTGATGACACAGTCTGCTGCCCCGTCAATCCCTGTGCTGTGACATTGCAGAGACATAGCATGGCAATACACACACACACACACACACACACACACACACACACACACTGTGGATGTTGCTGCTGCCTACCTGACAACTCGACATGATTCTGCCTATCAGTGCTGACAAGGACATCCATTCTCTGTCCTGGAGCAACTACCACACACATGGCGAGAGCGAGATCAATGCAGATACACTAACAAAAACAGCTATATAGACATGAAAACACAGTCATATACCAAAATATGGTGCATACAATAACCAGCTCCCACATGCCAACTCCTACAACAAAACACACCTAGCTATAAATGTGACAGGTGAAAAGGCATCATACACATACACTTTCACTGTTGTGAGTTTAAAAATGTGATGTTTTGATACCATAT